>JAUMHL010000013.1:2830115-2873332 GCA_032362345.1 Sandelia bainsii | reverse complement strand
AACATATACCTTTAAATAGCAAAATCAGAGAAACTGGTAATTTTGCAGTGGTCTCTTAATTTTTTCCAGAGCTGTATTTACTATTACTATTATACTATTGATCTATTCTGTATTTTTGTACTATTTCTACATTAACACAACCCAACATACATCCAGTGTCATAGAGAAAAGACAGGGATAGACTATCAGAACAAGGAGTCCTGCAACAGATGGTCTGACCCCCACAGAGCCCTGATCTCCACATCATGGTGAGAGTTTAATCTTAGCAGCTTCTGCCACGACACCACTTTTAAATCGAAAACACTCACCTGTAGACAAACTCCTATGGTGGAGTCACACACCGTGAGCAGTGAAGCGTTCTGGGGCCTGTTGAGCCACCGCACTGCGAGGTGAGTATTACTGATCCACTTCACCATGGTGATATAGAAATCCCTGCAGGGAAGAGGCACAGAGGACAATCAGACCGGCTTCTGCTGCATTTATGTGCATCTTTGTGTGTGTGTGTGTGTGTGTGTGTGTGTGTGCGCGCTTGTTACCTGAGTCTGAGCTGATCTGGAGGCTGCAGCTCCTGAGTGTGTGTCGCTCCAAACAGGTTGACCACTGACAACTTGACGGCAGGGTTCGTCTGACCGGCCTGAAGGAGTAAAACAGACACAGATACAAACTTGACATATTAATTCAAAACTGAACAATGTCTTTATAGTAAGTGATTATTATAGTGTGTGATGAAATTATTTGTTATTTGTTGACTGAGTAATGACAAAACTGTATGGATGTTTTTATATACAGATGTCTTATAGAGCAAGTGTGCACAAAGAAAACACACTACAACATGCACAAAATGGTCAAATTAATACACTTCCAGTAACACAGAAGGTGCTGAAGCATAGTGTGGACCTGAACATATTTCTGAAAAGCATCAGTTTTCTTCTTCGGAAGTAGGAGGTCTTTGAAACAGCAGAGAAAAGACTCGATATTGCATTACAGAAGCTGATAATCCACACCTCACCATGCTGAATGAAGTGTACTCCTCTTTCTGCTGAGTGCTGCTCAAATGACCTTGAGGGTATTTATGGAATCAGCTCCTGCTGTACTGCACCAGCACGTTTTACACAAACAAATCCTGCGAAACACAATTTGGATCCTGCAAAACCTAAATAAGAGGCATCTTCTTCAACGTGTTCTAAAAAGTCGTCTTCATTAAATTAAATGCATTTTAAAGCTGGACTGTGAAAACTGGAAGCCTGTAAGAGACTGAGCTAAAGATGAGGACCAGCGAGGCAATGAGGGTAAAATGGCCCAGGGATGAAGACCAAAGGCAGAGAAAGGCCATATGTTCAGTGTTGAGTTGACCACAATTTATGCAAATGTGTTTGTGAATTTAACATTAAATGTTTGAGTTTCAGAAGCTAAACCAGTTATTGTTGAAACGGCTCCAATGGTCTCAAGGAAAAACATTATCAAAAATTAATCTTAAAATCTAAGTGTAAAATAAACAAGTACAAAAACAGACTCCTACACTTATGTGTTAACTCGTTGTAAGTCCTAAAAAAGTAAAGTCCTCCCTGTCCCAGTATTACCATAGGATATGGGTACTGTAGTGCTCGGGGGTAGGTGCTGCCAGTGAACTGAGGCAGAGCCATGTTGGGCACCAGGGTGTCGTTGATAGTGAGGAAAGCCAGTCTCTCTCCGTCAGGCGACCACCAGTGAGCCAAGTGTGAACGCAGAATCTCCTCTGATAAGAAAAAAAGCACATTAAATTAAGCTGAATTTATTAAATTACGTATTAAAATCAAGCATAAAATGGTTTGAGGCATTTCAAGCTTTTGGCATTTTCACACAGATTCTGAATGCACAAACTGAAAATGCACATAAAAATCATCCTGAGTCGCCATGGTGACAGCAGGTTCAGCAATTCCCAGGTCTTTCTATGGGGATCACAAGGCGTGCTCCAATTTACCCTCACTCATGTATGAGGGCACCTGGGGCAGCAGACAAACTGTCTTGACCCCTCATGCATCCCTGAAAGGGTGAAAACTTGGTCCACCATTCTACAACCAGGACAGAATCCGCGTTGCTCCTCCTGGATCTGAAGTTCAACAACTGAAGCAGGACTAAACATTAACATTATCTGTGTAATAGTGTAAACTGCTTCTGAGGACTTGGCCTCAGTGTCCTCAGCAGTTGACAGAGTCTTGGTACTGAACTGTTCCAGTACCAACCTTCGTACAACCAGTCAGAGAGTCCATTGAAGATGACTCCCTCCATCCCAGAGGAAGTGATTCTCAGAGAGTTGCCCCTCACATCTGACTGGTAGTAGATGTTATTCTCAAATATGTAGATCTGAGGAAAAAGAAAACAAAATGAAGATGTTGATTGTTCGTCCTCACACATGCATATTTTCCTTTATTTTACTAGTTATGTTCCTCACTGCTGTTTTTCCTCTGCTGTCAAACAAAACACTTTTTTTTTTCCCATTTGATTTCCTCCCTGATGAGATTTTGCTTTTTCATACATAAGCCCCTGGTTTATCTCACCACGCAGCAAACGCACGTGTTTGTTCTGCGTCTTCCATAGTTCGTTTTAATATTTGCATTTGCAAACACAGAGAGGATCAGCCCAACACATCCTACATGTTCACCAGGACCTGAGCGAACCTGATTGTATTTTTCCTCCCACTCAGCATTTCTCTTGATTTATTTATTTTTACGATAGAGCTGATTACAAAAACAACACTTTATGCAAACGAAACATTTCCGCTTTCTTAAAGTTATATTTGTAAAGTTATATTTTGCTTTGGCAGAATAAGGTGTGTGTAGATTGGAGGAACTGATGCTGCAATAAGGAGATTTGGATTTTCTGGATTTTCACCAGTGTCTTCTTTTGGACTGAATTGTTGTCTGACAACTTCTAACCTTCTATGTTCAAGTTTCTTTTCTTAAAGTAGTAAGTAAAAAATAGTTCATAAACAAACCACAATATCCATCTGAGTTCCCTAGAAAGACTCACAAAAATCTTCTCCAAAATAATATGTAGGTATTTGATAACACTAAATGACTTTTATTTTAACTTATATTTTAAGAAATTACAAGGAAAGTGCCCAAGGGATTAACTTGAAAACCCACTTTACCTTTACTTTAAAATTTTCTAGATAGAGTCCTGGAAAAAAACAAACATGTAATTTTGTGCAGCGGTTTTACATAAGTAGTTTTTGATTTTGACACAAAACTCCTGGAATGAAGTGCTGAAACTCTGAGGAGCAGAAAAGTGACATTTCAAAACAAAAGTACCAAGAATCTGAAGTCCTTCAAACTGACATTTGTAGCCACAGTAAACATCTAGTTCCTTGAAGATTTAGCATACAATTTGCAAATTCACTGAAAGACATTTCCTAGTGCCATAAAGTAGTTTCTAGTAGTCAGTTTTTCTAGGAAACTGAAGAGAGCACCTTCATAATAAAGGTGTCACCCACACCTATCTCAGCTCAACTTCAGTAATTGGACACCAGCAGAAGTGCATGAAAGGCTCCACGAGTCTAACGTAATGTAAGAATTGTAATTAGGTCAGTGACAGTGGAGCCAGACAGACACAGCTCAGTACACATGTAAACAGAGCTTACAGGGTAAAAACACACATCACATGAGAGCAGATCAACGTATCACATCCCTACGGAGAGGCAAGGTAGCATGAACTGATAAATAAGAAAGTGAGGAGAGAAAGAGATGGAAAAGCAATAGAGAGACGGCTCACACACTCAGCCTTACCAGCTGCTGTCCCTGTCGTCCCCACGCCGCGTGTTGGAGCACTGCGTTCTGAACCTCCGGAGGGTTTAGCTCCCAAACCTCCCTGAAACACACAGATATATATCAACAACCAGCATCTGCTGCTGTACGCCGCCGTGAACGTACAACAGAGATTAAAACCAGCGTGAAAAACAGCTAAACCTACTCACCTCGTGTAGATGTTGTAAATGATGTAAGACGCCGTGTATGAATATCTGTGCATCTGCAACGAGAGTTCGAACCGTCACAGAGGGACAGGATAACAAGCAGCAGCAAGAAAATAAAACAGAATCTGCTTTTATGTAAAGAGATAGAAATCAGTGAGTCCTGTGATGCTTCTGATACCCTTCTAGATATTTTCATAAAAAGATATGTGGCACAGTTTTCTTCAAATATTAAGATATGCACTGCATGCTTTATAGGCACAACAGCAATGATCTTGTTTTATATGCAGCAATTTTATACTTACTGTCCAGAAACGTTGCTTAAAGTTAAATTCCAAGTCATGTATTGAGTTTAAACTTTGAAAATGTAAACCTCAGAATTTCAGTGATTTATAATAGCACTGCAGCAATTTTTTATATTAAACCTCCAAAAAGCTGAAGGAGATTAAAGAAAGAATGTGCTAGGTTTCAGTCACCACTATGAGAAATACTACCGCCCAAATAAAAGTTGGAAAAGTCATCGTATACCACACTGTGTCTGACAGTATCATACATATTCTGCATCAGCCTGTTCCAGTTCTCCGTGGAAGCTATAGGTTGTTTATACAGAATTAAATATTTAAACCCATAACTCCTTTTTAATGCTGCACAATCAGTTCCAAATTTCAGCCTGACATATTTGCTGGATAAAAACTCCACTTTAATTTAAAATTTTTAGCTTAAACTATTGCTTCAGCTAGTTTTCCCCACTGCCAGATGCTATATGTGTGCTGCACAGCAGACGCCACTTCATGCATGATAGTGCACTAACTAGAAATTCAATTGAGAGCAACTAAAAATCAGTGGTTTTACCTGCACCTAAAGAGGATTTGGTAACAAATAGAACTAAAATGCAATAAATTAAGCTTTAATATGCAGAAGAAAAGTGGGTGAAATGTGCAAAAAATTGTGCTGAAGAATATGTTGCTATAAAAACACAAAGTGGATTTAAAAAGTGCACACTTCTGTTTTTCTTGCATCCATCCATCCACCCTACAGTCATCGGAGAATATACTATAGGACACGCAGATGCCCTCGTCTTGGTTATTTGGTTGCTGCAGTGTTTTTAAACCTGAGCCTGGGTCTGTTTGCAAACTAATCTAAAAATCAATAGAAAACCCTTGACTGCAAGGAGAGAAAAACGCCTCGTGGCAGATGACTGAATGTTACCCCACAGAAAAAAAACACACTATATAATGACGAATAAAAAGTGAAGATGCACAACAAGCACAAAACCCACCCCCTTAAAGACAAACAATAACAGCAACAAACAAACTCACACCTGTTCTGTGCAGGTGGTGTAATTTGCTTTCACAGAGAGAGAGAGAGTCAGCGTGTGTGCACATGCAGCACAGGGTGCTTCACCATCAGTTGGCTTCAGTCACCAACTCCAAATTATCCAAAGCAAATTTAATGTTTTTAATTCAAGTCAACTGCAATTTTATTGCTTTAAAGGAAAAAGAAGAGCAGAGCTCTATTCAGAGAACAACAGAGCATAAAACCAGATAAAAAACATTAAAAACCTAAAGCCTGTGTGTGTGTGTTGCTGTGTGGATGTATTTGTGCATGCAGATGAGACAGCACCCCCGGGTACTGCACAGGACCACAATGTAAATGACAGCCTGCCAGAAAATAAACAATGTTGACGATGCTCCTACAACTCCAATCACAGCTCGTGTGGTTGTGAGAAGGATGCAAAAAAAACAAACAGTTTTGCAGATTTCTTGAAGTGATCCTGATTTTTGTGCTTTGATGAGGATGGATTTTAATTTGAAACTCACTTGTTTGACATCATAGGCGAAGAGCGCATACTTCAGATCTGCAGAGAGTGAGTACTTTGCCACCTTGAAAGCCATCTAAGAAAAAAGAAAGAATAAGTAGTTGAACCATAGCAGATTTTTAGACTTAACGTTTCCTCAATGATCCCTGCAGGTTAAAAAAATGAAACAGCTAAACTTCCAAAAGGTTGACAGCAACAGAATCAAACTTTGCATTAAGCTAAATGTGCACAATTTATTAAATCTTTTGCAAAATATCGAAGGAGCAGCCTGAATAAAGAGGAAAACAAGAAAAATAAATAAATCTTCAAGTGAAATGATTTATATTTGACAGGTTATGATTGCTCCTTTTGTGTCATCTAACCTTGTTCATGCTGCACTTTTTTTTTGGTTTCATCCCATGACAATGACAAAAATGCAGCTGGCAAAAACTAATTTAACAACTAAAGGCCATAAAACCACGAGGGAACCACAGCAGGTTTTGACATTTCCGGGAGAGGACGTGGTGACAGATATTTTATAGACGACATTTCAAAAATGTCCAAAGTCATTTTTCAACTGTTGTGCATTGAAACTGAATTAGTCAGATCTTTGAAAAACAAGTCTCACTTATAAAAAAAAAAAAAATTAAATATAATGAAATATCATTTTATGCATTTATTCTTTTGGTGCCAGAAATTGTACTTTTGTTTGTAACAATATCTTTATTCAACTGTAACTAGTTTCTAGTGGATCTGACTAATGAAAGCTGTGCAGCCGGGCAGTGAGTGTTCAGTCTGGATGCTGCAGCTGGTGCTATTTGCAGTTTTGGTTGGTCGAACCAGTGATTTCCAGACTTCTGGACTTCAAATCCTCATCAAATCCCCTTATGCAACCAATAAAACTACAAGCTACAACAGAGTGGAAAAACCTTTCCAAATACCTGCTAAATGAAAAGAACAAAGCAGGTAAAGAGCTACAGTAAACCTGTTGGTCCAAAAAGAAGAAGGAGGTGAGGATTGCATTTTTTACAGTGTATGAGTGTTATGGAGTATTATAGGATTATAATGATGCAATTAGAAAACTGCTATATTGGGCCTTCTTTTGATCACAATTTGGCATTTATGGTTGGATTTCACTGGAACAGCATTGAAATGATAATCAGATTACACATGCTGACATAATTTCATGTTCCTGGAAGTAACAACTGCAGATGATGATGGTAAATGTTCATGTGATGGTTAAAATCGTGTTAATCGTGAAGCAAGGTGGGATTAAAACCAAATCTGACTATTCAGTGATGCGATTATGAAAACAGTGATGATTTTTCATTTCTCTTCCAGGTGAGCAGATTTAGCGACCTTAATGCCAAAGCTGAGTACACAACCCCCTCCCTTCAGCAGGATATTATCATGTTCTGATCCCGCAGGTAACAGTGCTGGCAGCGCTGACATGTTTCCTGCGGTCTCTGAGGGTCCAATCACAGCAGCAGAACAAGAAGCGAGCGGCTGGGTGTGTTTTTAAAGAGCAGTGTGGAGAGGACAGGCCAGCAGCAAGGTTACGAGGCCTTGTCCTACATACACTACACAATGACTGTAACTCCACTGTCTCGTCTTTCATCGAGTTTAAGTTGTGAGTGATCTTTTAAGAAGAGTCTTTTAAGGAGTTAATGCGGTAAAAAGTAAAAAGTACTCAGTATTGATCAGATGGATGCATGTGAGGCGTATTCATTTGCGTGGTAGCTTTTAAATACTGTATATTTCAATTCATTTTAAGTTGATCAAATAATCTTTTCCGTTTAAACCTATATATAATATTTGAAACGAGTACAATTTTTACAATTTTTCTAAAACATTAGATTATGGAATACAAGATAAAAAATCTAAGTTATATTCAGTATATAGCATCATTTCAAATAAATACTTTCATTTTAGGTTTTATTTGCTAAAATGACGTCAGTCAACTGAAAATGTTGCACAATCCACAACTTCACTACAACTGAACACTGTAGTAGAACAGGTAAACATACAACAAGATAATATTAAAATATAAGAACAAAAGATGACTATTAAAAATGGGGTAGAAACTTACAAATGTGCTGTTGCTCAGAATGACCTCCGTCTCGTTCAAGGCAAAGGTAAACTTGATGACGTGTCCGTCCCGGTTCCTGTACACCACATCTGAATCTGAGAAAGAAAACAGGAAACCGTGAACAGCCAGCAGCCGGACTGAAGATCATCGTCGTGCACGTAACAAGCTACTGAACTGAACCTCAAGACATGAAACAACCAAGGGTTTGTTACTAATCACATTCTGTGTAACCTCAGTGCAGCTGCGACAGGTGATTGTTAGACATGCACTGAAGTTTTGAAGTTGGAAATCAAAACCAGCAAAAATAGAGAAAGTTGTTTTCTTTTCTTTTCTACTCGAGGTTACACATTTTCTGCTGTGACATGTGACAAAGATTTAATTGACTGGACAAATTGTGCTGAGTTCATGTCACCATGCTTACCTGATTCTGATTCTAAAATCTGATTTTTTAAAAGCGTCAACATGTCCAACTGAGCTAAATAATGCAGCAGTCTCAAGGTAAATCTATATTACTCTGATACTACTTTTTATCCATGTCATTTTGATAACAAGATCTAAAAAGAACAGACATCACAATTGAGTTTTGTACATTTATTAGATTAAATTATGGTATGAGGGGAGGCGGGTCTGGTCCACATAAACGCAATACTCCTGCATGAAGAATCCATGAAACAGTTGTATGTCCAGTATCTAGTGTCTAAAATCCAACATCCACAATTCCAAATCTAAAGCCAAAATACAAATCTAAAAAACGACAGGGTAACTTACAAGGCCGACAAGAAACAGTCAGGTGCAGAAATCAGAGGCAGAACAGGGTCAGAAACTCAGGCCATCAATCAAAGTAACAAAGCAAAGCCAGAGAGCATCTGAAAGTGTCAGTAAGAATAGTCTGGGAAAGAGTGAGGGGAAGAATCGCGGAATATATACATATGGGTCAGAGGTAGGAGGAGCATGTGCTCCAAAATCAGGAAGCAGTAGGAGCACGGGAGCTACCACTGATAGGCCAAACCAAAACCAGAGGGAGAAACAGGAGCACAGATGAGCAGCAAAGTAGGGAACCTGATTATAACAATCTGCACAAATGTGCATTATACAACCGGATCTTAATTATTATATAAATTACACTTGTTAATAATACTGTGATTTGCCATTTGGAGTTATCTGATAGTACGAAAGTCTTCGCACATCTCACATAACAATAAATGAAATTGTCTTTGTTACATGCATTTGTCAAATGCTATGTTGCTGTGGTCCGAGATTGCACAAGGGAAAATATTTACAAAATGCAGTTTTGTAGTACATAATTTCGTACTGTGTGTGTTAATCCACAACACAGAAAATAACATACAAGCTAAAATAGTTCTAATATTAATAATAAAAGAATAGCTGTCAGCTGGAGAAATTAAAGGCTTTGCACACCTGCTGTACACAGGTGTTTCAGTAGTCTATTTTGTAAATCACTTTGGGTTTCCAAAGTTCATGTGCTTATAAGGATGATAAAGGTACAAAATATCAGACTCAACTGGAATTTCCAGATTTTTTTTTTTCCAAATTTATGCTCCATCTGTATGCTACAATTGAGTGAGTGAAGAAAAAGTGCATTCAAATTCATAGTATGCTGCTCCGCCTCAGCATAAACTGCTCCACAAACTTTTATCGCAGAAGTCAATGTTCCAAATACATCAGAGTTGCTTATATTGCAGGAAACTGGTTAATACCAGGGCAAATTCTACAATATGCGAGTTTATAAATTAAGATGTCTTGGTGTATTTAATTCCATCATGTGTTTAACCAAGTTAATCATTAATAAATTCCATGTAACATTACTCAATGTGTCTAAATGACTGAAACCATTCTAATTAGCATGTCTCCCATGGTTCCCAAATTTTCAGCCAACTAGATATGAAAAATAAAGAAAACCTATGATAAAGGTATTTCTCTAAACATACAAGAAGGACAACACACCTTCTGCAGAATGAGAGACAGAATTGGACTCTCCTTCTACACCGGAGATTCAGAGTATGTCAGTTCATTAGCCATCGCTCCCAACGTGTGCGTCTGTCCACTGGGAACATTTGTAATTCACAGGAACACACATATAGCAATGCAAGACGACGTGCGACCACACACACACACACACACACACACACGCTGTCCTGGATCTCTCTTCACACTTAGGTCATAGCTGCACCTTCCAAACCAGCTGTCACATTAATTCACCTCATGCATGAGATGTGGAATATGGCAGCAGGTATTGTGGTCATTTGAAACAAAAGCAGTGTCTCCTGCAGAACTACGACAGGCTGCAGAAAAAACAACATAAAGCTGAACAGATTTTACTTTTGCATCATCACCTACAATAATTTTTCAATTGAATTTATATACTTACAGCCAAATCAAAACAGAATCATCTCAAAGCACTTCACAAATACGGTCAAAACCACATAGTTATACAGAAAGAAACCTCACTAGAGCAGCACTAAGCAACAATGGAGAGGAAAAACTCCCTTTAACGGAAGAAACTTCCAGCAGAACCAGGCTCAGGGTGGGCGGTCATCTGCCTCGACCGGTTGGGGTGAGTGGAAAGAGGAGACAGAAAAGGAGAGCAGACAATAACAGCAACTGACAGAACATGATCAGAGAGAATCCCAGCAGCTTCCTCAATAATCCTCTTCAAAACTGTTTGGTGGACAAATCAAGACAAAAGACACAAACCGGTCTCTACTATTTCTGGCATTAAATAAACCAACCAATTATCCGAATAATCAAAAACATGAATCCATAAATGAATCAGTAATGAAAACTAATGAGCATTAGTGGACACCAAAAACTCAACTCTGCACCAGCTTAAAACATACTGGTATTTCTGCAGTCTATCTTCAGTGTATTATCATATATTTTTTCTTTGAGGTGCATCCTACTTATATTTTCCTTGATGACTTCTGTATGAAACTGAATATTTTTTACAGTGTTAAGAGTGCGAGAAAAGAATCGACAAATTCATTGTCCACAATGGTGGAAAACTGACTTTGACCCAACTGCAGGTCATTTAGTTTATTTCCCAGTAATGGCAGCAGATAAAAGCACATATAAATAGTAAAATGAATTATGTGAGGAAGTTGGATCACAACAGAACAATTGTTAATGTCAGAAAGAGAAAAATGTCAGAAAGAAAAAAGGCTTATGATGGCAAGGTGGTGGCTATTATGGGGAAACTACATCACAGCTGTAGTTATGCTTTAAACCTCTTTACCTTAGAACATGCTACTTTTATAGTAGATAAAAATGACAAATACTTTCAAACTTGGTTCAGAGTTAGGCTCCAAACATGGTTCACGCACGTATGCAAACGTGGATGCTTTGAGCTACGCAAAGCTACTCTGTCCTAGCGTGATGCAAGCATTGCAGTCTGAGCGCTGCCACTGGGGGCGCTACAGCATGAAACAATTAGAGAAAGTAGACCTCTTGTGTTTGGGTTCAATTCTCAATATAACCATCAGCTGAACATGTTTCAATTATCAGGTGTTTCATCATGTTTGGATAAAGCAAAACAGGTTGTACTGCTGAGAAAACTTTGCCAAAGATTGCCACTAATTTTTCTTTTGACTTAAACCGGATTGTGGTGTATCAACTTTACTTTAAAGTAGAAATGTGTAAGTGTTTCTATTCCCTTTAATTTATCTAATCTCCTCTGTTTCAAATTCTGAACATCCTCATCAAACTGAACCAGGAGCAGCTGTGCCTCCCTCCCTCCTTCTCCTCTTGATGTCCTGAAACTTGTTCAGAGTTACTTCGTGGCTGATTGCATAGGAACCAATCACTGCTGCGTGAGAACAGACGGCTTTCGTGCTAAATGTGCTTCAGAAAACAGAAGTATAAAAATGTAAAACATGAATTCACATCTTGACACGACACCTCCCCTCAGCTTAAGGAAGCATTTTACCATCTTACATGTCATTGTTTTGGTTTTATGGTCTAATACTTTACCGTTTCATGATCGGCTACAACAAGGCTTTACTTAAAATTGTTGGTCACAATAGTCCAGTCTCCAGCCTCTGACACAAGCGGTTGTTTGTTCTAAACCAGCAAAGAGTTGGTGCCAGTATGGAACCACTTTTCCTGGCCTGAGAGCCGGTTCTCTGGCTGTTGAAATGCAAAGAACTGGTTTGAAATGAAGCACTGGCTCAGAACCAGCCCTGGAACCGGATTGGTGGAAAAGGGGTATTTGAGATGTGCTGGCTCACAACGACTACTAACATCAGTGCTGGACCTCACTGTTAACTACACACAGTAAGAATCTATCTTAATCTCTGCACACACATGGACGCTTTATTCAGCTGTCCACATACTTTTGACAACATGGTGTGTGTTTACTGGAAGATGTCTGCCTTTCTGGAAGCCTTCACTAATAGCAGACTTACAGGGGATCTAGTGGGGATATATCACTGAAGGAAGGATTCATGTCTCCACATGATTTAGTCATTTTACATAATATCATCATAACTAATTCATTATTCATGCTGCATTATTCACACGGGTCACTGCTGAGCATGTAGCCCATTGTTTGCTCAAACCTCATTAGCAATCATGTATTACAAACCCAGCAGCATGAAGCAGTGGACACACTGATTGCGCACACACACACACACCCTTATGTAAGTACCTGGATGTATGCTTCATACTCTGCTTAACCTGATGTAAACAAGCACTACATAAAAACACACAATATAAACAACATGTTAAATAATTCACTTAGTTCAACAATTAAGGCAACAAATACACACGTGTTACATTTTACCTGTTGATTCATTTAGTTTTTCTTAAGAATAATCATTAAAATAATGCAGCAAAGATCCAAATGGTCACAAGGTGATTAAAGTGATGTGAAATAAAGTGTTTTTTAACATTTCCTATGTGCTATTTTCACCACTTCAGGGCTTTTTGTTTAATAGATCTCCATGCTGGATGATATCCGTCCTTCATCTGTGCAGGAACGTGCTCTGTGCAGTCAGGAAGAAGATTTGTTGGAACCAGTGCAGTTGACTGTTTTGCTCTGTTTTTATTTGACATGGTGGAGATGAAATGTTATTTTAAGGATAGTCAACCACTCACTTCTTCATTTTTTACATTATTCATATTTATCAAAGTCTGGTACTTGCTGCAGTACTATTATAAGAAATCACATGTAAGTGTCCCTCGTGCTGGTAAATTAGAGTGAACAGCCACTGAAGTCTGACTTGGATATTAGAGATGAGAAAAGGGAAATGAGTTCGGGGCTGTCAAGGAAGTAATTTCCATTACAGATCTGTTTGAATTATACGCACAACACCTCCTGGAGGCCCGGCATTAAATTCAGGCCCGGACCACGCTCGGCTACCTGGGGTCTCATCACACACGGCCTACGTTAGATTTATACCGCACAACATGTCAGGTGGTAATTTCCCAACTTCATCATCAATCTTAACCAAACAGTTAATAGGATGGGCGACCCTGTTGGGCTGAAAAATCGTTAGTGTTGAACAACAGCATTACATACTTCTCACTCTCCTAGGTGGTGTAATGCAGCATCTGTCAGAAAACAGCTAACTGTGTTTGTAATATACAGTCAATCTATCATTTCATTATTAATACACACTGTCGGGGAAGTTCCTTGTACAATTTCCAAAAAGCATTTGACTTTTTCTAAAATGCAATAAAAACTGCATCAAATTTCCATTAACACTGCACTGCATCCAGAAATGCAACCTGAAACACTATTACGCAAACAAGAAGCCAAACATGAATTCTGTGCAGAAACACCGCCTCTCTGAGCCTGAGCTCATGTCAGATTAAAAGACAGTGGAAACATATTCTGTGGTGAGATGAGCCCACTTTTAAGCTTGAAAAGAGAAAACTCAGCAGCACCTTCTAGTAACTACTCTTTCCTCCTGTTGAGATGTTTTAGTCTCATTTGCTGAAAACAAGTTCTAATCCATTAATATTGATTTATTAATGATTGAAGTTGCTTTTTTCATGTTTTCTGAATTGAATTTGAAACTTTTCTGTACTGTTATTGTAATGTTTTGTTTGACTTTACTGCAGCCTGGCATGATTTTTTACCACCTGGTGAGTTTGTGTTATCAGCAATTTTTGCGTTATAGACTTTATGAGCATATCTAAAACAACATTTTGAAGTACTATTACAGAATTACTTTATTCTTTAAAACAATAAATTATTTTTTTGACCTCCTGGGAGCAGGTACTGTAAATTTGGATTGTTGACTTTCCTATCCGCTAAAGATGATGCCTTATTTATTCAGGGATGATTCAGTGAGAGGTCACCTCTCTTTTGTCAGGAACATCCTGATCCTGGAGGAACTGCTTCAAATTGATGATGAAGGGCAGCATCACAATAAGTGCAGGTAACTGCAGTGTGTTAGGCTAATAGTTAATGTTTCACAGTGTAACTTGTACATAGGATAATGTGTATTTGGTTGTTCTTCTTTGTACAACTAAACAGTTCTGCTGTTGAGCAGGAAAACTAACTGTTACGGGAGTGAGCTTTAATAATCATAATAATTGTTCATATTTAAAATATTGATTTTAGCAGCTTTAATATACCACATACTGTGTAGTTTTATTTGACTGACTGTCAACACTAACTCATACAGCTCAAACAGATTCAGTCAGATCAGTCATGACGCCCAAATTGTATTCAGATAAAATGTGTGCTCTCACCTTGAGGGCGCATGTTCGTGTTACTGACATCCCAACCACTGCTCATAATGAGAAGCCACAGACCACAGGACAAGTCATTAGTACTATCTCCCTGTGGAAGTGAAGGACACAGCAGGCTGGAGATCTGTATTTCAAATCTAACCATGAAGGCCATCTCATTGTCTACTTCTGTCGTTGTGTCTCTATTCCCTCTTTTAAAACCTTCTGTCACTCCCTGCAAACCTCCAGAAAGGTGTTACGGATATATTTAGTCACCTATTCTCCTGAATTTACCATTAAAGTAATAATTTATCTGTCACGCTGTCAACAAACTGATGCACCTCCTTTTTTATTCAGCTGTATCTGCTATTTACCCTTCCTGCCTCTCTTCCTAACATGCAAACACAATCTGTCACGCTGTCAAGGAGCCAGTTAAACAACACAGACGTTTCAGATTCTTCACATTTGGACTTGAATACGAGAGACAACATGTGGAGGTGCGGTGCTCTCTGCATGCCTTGTGACACTACAAAGCCCTCAGTCAAAGATCAAGGTTGTGCTGCAGCACCTCCAGCAGAGTGCATCTTATGTAACATGGGAAGAAAATGTTATGTGAAGGTGCTGGAGATGGGGCCTGAAGAAAAACTGGGGAGGGGAAAGGTCAGTGGAGGGGTGTGCTGAGCTGTATTTACTGCATTTTTGTGCATTATGACTTTTTCCCCCACATATGCACAAACATTCAAAAACCTGCTGCTATTTAGCTTGGTATGCTAGTAACCACCAGATGCATGTCTCACTTGCTGCTCTTTCCTCTGCTCTACAGTCTTCAGGCTACGTTTATTTTTACCAGAGCTACTTGTATCTCTGAAGCATTAAATACACTAATGGATGTGTAAAAAATACCTGCATTTTCTGTAAGTAACATGCACAAGACAGCAACACAGAGCAGTCTCCACATGACAATCCATCACCTCAACCTCCAAATCCTTCCTTTCCTCCTCTCTACGAGTGCACACGACTTCCGGTATTAATTATAAAAGTGCATAATTTTTTAATATAGTCCTAATTTCTAGGAAAATTGGTCTGGACCGAGACAGGCATATTTCCTTTTGCAATTAATGAAGTGCAATTAATGTGCAAGACGTAGAGAGAGTCAAGTTTGAGTAAAAAAAAGCCACAAATAATTTCTACTATATAAAAAACTACTGTATATAAAAAATGTGGCTTCTGAAAAACAAGCACTGATTCTGAAACAATTCCTGTGAATATTTGAACCATGGGGGAGGTGTTTGGCAGAGCTATGCTGCAACCAAGTTTGCAAGAACACATTCAAACACGAACAAGAGAAGGAGTACATTTAAAGACATGTTATTGAATTTATATAATATCATATATAAATAAATCTATTTGCAATAGCACAAAGAACAAAATGTTTATCTGGTGCAGCCTTTACAACACTGTGTTCTAACTAAAAGCATAAAGCACAGACATCAACTGTTTGCACAGATTCTCTCCACCGGATTCCCATTTAAGTTTGATTAGTCAGAGGTCAGAATATGTAGCTCATTCTCATTCAGGCGTCTTAATATTTACTTTAACTGATTTCTTTTATTAGCTCAAATTAGGGAAAATAAGAAACTATTTGCAGTAATAGCCTAAAACTGGTTACACTTTATAGTTCACAGGACCTGATTGTGTGTTTTGCAATTATACTCTTATTGTTACACAGAGGACAATATATGTTATACAGTGGTGACACAGTAGTTACAGGATCTAGCTGAGTGCCACCAACTACAAAGCTGGAGTCTTTACAGTAACCACCAATAAGAACCAAAAGGCATTATTATTATAATGTGTTATTGTCATTGCTTTAATCTGTCACTGTCGGCCGTCACACTGTCGGTTCAACACTGTGAGGCCATCTGTGTCTGGATCAGCGGGTCAGCAGGAGCTGCTTCCATTTGTTTATGTGTTTATGCAAGAGTGGTGATAAAAAAAACAGTGAAATTCACAAAAGATTTGGGGAAAAATATGTTCTGATTTAACTTTGTTTTATAAATGAAATTTTTGCCACATTTTATTTTAATTAGGTTTTTATTTATTCTTTAATGTTCAATAACATTTAATAATTAGATTTAACACAATTTTATTGAAAAACATTTATTTGATTTTAAAATAGGTTAAATATTTAATTTAACTCTTACAACACAAATTGCTTTGGTACGATACCATTTTTTCTAATGTATTTAAAAGTTCACACACATTATTTTCACTTTTTTTCACATATTCAATAATTAGATTATGTCATTTTCTGCATTAATAATCTCAGTAGTCTAAAACCCTACTACGCCCATGGCCATGAACGCATCTTGGATTCTCTGCTGTATATGTGATCAACTTTACTGTCAGAAGTCAAATGACGATTTTAGTTTATGGAAGAAGACAAAGTGGAATCTGTCATAAATACAATATATAATATGAACTATTACATTTAAACTACATTTGACCTGCATGGAAAACGTCTTCAGGACTGTGACTCTGCCGACAGCTCACAGTTAGCAGCTCCTTTCAGACACTATAATCCTGGGAAATAAATGGTTTTAATATACAGTGAATTACGACTGACCGCCTCTCCTCACTGACAAATGTTTGGAGTCTGTAATGAAAGCTCAGGTGGAAACATTCTCATTTTCTGTTAATGCACCTCCAACAGCTCAATGAACTTCTTTTGTCTCCCTTGGTAGAACAATCATGTCCAACGTATAGTCAGGTTATATGGATAATATTGTTTTTATTATACTCATCAGAACATTGGATCTAACATAAATTGTTAGAGCTGGCCTCATGTGTTACATACCAGTTTATGTGTCCTGTGTTAGAAATTACTTCACTTTACATACTGCAAATTACTATTATATTATTTATATTACTCAAATATATATTTTTTCAGAAGTATAATAGTTTTTCTTTTTACAAAATGTTGTACGTCATCTATATAGGAAGTTGCAACAAATCAGCAAAATGGGTTAGTAGGAACTGGAACTGAACTAGGAAGTGAGAGACAGGGTGCAATAATCAAAATGTCAGTATGTGCAATGTACATGAAGTTGCTCTCAAGGACAAACTAATTGATAATAATCATCCATTTCTGCAGCTCCCCTCAGCTTTATGGAGATTTTCAGCATGTTACAAGTCATTGTTTTGATTTTCGGGCCAGCAACTTTGTTTTGGTCATTTTTTAACTAGCACTAACTTAAAATAGCATTTAGCAGCTACAGAGCTGGATATTTCATTAATATTGATAGAGACCAAAAACAGAGATAAAAGAAGATTGAATATTGGAATTTATCATGTGGACACAAGCTCCAAATGAATGCTAATGTGACCACTTGTTACAGAAAAAAATTGACCTGGGATGTACCACAGGCAGCAATTAAACTGTAACTGTAAATGTATTTAACTGTTTGTTTGTTTGTTTTTTTCATTTTGACTCAGCCTCCTCAAAAATTCAAGCTGTCCACTTTAGAGTAAAAGATTAACCTCGACAAGTACAGCTGTTAGAACCCGACTGTTTTCAAAGCAGTCGTCAAATCTGACACAGTTTTGAATTTCTGTAGGATAACGAGAAGCTAAAAGATTTGCCCAGAGCCAAACTACTGGAGCAGTCTAAGAGTGTCCGTTGATATAAAGTCTCTCTGAGCAGTGAACATGCAAAACTTACCGCTGATCCACGTGGCCTCGGGGTCATGAACGCTGAACTCTGGTTTGTACAGATCTGCCACAGTCAGCCTGGACCTGCTGCTTCCAGGGGTCTCCACTGAGACGACACAAACAAGCTTTATCAGTGAGCAGCACATTAAAAGACGTTAACACCAGAGATTTTCTGAGAAAAGTCTGAGAAATGGAAGCAGAAAGAGGAGCGGAAACCAAAAGGAAAATCAGTAGTAAAGAGATGCAGTGATTATTCATCTGTTTACTCGTGCATGAATGCACACATGAGACAAACACAGACACACAAGAGAAGAGTACATTTTATGTTTCATTATATTTCATGAGAGATTTCACTGTGTGGTAACAAGTAATTCAAAAACCCTCACACGACGGATTAACAATCAGATAGTAATTAGATATTTCCATGCTACACTGACGGCTAATGGGTAGATTAATGAAGTAAAATTCTGCTTGTTTTAATTTAAATGTTTGCATTTGCAAGACCTTTTCATTTTTTCGGAGACGTCCTCAAGTCTAAAATACATCTTAAGTCCAAGGCTGATTCTGCATTTTGTGATTATTTTGTCATCCATTCGTTAACCTACCAGGTGTGAGGACGACTACTGACATGGTGATGAGCGAGCAGACCACCACAATCACCAGCAGAGAGATGGCGATGCCCTTCCAGTTCCTCTGCGGTGGGCTGACGTCCACAAACTCCTGCAAACACACACAAAAAAACAAGCGACACTGTCATCTCATGTGGTAATTACAGTTAAAGTGGTAGTATTTTTGCCACATACCCGTATATAATGTCTCTTTACACATGTGGTTTAAGAATTATTGTGGTCATTTAAACTTCTTATATGGCTCAACGGATGGCAATATCAGTCCTTGGTCCAGACAAAATGACCATTTGATGGATTTACATGATGGTACACACATTAATACCATAGGCTATGCATATGCAACAGCGGCTCCCTGATGACTGCAAATTATGTGCAAAATATTAATCAGATATTGCCGAACTGTTTAAGTCCTGCTAAGGGGACCATTTGCCTTTGTGTCGACAGCCTCTCATCAGCATCAGCTCTGTCAGGTCAAAGTTGCAGAAAAGTTGCTGTGATTGGGCAAAACTGCAAGTTTGCACATAATTCAAATGCATAGGTTGAATTTCCTTTAATTATTGTGACTGTGAAATGCTGACAGGACTGTTTTGAGGTGCTGGAATATTGTGAGCTAAGCTAGTAGTTTCCCTCTGTTTCTAGTATTTATGCTAAGCTAAGCTAACTACCTCTGTAAGGATTCATTGCAATAATCATCAGGTCAAAGTTTCCTTTGAGTTTCCTTAAAAACCTGCAAAAAATATTGCATTTGTAAAAGTATTATTATGTTTCCTAATGCCACATAATTATGCACTTTTCAAATTTGGGAACACATTTTGGGATAAATGCATGATTTTCATAATGTCTTCTATTCTGTCTTTCTAATTCTTTCGAAAATAAAAAACCCAATAAGAAAGAAGTAAAGATGAAGAGCAATTTAGTTTAAGGCTCGAGAACTGCTAGTTTAGGAACAAATGGAAACTGAAATAAGAAAACTATTGATTAATCTTATTGTTCATTGTTTGAATATAAATGTGTTTGTATTAGTAGCACTTATAACATACAATACACTGAATGAAATAATTTTTTTTCGTATGATTCAATGAGACTTGTTAGGATTAATCTGTAGTATTTAATAAGCTGATTGAATGATTTTTTAATTTTACAGTCTGGCTTTTATTGTAACTTGACAGTGACAGGATTGGTGATTACCCACCAATAAAGCCTTCTGCATTAAAGAAAAAAGAAAACTCTTTGAAATGTAATCAGAACCTTAAATTTGACATTTTCAGCCTTCAGGTAAGACTTCAGCAGTTTGCGTAAAAACTCTTGGACATGTGACGGCACCTCTGACCCGGCTGTCAAAAAGCTACTGAGTTACATCAGCTCTCCGGACTGATCTTTTCTCTCCGACTTCACGCTCGAGTGATCAAAGTTACAGAGGCCAGAACTTTAAGAAGAGAGAGAGAAAAGAAAGGAAAGTGATGCAAAGAGGGATTTTAGTTCAACCTCAGATTTGACCAGAAAAAAATGGGCACTGACGTGTGCTCGCAAGCTTCCAGCAGGGACACTGCAGGGAATTGTAATAGGAAGCTGTCATGTGGTGTTTAATTCACCTTTTTCTCTCTCAGAGCTTGAGAGAGAAACATCAAGGAAGACAGTGTGAAGCCTCTTTCGCACACCAAACGTGTCAGACTGAATGCTAACTCTGCTTAGTTCTTCTGTGAAACTTACACATTGTTTCTGTATAACACCAGAGAGGTGACTGAAAAACACGTGTTGCTTTCAGTGTATGTGTATAAAAATGGCTTAGAAGAGCAGAATAAACTTGAATTTTCTGCATCTTTTTGGTCTCTGATGCAGACAACTATAACATTCTTGACTGTTGTTCCTGCATTTACGCCCATTCCCCCCTGCCTTCATGCAGAATATCAGGGAATTGCAATGCTCGTGCAGGCTTTAGCAGTAACTTCCCACCTCTCCCAGAAGTTCCAGGAGTCTCCTGCATATTAACAGCATCTCCCTGATGTTTGCAAATTATATACAACATCCCAGTAACCAGATATTTCCTCTCTTCTTGTCATAAGTGCAGAGATTTTGCATTAGGAAAGTAACACCATATAGCATTAGAAGCCTCTCAACTGCTGCTCCGCTACACCGAGTGTGAGGCGTTTAGGGACAGTACAGAGTGTAGGTATAATTTGCAGATGATAAAAATACCGATTTTTTTTTCCTTTTGGACAGATGTTTTGATAGTTTCCCACTGTTTCTACTCTTTATGCTAAGCTAAGCTAAATGTCTACAAATTCAATGTAGGGATACTGTGTTTTGCGCTTTTTTAATAACTCTCTAGCAGAAAACAAAAAAGCAAAATGTCTATTGCCTATTCATTTAACACATTACAACATTTACACATTAGCAGACAGGCAAGCCCTAAAGGATAAGGCAAACTCAAGATATTCAGTTTACAAGATTTAGAATTTAGAATTGATAAAACCTTCTGGATGGGAGGCTAAATGTCTTCAAGAGCTTAAAAACAAGTCCAGTAGCCACTGAACAACTTTTTTTTTTTTGAAGAATTCAATTTACAATGATAGAAAAAAGAAAAAATCAACAATTGGGTACATTTTTTGTAGCTAAATCAAGGAATTCTTGATCTTTGTGCTTGACAAATCAAAAGCTTATTCCATTATTAAAACTGTAATATCATTTCAGCTCTACTATACAGCAGGGTTGGCCAGTCCTGGTCCTCGAGGGCCACTTTCCTTATCCAACCTGTGCCTGCAGGACAGTGGCCCTCAAGGACCACGGTTGGACACCACTGCTCTACAGTACAGTGCTGCCTTCAGTGCAACTGAAGGATTCTAATGATGAAACAACTGTGAATAACTGTGTCAGACACTGGCGATAAGAGACTCAAATATGTCTGTAACACTCTGTGTTGCATGTTATTGTTGGCGAGCTGGAAACGGTTTAATCAATGAAGCGGGAAAAACAGATTTGCACGCACTCATCAGTGGATAGAGCAGTCTTTACACACCACTGGGCCATCAACTCCTCTCTGAGTATTAGTTTAACATCTCGGAGCTAATTCTCTGCATGCTCCCTGTGTGTGTGTGTAAAACAGACACAGTTCACTGCAACAGTCTGTTGATCGGACTCACTTCAGTGGAAAGGAAAGCAAGCGAGGAGTTCAAGTATGCGTGGCAGAGTTTGTGTTTACAAGTGTGATTGAGAGCCAAGAAAAAGAGACAGTTAAGGGAATAAAAACACAGAAATACAGCGACAATCTGGAGAAGAGCAAGATATTGAATTTCCAGAAAAAGCCTTAAAGGAAATCATGACAAAATGGCATTTACAAGCAATTTTAAACTTTACTGTCAATGGCTGAAGGCACAAATTCAGCCCATTTTACCATACAAAAAGCTAAAATATAATGTGAGAACACCATCACAGAAACATAACAAATAATGCATTCAAAACAAACAAAATCTATTTAATTATATCTGTGCACGTGCCTCACACGATCGGGACTGAGCCAAGATAAAGCCAAAGATAGACAAACCGGACTGGACATGTACCACAAAATCTACATATTTAGCACCAAACAGAGCCAGGGCAGCAGATTATCTGGGCACTGTGAGCAACTGGAAATCAAGAAAGACTTAAATACAGCTTGGTGGACGAACACAAATCTGGCAACACGGAGAAAACAGACTGTGTCACTTCTGCCAACAACAAGAGAGCAACACACTGCACAATCTGTACAACTGCATGTAATCCTATACAACTTTTATAACGTCTTCTTTTATAATGCAGGTTTATATCATTTTATTAGACATTTTACTGGTATTTTCTAAGGAATAATATTAACATTTTAAAAGGATTTTGAGAGAGGCGCCCCCTTCTGACTAATCAGAAAAGTGCAAGGATTTCTACTTGATTAGGAAGTTTTGTAGCTTCTCATTTATTGTAATTTCATATGAACGACTACCTGAAGGGTTGTGCAGAGCGAGGTGGAGTTTAAGGAGCGAAGCAGAGGTTTAAGTGCAGGGAGGGAGGGCTGAACAGAGCACAGTGGACTGACTCCGAGTTTTATGATAACGTAGCTTAAGTTACACATTGTTGCTTTAATAACAACATATTTTAACATTAGGAGGTTGGTGGCAGGGTCTCTAATATGATCTATTTCAGTAAAAACTCAGCACTGACCACACTGATGAGTTTGTGATTGAATTTACACATTTTGACAATGTCAGCAAAAATATTACAGATAAATTAAAGCAGAGCTGTTGTATTGGTTTGCATTACATTGTACAGGTGTGTCCAGTAAAGTGGCAGCTGACCGTAGCTGTTAATATAGATTACTTTTATCTACAGTTTTATTTTACTCCTTTAAAATCTTATTGAAATGTGTCCATGATATAATGTCCATGTATAAATATTTTCTTAGTGCATTTTAAAGTCTCATGCAGCAAATTTTAAATGCCTTGTTGATTAACTGTACTATACAGCTACTTTCTTTGCTTTAGTATTGGAAACGCCTGCACAACTATTTGATTTTATTTTCATTTTACTATGCAGTTTATTGTATATATAGTGTTTTACAGTACTTTACATTGTAACTTTGTACAAAATACTGTATGTGATCATGCCAGATCTGAATTAGAACTGAACCTGCTGATCGTACAGTTTTCTTGTGTCAGACTTTAATGCTTTGCAATTTCCAGATGTCACAGAATATGGGAATAAAAGAGTTTCAGTTCTGCTCAAATACTAAGAAAACTTCACAACTCTGGCTTGTGTCCACTCACAGACGAGTGGACACCGACTGTAGCCTGCACTCATTCACTGTTTGCATGGAGAATTTAGGTCATAAAAAAAAAATCACAGTTTACTGTACAGTTTAAGTTCACCTCGAAAATCCACACACGTAGCAAACACAATCGCAGGTACAATCATTTCTGTTCGACATAAATCAAGCAAAAGTAAATTTGCAATCACAAACCTTAAAACTATTCAAAATAACCGGTAGTTTTGACCTGTTGTATGTTGGTTTTTTTTTTGATAATCTTCCTGTAATATTCCTGTCACATTCAACGCCAGCACCAGCACCAGCACCAGCGGAGCGCATCTAGTTTCCCCATAACGTCCTTCCTAAATCTATCACAGGATGACTCCAGCCCCTGTCCGCACAGAGCAGATTTATCCTCACAGCTGTCTGAATAAAAATTAATCACATTAGATTTGTCTGTACCTCATCCTGCTGCGCCTCTTTCGGTTTCTTCTTGGTCGGATCTTTGGACGCCGTCATTGTACCGGAGCCACAGTCTCTCCCGGTAATAACATCCAAACCTGTCGGCGCGTCAATTTAGCAGCAGGAGGCGCGTCAAGCTGGTCGAGATGAAGAGAAGAGCGACTTCCCGCTGTGACTTTCAAAATAAAGGCTGTTCGACAAGCTGCGTTTAGAGGGACAGCGCCATTACGTTTCATCTGGTATTTGTTACTGTTATTTTACCACCCCTGTATTTTATGCTTTAATCTATGCTTTTTGCTTTCAATCATTATTTGTCACCTGTTTCCTTTGTTGTTTACCTTATTAAGCACTTTGCAAATAAAGTTATGTTTTCATGTGTTGCATCCCCAAATCAAAAGTTGAGTTCACAAGTATGGATTAGGTAAAATACACTATATATTATATAGTGTTATTATATATACTATATAATACTATATAGTTTATGTTGAGTGATATAGAGACAAAGTTAGAGAGGCAAGGTTGAGATGGTTTGGACATAAGGGATAGTGAATATATTGGCCAAAGGATGTTGAGTATGATGAGCCACTGTGGTGACCCCTAAAGTGAGTAGTAAGAAGAAGAAAGATCTAAATCACAAAAATAAAACTGTAGTGTCTACATCTACTTTTTTACACAGGCTTTTATTTTTCTAGTTAATGCATACAGTACATCCGGTGTCAGTATTTTATGGTATTTCTGTCGCTGTCCATGGTGCTGAAATAATCTGTCTGTGATCAGAATTTTTCAACTTATTTTATTTAGAGTACAGAAGAATTTTGAGGATTTCTTTCTTACTTATGTGCAGAAGTCATTTTCTCCATTAGCTAGTGTCAACTAACAAAGTTAAAGCAGCTTATTTCACTGCGACTGATTATAGGTTTACTGTGTTTTGTGTATTGACCATGTGGTTTCACACCAATCATGTTCCTAACCTTATGGGAATGCAATGGGTGCACCTACTGGTTGATACTGGTGACGCCTTATAAACAAAATAAATACCTTTATAAAGGTTTATACTGTAGCAGATATAAAGACCAGCATATTAAACTGACACATTATTAGCAAAGTAAAACTACAGCAAGAAATGAAAGCAAATGAAGACTTCATTAGATCAAGCAATACTTTAGACATTAATTTAAGAAGTTTAATTCATCTTTTTTGCTGACAGTTGGTGCAGCACTCACAGTAATGTAATAAAAATCACTGAATCACCCAATTACATTTAACAGACGTTTATGTTTGCATCCACCTTATTTATAACTCTGATTTGGTAAAACAATAACACACCGATTATCAGAAAAGGCAACGCAGCTTCTGCTAACTATCAATATTTATATTTTTTTATGGATTAATATTTTTATTACAGTATAAAATTCCCATAGGGATTACAGTGTTTCTTCTAATAGCACTTTATGGTATTTTTTCTACCTGAGATGATGTCACTATACTATTCCAACAGCATCACTTCAGGGACTAAGAGCCCTTCTGTGATATCTAGTATTAAAATATCCCTCAGAAATGAATTATAGGATTATTGCTCTGTGTGTCACCGGAAAATGAACTGGGCCGAGGCTTCGTCTGAAATCCCTTCAGAGGAGAAGGAAGCGAGACAATCGAGCAGATCAGTAACCAGCTGGCCTTTCCTGCTGCCAAGTGACTGAACGCAAACTGATAGGTGTCACAGAGAAAGCCCTGAAGACACAAACCTCACCAACACACACACACAAACACACAAACTGTGTCCACTATCCCATCTAAAAATAATGACGATAACAGGAGGGAGGGAAATGAAAAGAACATAAATGGAGATTGAAAAGTAGATGTAAAAGACACACCAGCTTGAGGATGTTTGTCTCCTCTGTTTGTGTTGTGTATGCCTGTACTTCTGAGGTCTAAATGCTCCCTCAAGAACAGAAAAATCAGTTTTACTCTTCTATATTTGGCGTTTGAGACTTGACTGTTACTTAAGCTCCACCCACCTTAGTTACTGCTGGTAGGCGTGCCAAGCACTCCATTCTAGAACTCCGTCTTTGCATTCTAGAACTCCGTCTTTGCATTCTAGAATGGTACATGATACAGTTTCAAATGCTAAGAGCAGATTGATCAGATAAAATGAGTAGTTATAGGAATTGTTTAGTAGGAAAAGAGAAAGACCTCAGAGGATATTCATGGATGTACTGAAGGACGACATGCAGACAGTTGGTGTGACGTTAGGGTGAGATGGAGGCAAAATCAAAGCAACACTTTTAAACTGGATATTTATCTTTCACAGTAGCAGATTGTTAATGGTGTGACTGAAATCGGATGCTAATAATTAATTAATAGATACAAACTCCAGCTAATACAACACCCTAAGTAAACTGCTAATATAGTTATACTAAAGTTTCCTGTGGCTCTAGAGAAGCGTTGTCCATCCTGGGTGTTTACCATTTGTAAAGGTTCCATAAGGTTAGGAACATGATTGGTGTGAAACCACATGGCCAATACACAAAACACAGTGGTGCTATAATGAATTACAGTAAAATAAGCTGCTTTAACTCTGTTAGCTGGCACCAGAGTATACATTTTTGCCAGAACAGTTTTCTTTGGATGCTGGTAAATTTTGATTTCTCCATTCTTTTGGGTGCAAATGTGATGAGTTGTCATTATATCTGTGTCTCTGTATTTCTGACCATTTATTTTTTTTTAAAACACAACAACTTTAGTGTAGATGCAGTTCTGTAAATTAGAATTTGCACCCAAAAGAATGGAGAAATCAAAATTTACCAGCATCCAAAGAAAACTGGCAAAAATGTATACTCTTCTGCTCAAGCATTTATTTTTTCACAGAGCATCCAAACTGGAAAATCCAGCCAATGTGAATTTTGCATGTAAATAGTGTTCAGTTAATTACTTGATCCTCATTTTTAAACTTTTAAGAGATGTTACCTCTAATTGCCTGCTAAAATGTACTGCCTCTTTGCATTGAGATCTTTACAGTTAAGACTTCAAGAAATAGCAGTGAGTAAAAATCATGAGACATGCAGTAACATCAGTACGTGTGTGCTTGATGGAAACTGAATGAGCTGTGTTAGTGCTCAGACAGGAGGAAAGGCACGAGCTCAACAAGCAGGGAACGAGGGAAGAAAAAAGCTGCAGATTGAAAATTCAGAGCAAAGCACAAGGGAAGCAATAGGGAGTAAATGGAAGGAGATATAGAAGCGAGAGAGAGGCCGGAGATGATGTGAAGATGTGGAGGAGGGGATGAGGGAAAAGGTGGCTGAAGAAAGAAAAACAGCAGGAACAGAAGAAGAAGGAGGAAAACATCCTCAAAGCTCGGACTCTCTTCCCTTCCCATTAAATATTTAGCAAATGGAATCAGAGACCACATGGAAATGATCTCTCGCACTCTCTCTCTCTCTCTCTCTGACCTCTGCAGGTTTAGGAAGTTTACCAGTTTCCCCAAGGCAAAAATCTTCTACAGGCTATGTGTTTGTGTCCAGATGTATTCATGTACGAGTAAGTCTAAAATTCTGTACATAATATTCACACTGACAATATTCTTTACACAATGTATGAGTCAAGACCTTCTAACACCAATTTTACTTTGCCTGGGACTTAATCAGATGCATCAGATAAGGACAAGAAAATTTCAAGCAGCAGTACCCAAAGGCAGCAAGCAGGCAACACAAGACTCCTCCTCCACTCTGATCTCCAGACTCTTCTGGGTTTCTCTCCTGCTGTCTAATAGGAACTGATTTACACCTGGGACACCGGGTGAATGTAATTAACCCGATGCCAGGATGGAAACCTGCAGGGCTCTGAGTTGGTAACCGCTGAGGTTTGGTGGAAAAGTATTTTTTGATAAGGAAGGTTCCTAAGTCTGTTAATTGACCCAAAAAGTTCTGAGGCAACGTCCTGATAAGAGCCGTGTAAAGACTTGAAATACTGCTTCCTTTCTTTTCTCCTTCAGGATACACAAAACTAACCTTAAAAGATGGAAGATACTGCTGGCCAGACACATCATTACTTCATTACGTAGCCTAGTGTTACTTTATAACTATTGTAATTGAATGTGATTGACTTTTCCTTAACTTCAGATCTGAAGGGATTAATATGTAGTTTTTATAAATTCACACTGACCAATCAGGCCTCTCTAGCAAAAGCATTATTCATACGGCTTTGGACAAGCCTGAAGCACCATTTTTCAGTCTCTGGCCACCATTTTTGCAACTTGTTGTTTAAAAATATCCACGAAAGGAAACATACATGCTCAACTCTCTTCTTCTTTGAAATGTCATGCACAGGCGCAAGAACTTCAAAAACGATTTTTAAGACAAACTGACACGTCTACCCACTGCGACTTAAGTATTTAAGTATTTAATTCAATTCAATTCAATTCATCTTTATTTGTATAGCGCCAAATCATAACAAAGATCATCTCAAGGCACTTTACATAGCAAGGTATAAATATAAGTATATATACAGAACTATATAGAAAACCCAACAGTCCCACTTGAGCAAGCACTAGGCGACGGTGGAGAGGAAAAATGTTCATGTTAATGTTCTGATGTTTTGGGCTGAGGCCCAATTCAGCGTGCTAATTGTTGAACATTAAACCACAGGTGAGTAATACACGAGTAAGAGACTGATTAGTAAACAAACTTGGCAGAATAACCAATAGGGAGACTAGGCTCAGAATTTCTGTGCATAAAACAACATTTGCTGCATATATGTCTGTTTTCCTCACATTTCATTTATATTTCATAAGGGGACTTTAACAGTGAACTGTAGGAAGGCTTTAAATTTCCTCAAGGCCTGACTATATACATTTATAGAAAGGCAAAATTGCAAATAGCACGATGACAATAAGCTGTGAGTGGGAGTGTAGCCCTGCTGGCAGACGAATGCCTTCTACCTGCAAAACATATTAGTCATTGCTATGATGATACACATGAATATTTTAATATATACACAGTGGTTTTGTAAGGTTTCCATACCAAAGTGCATTTAAATGACAGAGTAAGCATCAAGGTTAACGAGCAAAAACGTGTTTTTCACCAAGACTCCAACAAAAACTGTTGGATGAATCAAGGCCATGAAAGTCACTTTTGAGAGGCTGTGATATAGTGCAGTGTGTGATTTCATTAAAACACACATTTTGTAAGCACATTTTTTTGTATGATGTGGCTGTGTGACAATTGACCTTGTATTTGCATTAAAATATTATTTGTATATAGTCATTCAAATATTCAAGAACAACTGGTGAATGACAAATTGAAATCTAACGTCCCATAAGTCAAGTCATAAACAATCTGGTTTGGTCCTGGAAAAGTATAATTACAGTCCCAATTTCTTTTCCACAGACACAAAAATGGCAACGGAATCAAAAATGTTGGAATTCAAAGAAGAAAAAGATTTTTTGTCATCTACATTTCTCCATATATTTATCAAGGTGTAACTGTAGACTTAGTATGTAAAACATGAGAGGCACAAGCTGGAGCTATCCACTACCGTGACCTAGAAAAAACTAGTTCAAGGTTTAGTGACTGACCAAGTGTGCAGCATTCATTAACCAGCCTGACTCCATGGGTGGGCAGAGAGAGGATCAGCCAAAAAAATGTATAATAGTGTCCAAGAATTCTATACACACATTTTGTCATCTGAAGACTCCTCAGTGATGTTAGTATTTGTTATACCTAAAGACCTTCAGGTGCTAACCCAACCAAAAAACCATTTTAGTTCATATTCAGTGTGTGAAAATAGGACAAACGACTAACTTGAATTTGGTGGAGACCTTGCAAATATCAAAGTCTTGAAATAGGTTTTGAATTTTGCAATTAAAAAAGAAAATTCAAGGTCTGCCCTTACTTGCTCTCTCTTTCTTTCCAGGGTAGCAAAACATTCTGGGTGTTAATGTCTCTAAACCATCAATGGATGAGTAATCTCTGCTCTGAGACTCAGACAGATGACCCCTCTACAGAGAATACACTGACATGATGCATGCATCTCCTCTGTTATTGAGTCTTTAGAGTTGTTTTTACTTAACTTAAAGTGCTGGAAACTACATAATATCATCCTCAATAAAATGTTTTCTCTAATAAAATGATGAAATGGCAGCTTTCTGGTTTGCCATCAACTAAAGTCTGTGGCATATAACCCCAACATCCTGTGTTCAGATCGCACAGAAACAAACTCCCCAGCCCATTCATCCGTCCTGACACACTTTGAGTCCCAGAGGACGTGTTTCTGTTTCCTCAACTCTCCCTGGAGGCTGCAGACACTCCTGGGAATTAACAATAACAAGCACACAGCTCGTTTTGAAGAAGGTCCATCACCTTGTCACAAACAACCTTATATCACATTATACATATCAGATACACTGATTATATATTTAATAGCTATCGATCACCAAAATATAATAATCATTACGCGATGACGGAAACTTCAGGATGTTTTTACAATATGAAGCCACTGCTGAAGGCCCACATGTCACAACACTCCCTCAACACCTTCCATAAAAAGAACAGTTTCTATAAATATGAGCATTTTGATTCCTCACCTCCAGGAACCTGAGCTCTGGGTCCATCATGTTGACGCCTCTCCAGTCAAAACACTGAAACATGGAGCATCAAACGTTGCTTCCTCCTCAACTACTTCACAAACTCAAGCGGCACAAGTGTGAAGTGTTGACCAAAAAGGATAAAAAATGCATTTGTTCTGCAATGCAATGGAGCAAAAAGACAACAATGAGCAACGAAAAGCTGGTTTCCTCTCCTTCTCCTGCCACCAGCGTGTCTGTCTGGCTTTTCTTTTCAGAGTAAACAGACGACTGCCACACACATGCACACACACAAAACCCCTCTGTTCTGATTTTACTGAAAAATGGTGTCATTCATGAGTGAAATCAGTCAACCCAGTTTCACTGGGCATCGTTAGTCTGATTATCTAATTCTGTGTCAGGGGGAATGTGCCTGGTGGTGACACTGAGGCCCAATGAGCTGAATTGATTTGGTTTCTGTGTCAAAAGAACAATCAGGGTGAAAGGAATTTAAAAACGGCACAAAATTAACATTACTATTAAAGTCAATTATTTTCATATAGCACATTATGACAATACAGAACATGAGAGTTAAAGCAGAAAGTCAGTGAAGAATGTTTACAACAGCAGTTTATGTAATAATGCTGTTACTGACAATTTTATTTTGAAGAGAACTCCAATGATTTAACATCACACTCCTACACCACACAATCAGACGCACGACTGACAGTTTAAACAGAACATCAAACATCTACATATTTAATCACATTTTCTCAATTCGACAAGGTATATATTTTTAAAATTGGGCAATGATGAAAATATACTTGCGAAGCAAAGCGTTCTGCTCTACAAAGTCTGTGGTCCCTGGACCATCACACAGAGAATCTATTGGGAGGCCATAACCTGCCAGTGCTGGCTTATATTTTAATTACTAATAACTCCTGATATGGACCTGATTTCTGCTCATACGTCTATTTTTCAGTCAGAACACACCAAATGACAAATTAGATCCAGAAACTAAAGGAGTTCTAGGGTGAATTTTTCCCTTAACAGACCAAACCTTACCCATGACAGGGTATTAGCTGTCTGTTTAAAGACCTTAAATTAGCCAGTAAGAAGATTAAAAGCTGCAGATTTCTGACATCTATAAATCAAGGCATCAGCAAGCAGCAGGAAGGTTGACAGACAGGGAAGAAAAGCCTGGAAGGGTTTGAGTCCAGAGGGAGAGATTCAGAACCGCGACGCTGGCTCTGCTGCACAGCAGGAGTTCAGTGTCAACACAACCTGCTTAGACAGATTATAGAAATTAAAGTAAGAGGTGCTGCTGCACCACAGGAGAAACTTTGACTGATGCTGACTTCACAGCCGTGTCACAGAGTGAGACACAGTCTGATTAAAAACCCATTAGAGTTTTAAAGTCACCAATAAAGACCTATTTATTTACACACTTTGTAGTGAAGCTGTGAGCAAAGATAACTCTTTAATTAATTTGCCTTGACGTTAGCTGCAGTTCTATTTGTAACATCCCATTAAAACCTGGACAAAAATTACAACAGTAAAAAGAAGGCAGGACTTAAATACACAAAAAGATGAGAGTGGGGCAAAACAGCCATATTGTCTAAAAGTAATCCACCTATCAGCACTTATAAAGTTAACTAAATAATATCTTTTATTTATTTATTTTTGTTTAATGTCTACAAAGTGCTATTTTGCAGGCTGTTATGTGCTAGTTTTCTTGAATGGGAGCAGTAACAGCTTCTTGTTCATAAAGGTTTTATCTTAAATTTGACTTCTCACTTACCATTAATATATCTTTTTTCATCATGACATTTGGTTTTTCTCTTTTTTTTTTAACTGCGAGAAAATTCTTCCACATATGTGCCGCTTAAGAAATAAAATTCTAGTTCACGCTGTTTATTTGGGTCCTCCCAAATGAAAAATACAAAATCAACAACTTCAAGTTATTACAGAAAATTTGGGAAATGCCAGGTAAAATATAGCTGTAATATCATAGTAATAGTAATAGTATAGCTATCAGAACATGTGACAATTTACGACTGACCAGTCTGTTAGCTCAATGCTAACACATAATGGGATTTACCATTAGCATGCTCACACAAATTATCATGGAAATCAGAATAATACTGTGGGCAGCTCTTTGGTACAGACGGAGAGATTCATCTGAAGATAGTCTCTCCAGCGTGCTCTTGACCTGCCCTGGGGTTTCCTAACTGTCACCTGGAAAAACTCCAGTGGAAGGGGCCCACGCTTGGCTGAATAACACCCCAGTGTCATGTTGAAGGTTGAAGGTCAGCCTGAGTGAACAAACAGAACCACGTCATCTGCAAAAAGAAGCAGAGACGCTTCTGAAGTCTCCAAACCAGGCACAGCCCCAACCCTCCTTGCTCCTCTTGAATGCTGCAGTCATAAATTTACCAGAAAAATGTCGTCTAACTCCTGGAAAGAATAACTGAATTAGACAACTGGGGGAGTCCAGTCTATGAGACATGATTTTAACTAAAGATTTAAAACACATATTTTTTAAATAACTTTTTTTTTTTACCAGCAAGAGCTCATTAGAGCTTTGACATCTACACATACGCTAACTTTTCTCCTTTTAACTTCACATATTACCACCTGGAGAGACTCCACGGATCACAGAGTTCATTACTGATTAAGAGAAAAGCTTTTATTAGTCAGAGGTGTGACGGACTGCTCAGCCCTTCTTATCTCTGTCTCTCTCGCTCAGTGTATTTTTTATTCAGCTCCATACTGGACCGACTGTGGCTGGTTGCCAGCAGCAATTAACTGAACATCTGTTTGTTTTTCTAGTTTTCTCTGTCACACATACAGATAAAACCAAAACACAAAAACACAGACACAGATGGGAACTCACATGTAATTAATAATCATAATAAAACTGTCATTTCACACTGTTTTTTAAGAACATTAAATGAATCTTGATTGTCTTATCATTTGTATTCAAACCAAATGTTGTGTGACAGTGTAGGCCCACAACTGGCAAAATGGATAAAACTAAATAATGACTGTGTCAGTTGACACCCAATAACAAGGGATATGCTGTCATTATTAAACAGTGTATGACTGGTTTTAGTAACACCACTGGAAAGTGAAAGCATCCCGTAATGTTTGGTTTGTGAAGATAAAGATCTAGAACAAATAGAAGGTGCCTGTGGTGTTCAGTGGTAAATGGTTATATTTTAATAGCTGTTTTTTCCCCAGAAAAAGATGAAAAATCATATTCATTATATCTGGGAGGCAAACTATTATTATGCAGTATTACCAATATGGCTAAATTACATTCTTCTCACAATTTTATTTTCACATGCTCATCCAGTTATCTGTTGACTAGTTGGACCTTTTACAGAAAAAGGTTGAGTCCCACTCATCCCCTCACTGTATTATTTAGTGTCCCGTAGTGTATTTAAGTAGGGCATGCTTCGATAGGCTACAGCACTCTGCTAACATCCAGCCATTTTAGGGATGACCTTCTGTGTCTTAATTGTATCTTACTGTTCTTTCCTCTCTCCTCTGTCCACTCACCCCAACCGGTCGAGGCAGATGACCGCCCACCCTGAGCCTGGTTCTGCTGGACGTTGCTACCATTAAAGGGTTTTTTTTCCTCTCCACTCTCTCCTAATGCTGCTCAAGTGGGACTTTTGTGTTTTCTGTATAATTCTATATATATATATAAATATATGTAAGGTTTTAAACCTTTAGATGACTTTTGTTGTGATTTGGCGGTATATAAATAAACTGAATTGAATTGAATTGAGCTGAATTACCCTCCTTGTGAAGGGTGTCAGTCGTCTTCTGGACATCTATGAAGTCAGCAGTCTTCCCCATGATTGTGGTTGCGTGTACTGAACTAGACATGAACTAGACTAGAGATACACAGTATTTATACTGAATAGTGGTGTGAATAGTAATTTACTGCATATTACCTCCTACAGTATACACTAATTGAACTATGACTTAAATGCTTTGGAGAATGGAATTATTTTGGTTCTGACACATGAAAACACTCATTTTAGGAAGGTAAAAACTTTGCTAATGGATGTGTAGCACTGTATAATGACAGGCTCATTCATGTAAATTAAAAGATGAAAGCATCCTTCAGAGAAGTGAAATGATGAATGACGCCAGTAGACGGTTGCTATTTTATCATTCATTATCTGTGTACACACTTCCACGCCTTCCAACCTGGTGTTATATTACACACTTAGCAGCTGCAGCTGGATGAGGAGAAAAACTCTTTCTCTGTGTACTGAGACGTGAGCACATGTGTATCCTCAAGGCTGCTGCCTTCGTAGCAGTGACCTTGGTTTGGGCAATTATATTTCTGAGCAGACTAACCTGAGATGATTCTTTGTGGTACTTCTCTCTCTCTCTCTCTCTCTGTATGAGCCACAGTCTGACTCACTGACCCAAAAATAACTCATCAAAGTAAAAAGCAGGGATGTGCAACAAATACATGAGGATTTGGAATAAAAACTGCTGCAATATTTATGTTTTTTCTATACAGAGTACTGTAATGAATGCTGATGTATTAGATGCAGCAGGTTTAAATGTAAAATCTTGATTGTTTGGTTTAATTTTAGGGTTTGAATGACTCATCAAATTAGCTAAAATCATAATGAGATCTGGTCCAGTAAAAAGTGTAAAAAAAATTCTAAGGAAAACAAAAAAATTTTTCTCCAGATTTTTATATTTTCTGCCTCTGAACTGACAAGTGGTCACCGACATTACTCACTGCCAGCAGAAATCTCTCAAGTCTCTTGACAGTAGTGCAGAGCAGCCTTGTGTGAGACTGCCCTCTAGTGACAAAAATCAGACTTGCATTCATGTATGTACTGCTGTGTCCAAATAAATGCTGTCATGTTGTCTGTTTTCAGTCACAAATCAGCCCAAAACCTGTCGATTTATAGTGTGTCAGTTAAGTTTTGTCAATTTTAATTCATTTAAACTATGTTTGGGAAGAGGTACAACTAATGTCAGCATATATTATTGCATTATTACCTTATTTGCATTGCAGAGAGGCCTTGTTAACACATTTACATTATGCATAATAGAATATAACAGGGCCTAACATTTGTCACCATAGGTTCAAGTGCAGCATTTAATAGTACTAGAGGTACTAGTGGAGGTGTTAGAAGTAGTGGTAGAAGGAGAAGTGAAAGTAGAGCACAGACAAGTAGTGAAAATGTCAACTTCACTGTTATAGCTACAACAAAATACCTGTTGTATAAATATTCAAAAATGATGAATGAATGAACATTTCTAGTTGTCATTTCAGGAGCATAATATGTGTTGCAGCATTAGCAGCAGATAGATGAGATCTTAGAGTGAATGTTTGGAAGCCACAGTTCAGGGTATTATGACACAGTAGTTCACAGTTTTGCGGTTCACAGTCTTAATTTCTTGTACACCTCATAGTCACAAACTTGGCAGTCTGACTCTTGATCACACACACAAACACACACATCTGGCTTTCACAAGAAAACGCCAACAGCTCAGCTCTGCATTCAGGATTTCTACACAACAAACGTTTCTGTAAATCTAAACTGTGATTCTGTTCAAGCAGCGATAACTCAAAGTGCTCCTTTATCATGTCATGTAGCGCACCGAAGCGTTCAACATGTACTTAATAATATTGTTCAGCAGCTTTATTGAGCGAGTGGGAGGTGTTATAATAAGCTAGTGAAGCACATCAGCGCTCAAAGGCCAACACGCTAATCGCAGGTTTATGAGCATCGTCAGTGCAGGAAGGTCAGCGATGATGATGATGACGATGGTTGAGTCAGCAAGCTTCTTTACTTCACCTCCGCCTCCATGGCAACAGATGGCCACTAATGTTATTATTCAGGGACTGTTAACTAAATGGATACTGAACAGGCTGTTTAAACTCTGTTATGATCACAAGCTGTTCAGTTTCACAGGTTTTGGGGTGCATGTTCTGTCTGCTCAAACCCAACGTCCTGCTGCTGGAGGAAGTTTTCACTTCCAGAGCTCTTTTGCTTTACTTGAAATTTCTTTTTAGGACAAATTGTATTGTTTAGGACTAGTGCAAGCTGCCATGCACATTTGTTTTGGCAGAACATGCAAGAATTTCTGGTTTTGCAGGATTTGTTTGTGTCTACCTCCGCAATTTCCAGGCGTTAACCAACTACCAACATTGCCAGTGCATTAATTAGGAATCTGTGGCACTTGGTGGAAACAGTCTTTAAGTGTGGACTGTCTGGAAAATCTTTGCTAGTCTTCAGATGTGCCCCCAGCTTTAGCATAGCTTAGCATTATGACTAGAAACAGGGCTCTGTTTAAAACTTTTAATACAGTAGTCCAGGACCATTACATCTAAAATGTAATCTAAGTGAATGAAATAACATTGCTTTAGTTGTTTTCTGCATAACTTTTTTTTTTTTTTTTTACTTTATAAATAAGGGAGTGAAGGGTGCCTTTTGTTAGCTTGAGCACCAGCACCCCCAAAATGTCTGTGCACGTCACTGGGGCAGAGCCAGAAATTAGATCTGTGGAGTTTATTGTCACCAAATTTATCCTTTTAAGATTGGAAATAAAAACTGCTGATGTTATTAATTTCCATATAATTTTGCACCTTAAAAATTAATATAATTCAAAATAATTACATTAATTCTCCTACTGAGGTAAAAAAAAAAAAACATTGAATAAACACTGAATCTTGAATAAAATACATATTTTTTGCTGTGTTATGATACACTCTTTGATTTCTAAGTCAGACTTTAAATGACTATTTTAGATGTTTTCAGGTTAATAGATGAAAAATAAACATCAGTACACGCCTGTATGAGCACACTCCCACTCTCCTGACCTCATGCAAATGGGATTTGACTTATACACATATATATGTATGATAAATATGAGCAGGAATAACAAGTTACTTAGCAACAACCAGCGTGATCATCACAGCAGAGATGGAGAGGGCGGAATTATCATAAAGATGATAACAGCAAACATTTCCTGAACTGAAGAATAATATTAAATAAAATCCCTACATTAGACTCCACTACAATGCGATACATTTGCATTGATGTGGATGCTTCTACTATTTGTTGTAGAGCATAGAAATGAAAGGAAAACCTGACAACTTGAACTTCAGTCAGTCTCATCAGCTTGGAAATGACTAGTCAGGACAAGTTACAGTCGTTTAGCAGGAAAATCATCTAAATATAAGTTGTTTCTGTCATCATCAATGAAATATTTTTAGTATCAGACAATATGTTTGACAAAACAACTGCAGTGGACATTTTCACTATTTTCTAGCACTGGATTGATTCAAAGTTTCATCGACAGGAATCAAAAGTGAAAAGCAATGTTACTTCCCACACACAGGCTTTGGAAAGAGGAAAGGTTTCTGTAAAACCCAGAAAGTGTCATCAGGTGTTTGCTCTACTGTCCTAGAGTGAAAACCGCATTAACATGCTGCGTTTTTCACTAAAACTGACCTTAACAGTGAGAAAAGATATTAGCAATGCATTTATACATATTTAACACTTCTAGTTAAATCTGAATCAGTTTATGTTTATGGTTTGTGCTTTGACTATGTTTAGATTTCACGCCTCCAGAGCACCTTTGATTTGAGACTGCGCTGAGAATGAGATGATGGACAGGCTGTTAAGGTGTCTGGCGGCTGTTTTGCTGCAGATTATGAATTGAGGGTCAACGCAGCTGCTCTGTTGCTCTTTGGTTCAGGCACTGAATTTCTCTGGGTCACTTTTCATACCAGCAGGTCCTGTGTGGGAGGCATGGAAACTTTAATATCTTTATTTTTGTGTGTTTATTTTGCTTATTCTTCATTTAATAGACAGTGGATTTTATCTGAGAGGTTTCAATGCTTCACAGTTTCCATGGATGCTTTACTGAAAGGGCCAAGTGGGCACAGGGTCTGACCCAAGGTCCAAAGGAGGCCCTTTGTTCAAAGCTTATGTATGAAGTGAATGTTAAAATTGCTTTTATGAAAGTCACAGAGCTCAGTTAAAATATGGTGATGAAAATAGTTACACAAAGAGATGAAAAACAATGAACAAAAAGACCAGAAAGACACAAAAAGACAACATACTGTTGAAAAATGACCAAAAATAGATGCATGCCAACCACAAATAGACATAAAATTACCATAAAAAGACCAAAAAATGAACAAAAATAGACACAAAAGTACAATAAACAGAGAGACATATAGAGACAACAGAGAATATTAGAGACAGGTCTCAAATTCACACAAAAACTGAGCTGTGATTTATAGCATAGTTAAAACCAGCCAGGTGCATCCAGGGTCGTATTTTACTCATGTTGTGCAAAATCCACACACCTTTTTTTGGTGATTTTCAGTGTGAAGTTAATGAGGAGGAAAAGATCCAAGTGGCTACAGAAATTTCTGAGTTTTTTCCATCATACAATATGAGAAATGAAAAAAAAACACATTCCTTCGCGTACGTTCTTGCTGTTATCCCTCCTGCCATATTACTCCCATTCTGCTGCACCGGGGCTACAGCAGCACAGGATTGTGCAGGATTATACTTTGGCTGTTCGTCTCCCTGTCTGAGGGATCTGCTCGCAGCTAGAAACCGCTTTGCATAAACTTTGAGCCCTAATGAAGCTGCTGCTCCTTCTATTTTATTTCACTGTGGATATCAGCTATAAAACATGAAGAGGTCACAAAATACATATGTGCACTTTGATCCCTTAATATAACTGACGTATGGATGATTGAGCCTGAAAAAGTGACAGAAGTTTTGTCATTTTTCTTAAACAAATGTCACCACACTCACGTGCAGAGTGTGTATCAGAATGTTTTTCCAGCCTGCAGCACTGTGGTCAATCCCAAAACGTTAAAACACACTCAACAGTAAGTTAAACAAAGATTCACTGAAGTAGAAATGGGCACATAGGCACAGTTACTTTCACTCTGGGTTTAGGATATTTGATTTCGGTAACACTGCTTCATCACCACTAACAACACAAACAGCAATAAGTCCAGTAAGTGCAAAGCTCAGAGTGAGTGACTCAGATCACACTTACTGTGTTGTGTTCACCGCACAAACTTTATGTCCTCACTACAAGTGTTGTCACTGTCATTCTGATTGCAAACAAAATCATTATTTTCATCGTCATTGGTTTCAGACAGTAACAAATGGATTTTAATGTGACAAAGCAAGAGACTGAACAAAGGGGAAAACAAAGCTACAAATCACTCTTTAGCGAGGAAAACGACAATAAAATGTTTGAACAAAGAAAAGAATTAGGTTGATATGAGGACAAAACGACCACGCGTTGAACCACAAGCAATAAACTAACATGAAACAGCAAACCAGAAATACAAAGCACACTACATGAACCAAAACTATAACAGGAGAACCAATGTCCAGAATAGCACGGAGGCAGGAAACCTGGCATGGAGCCTGAGAACATGAGTAGAACAACAGAGGATCTAACAATGGATGATTGTGAGAGAAGGGTATATATGGATTGAGGCTGCAGCCAATTGGCAATTGGTTAATTGGCTGCAGCTGAGCATGGCATGTGTGTGTGTGTGTGTGTGTGTGTGTGTGTGTGTGTGTGTGTGTGTGTGTGTGTGTGTGTTGCAGAGAACCAGGGCATGGGTAAAACTAGGAAACAAGGAAAATTCATAATAAAGCAAAGGCATAAACGATGACAGTAACAAGTTCTATAAAGGACAACAAATGCTGATTAAAAAGGAATTTTAGAAATTAAGTCTTTCTTGGAGGTTCCCCTTGCCTGAAGGTAGGGGTTAAGATTTAGATAAAGTTTGGGTTTTCATTGCGTCTTTCGTAGTCATTTTTTTAAAGACAGTTTGTCAGACTGTTATTGTTGACGCAACCAGCTCACAATTATTAAATGAGATGGACATAACAACATTTGAGCAACAGCATCATTGCAAGGTGTAATTGCTAGTCAAAGCACTGATTTGAAACTTGTTTAGAACTGGTCAAACTTTAGATTTGACAAACATTAGACACAATATGTTGTTTAACATAGAGTTGGTTTGTTAGTGAGCGGTGCAGTGATGATACAAAGAATGAAAAAGCAGCTTTATTAATCTTACCTTGGTGTCCTTGGCAGGCTGACACTCAATCTGATGAGAAACCGATGCAGTTTGGTTCATCTTTGTTCCTCAGTTTCACAGAACGCCCCTTTACGTGAAAGCAGGATGTCAAAATAAAATCCTCCCGGCAGCTCAGTTACGAAGTTTCTGTCAGCTGCACAAAGCTGCTGCAGTAAAAACACTGAGAACTCAGAGCTGGAAATGTTCTTCTTCCTCTTCGTCCTTTCACCAGAAGCAGCAAACACACAGTCTGTCTCCTCTTGTTTGTTTCTCTCTCTGGCAGTAAATGGTCTCAATGCCACATTTAAACGCAGTCCCTCCCTCTCTTCTTCTTCTTCTTCTTCTTCTTCTCTTTCCCTCTACAGCAAGTGTGCAGCTGACAGACAGTTCATAAACCAGGATGTTTGCCAGTGCCTCCCACATACGAAGACGCTTCTTGATCAAAATGCAAATTTGCTTCAGGCAAAGATATTGCAGGCGTTTGGTTCAAGCTTTTGCATTTAAAAGCATTTTCTCTGACACTCGTATTCAAAGCATCTTACGGGTTTAGTGTTTGGATGAAAGGCTTTTTGACAGGATGTTTTTTTTGTTAGGACTCACTGATAAATCAATGTTGAAATGAAAACTTTGAGCCTTCAGGACCCTGCTGCTGTTTCTTCTATATAAAAAAAAAAAAGCCTGATGTGGAGAATCTAGTTGAATATGTTACTTTTTACAATGTACACAATAAATTCATGTTAGTCAAAGGAAGTAGAAGAAGAGGATCAGACAGAAATAACAAAGGTTTTCATTTTGAGACATCTGCACACTGCAGATAAAGTTGATCTACCCAGTACTGTATTTATTACTTAACAGTTTAATTGTTACAGTTTTAAAATAGTGATTTTTCCCTTGAATAGCACAGCTAGCAAATATTTTTCAGTTCATTTGTGTCTGGTTCTATATTTTTGAATCATCAACTGTCTTCCTGGATGGAAAAATAATCAAGCCAATCATATATTGAACACATTCTCCAACCTAAATGATAATTTTCTGATGTCTATTAATGATCCACTGTAAAAAGTAGAAACAGGAGCCACACTGTCAGAAACTTTAAAACACAAGTACCACACTAGACCACTTTCAGACCACATCCAGATGTAAAACGTCAGCACTTGTGTTGTGTGAACATTTTGTGTGTACAGACTGTTGTGTGGTCATGTTGACCATTACTGACTGAAAGCTGTTATTTGATTATTGTACTGTAGATACAACTTTACTGATTTCAAAGTAACACTGAGATTCACTCTGACATTATGACACATTTACTGCAGGATTTTATCTCCAACCTCTATCGGCGTGACACCGTGACACTTCTTGACAGTGAATACAGTTAAAACAGGGGCCGCTCAATCCCAATATCAATTGTATCGATACCCACACTAGTATTGGTATCAGATCAATATTAGCATGAAGGGGTGAATGCTTTAGTGCAACCGTTCCATCAGAAAGTAGACTGCGCTGTAGCGACCGGCTCACGCTGCACGTAACCAAGGCACGTGACTGCCAGCCGCCAATCAGAATCCCCAGATTTCCCCCGCGCAGTGTGAATCCGGCGACATGAAGAACATTTAAAAATGGCTGAAACGCTGTTTGCGGGGAGGTGTAGTCTCTGAAGTCCGCCTTGTGGTGCTGCAGGCTGAGTTTCCTCATCCCCGGGATCGCAGGTGTAGACACCTCGGAGGATTGTTTATTCCCACGTTGGATTCGGTCCAGCGGTGCCGGCTTCGGGTGAAGCCGCGGCCGATATTACTAACTGACTGGGACTCACCGGCGGGACACGGGTGCTGTGAGTCCTTGTAAATATTGTAGATAGTCTCCTTATTTTCATTACTATACGCGATCATAGACGCTGTCGGTTGGTGGTGGGTTTTGTTTTGTTTTGTTTTGGCTGGCTTGGAAGGATCCGCGGAAAGACCCGGACCGGATTTTTGTTTACCTTTATTTTTCGCCTTTTACAAACTGGACCGAACTGAACTTAATAAGGTTGCGGATAAAGCCCGGTTTGTATTTTTGGTTGTACGGAACCTTCATTTGTTTCTTGTTTCTTACAATTGTGACTGTTTTATGTTTTTTGGGTGGGTTGACCAGCGACATAACCCATAACACATTTTGTCTGACTGGCAGCCCTCTTTCCTGGTCAATCCCTGATTAATACCATTTACTGTTGTTGGTGTAGTTACAGTAGAAACAGAAGAAATCTGCAGCTGGATTGTTAAAGTTTAGTGAGTCACAGCTGCAACTGTTACAGTCAAGATGAAGCTGCTATGATAGAGAATCAATCCTCCATGTTGTCTGTGTGAATCAGAGTAGAAGATGTACTACTCACAAAAAGTTAGGGATATTCGGCTTTCGGATGAAATTTCAGGATGAACCTAAAATGCACTATAACCTTTA
>JAUMHL010000013.1:2747318-2816752 GCA_032362345.1 Sandelia bainsii | reverse complement strand
TCTCTCTCTCTCTCTCTCTCTCTCTCTCTCTCTCTCTCTCTCTCTCTCTCTCTCTCTCTCTCTCTCTCTCTCTCTTTGTCTTTTTCCACTACATTAAAACTTGCTGTAAGATCTTCATACTGCGTAAAAGGATCCTATTTTGAAATTTCTCTTTTAAAGACTTTGGTTTGTCTTTATACATCTTATTTCTCAACATGCTGCAGAAAATAAATCCTGTTGAAAATCTCAGACAGAGAACAGATCATTTGTCACGATCCTCCAGAACGGCTCATGTGACCTAAGATTATAACTCAGTGTTTTAATAATTAATGAAAAGTCACCGCTTTGTGGATCCTGGATCGGGGTTTTCTGTGTCAGGAGCTCTGATTAACAGTGGCCTGCAGAGAGCGGCTGTGTGTGTGTGTGTGTGCGCGCTCGCCCCAATTCGTGTGTCTCACAAACCTACACACACACATGCACCGACACACTATGCAGGCTAAATTTGGAGCTCCCTTATATGGCAGCTTTTTCCCCTCAGTGAAGTTTCTGTTGAGCTGCAGATCTGGAGAAGAGTTTGACTTCTCTACGCGTCGCCACTCGTGATATTTCTCTGGCATCGCCGGACTTGTTTTGGCAGGATAGTGAATTCCCAGACCTGCTGAATGACTTAATTGATTTGAGGTGTTGAATGTGTGTGGCTGCAGGTCGTACACACTGGGATCTGCACAGAATCGGAGGCGGAGGTGTCGTTTTCATAAAGGTTTTCTGAAAGACAACAGAAGAAATGTGTCTGCAGCTTTATAGAGCATATTACATAACCCACAGGTGTTCATTTTCATATGTGTCTGAAAACTTCTCAGTACCCAGAAATGAAAGTCAGGAAGCTGATTCGTAAAGATCACAGGATTTGGAAATGAGTGATGTGTAGAAAACATCTTAAGCCTTCTTAAACCATCGTGTTTTTTGGCTTTGCCAGTGGAAAATGTGACTCCAGTTGGCTGAGAGACTGGAAATGTTCCTCTAAGTTTGGGAACAAAGAGCAGAGATAAACCGAGTCTGGTCATTTTCTTATGAGCGTTTGAGCAGCTGGAAGCAAACTGACTAATTTCACTGTGGGTGTTAGTTGACAGTGGAGATGTATGGCTTGTTTATTTTGTACTTCGCAAAAGAAGAATCATTTAATTTTTCCGCAAGAGCCTGATGAGATGTTTTGACAGAATGTTAGAAACAAGAGAAGGAATCTAGAAAAACTCCTGTGGCTAAAGTAAAGGTGATTGAACTGACTCGTGAGGATAAACGGTTAGAAACAAGAAGCTGACGCTGCCTGTATGCTCAGCAGACATAGATGTTTATAATTTGACGTAAGCATTTGTGTTTTAGCAGAAACTTGCTGCTGATGTATCAACATAGAGGAACCAAAACCGTGATGACTGAGAGATGGAGTTTTTTTATTTGCTCTGTGTGTGTGTGTGTTTGTGTGTGTGTGTGTGAGATTCATAAATCAGTAGTGAGACAACACTGGAGCCGCACTGACTGCTGTACTGTAAACATGCACAGGCTGTATTAATGTATATTTACTGTATGTTCCATGTTCACTGTGAAATACTTTGTACTTACTGTACACTGTACTGTATCACTGTGACCTGATTAGACAGAGCTGGTAGTAGAGCAGCGAGTGAGGTAGTATGAACGAACACACACACACACACACACACACACACACTGAACTATTCTCAGATATGTAGTTGTGCATGTTCTAAGACAAAAACAGACAAAAGGGCAAATGTTTCACCTAATATTCTCACAGACTATATCAAATATTTATAGGTTTTACAACCAGAGTTGTAAAAAAACTCTTCCTAAAGTAGCAAAATATTCAGTTTTCATCACTTAAAATAAAATATACAAGTGAGATTTTAGCAATTTTTGATTGTAAAATGACTTTAAAACTGACTTTGGTTGTGTTGTACTAACATTTGTCATTTTATTTTATATGTCTGGACCTTGTTTGTTGGGACTGTATTATAATACAGTAGGGCTAGTATTAGTATTTGTTTATATCCTTGAGTGAGGAACTTTGTTTTGTATATTTTTAATGTCCTTATTCCTCTCTTTCGTAGCCAAGCTGTTCTTTTTCCCCACACACATGCAGCCAGATGCAACTTAATGTGAAGATATGTTACACCTTATAAAAATCCAGTTACAGAGGACAAGTTGACAAGGTGACATTGTCAAAAATAGTTTTACCATGAAGCTGCAGGACAGGTTCTGTTTTGAGTTTGGCATCGTAATTACTGTTCCGCATAGTAACAGTAGAAGAGATCTGAATTACATAAGGTTTCTGTAGAACTGACAAAATACTGAAAGCGTGTTTGAAATCATTTTCCTGATGTTGCCTTTATGACACATCTGCTGTGATTTTTTTTATCCACGGGTGTTTCTTTCTGTTACCTGCTGGTTTCATCAGCAGCTCAGCTAACGGGCTTTAGAGGCTGACCTGTGTGTGTTTGTGTGTTACGTTACAGCGAGCCTAATGAGCTGCACTGTGTTCACCCCACTTCGATCTAATCAGAGAGAACATGTGTTCTGGCCTTCGCCTCCCGTCCTGTTCTCAAACCTCGTTCGTTGTTACATTAATAATGAATTAGTGCAGAAACAACTCGATGCTCTCTCCTGACACATGGCAGATTTGTCACCTGCTTAAGGAATTTCACATATCTAGTGCAGTCATAACATTTATTCTCACATTTTCATCCTCCTGCTCTAGATTTAGGAGGTTGTTTGGAAACATTATATTATTTCATGTTTATCAAAGCTTGATAAAGCAGAGTGAAAATTTTACACATGACCTCAAGAAGCAAATAATACAGCTGCAAAGGTGATTCAGTTGGTCAGTTAGGTTAATTCAACTTTTTCTGGCAGAAATTTGAGGATTTTCTTTCTTACATAACAGTTAATGAACTCTCTGTGGGTTTTGGACAGTTTCTTTGTCAAAACCAGCATTTTGAAGACTCTCAAACACCACTAATCCTAGGTGACCATGATGGAGTGTCTCCCTTCATATGGTAAAATTTAAACATCACCACCAAATTAGACCAAAATTAAAAACTAAATTTAAGTGCACGTATAAATCAGGTGGATTCTTCTTCTTCTCAGAGAGGATGTGATTAGCGCTCCTCAGGTTTGCATGGACAGATGTAGAGCACATATATCTGAGCTGACCGAAGTGGGGCATGTCAGGCACTACCAGGAGATTAGCAGTGGACGATATATCAGGATGTAGGCCACTAACTATTAACCCACAACCACAATTCAAGTGAGAACAATGTGTGGACATGTTTGTAAAAGCGTCCGGTTTTTAAATGAGTCTGTCTGTAAGTGAGCGTTTTAAGAAGCATATAAAAATAAATAGATGAGATAAAATGTATATGATGTGTTTACCGTAACTCTGACCTAAACTTGTATCGGTGAAACACATTTATCTACTACAAATAGAGCACCATTCTACCAGAATAGACCGCAGAGATCTCTGTCTGTGTATTGTCTAACTAGACCACGGTGCTTCTCCACTTGAGCCACTTACTGTCCCTGGCGTTCGCCACGCTGCTGCAAATAGGCTAATAGCTCTTTAACAAAATGGGACAGAGGGAAGGAAAGCAGGAGAGACTGCAAGAGTGGGACAGTCACCCAACTCCCAAAGGATTTATGTGGGGGAGGAACTAGAGCCAAAAACTAGCAGGTTTTAGGGAACACAACAGTAGGTGACCCAGATGATAGAGCTCAGGTGAAATGAGAATAATGATGAAGGAAAATGAGGAGAGAAAAAGGCTGCAGGGAAAAACCTTTAGTCTCTTAGCAACATCAACATGTGGTGGAAGACAAAATGCAAAGTTTGTAAGTGGAATGATGCACAGATGCAAATAAATGCAACACAACAACATTAATACACCTGATCTGTCAGTGTATTGCTGCACATTGTACAGTCGAATCAACAGGTTTAATGAAAAGTGATCCTTCAACTCTTGTTCTTTGAATTTATGTTTTCATAAATTCAGGAAGTCAGGAAACACTAAATACAGTAAAAATAACTTCTCTGAGACACAAGTTATCACCTTCATTTATCACAAGGTTGCTCTGTGATACTTTTAGCTCGGTGCACACCGAGTTTAAACTGTACGCACGAAGGTGAACACATGCAAATGTTGAAGACGGCGATAACTGGTCTCATGAACAAAAAATCTTTACGTCTTTACATCTTTACTTAAAGTCTTTACGTACCATATATATAAGTCAAGCCTTAATTAATGTCGGCTTTGGGTGTAACCAACACGCACCCACACTTGTGTGAGTCTAACAATACATGTTCACATTTCTTCTTTATAAGCTGTTGCTGAGTTTTTCTTTCTTTTGCTTCTACTGAAAGTGCATAAACATTTAATGAGTTTCATTCACTTCATATTTGCTTAACTCACTTTACCAGACGTTAATTTGGTTTGTCTGTGCAGTTGGTATTAATGAGAGTTTAAATCATTGGTTGTATTTGTGCAGAGGAGCTGATGGCATGTCACAGAAACGTGGCCTGGTCTGAGACGGTGAGGTTACTGTTGTGGCTTCATGTACTGTAAAAGTGACCATGGGTTGTGTTCTCCTTTCTCTTTCATTTAAGAAGCTAACATGATTATTCTGCATTGAATGCTATGAGTGTAATATGTGTTTAACTGTGTGGGAGGCAAATGTGAATGGACAGAATATGTAAGTTTGTTTCTGGTACAGTTTGTACTGTTTTAAGTGGACAACTTCTCCCCCTCTCTTTTCTCCCTCGGTCTCATGTCTGCTCTGAGTTGTTCTTTTTCTTTGCTGTTGTACTTTCTGTAGCCTGTTCCTTATTTCTGTTCTCCTCGTGCTCCCCCCACCCTCGCTGCTGTTGTAGGTGTTCACATGACACATCATCCACAAAATGAATTTCAATTCATGTCTGCGGTCAAGTCTCCTTCTGAGGAAATTTCCACTTCAGCATCTAGAACAAGTCTAAGAGTGTGCCTTTGTAATAATGTACTTTATGTTGAGTGTATGTTGGTTTAATGCTTTTACACTGTTAAAACACTTCATTATTGTCCATAAACAAGTCCTTACGCTCTGTAACTAGCACATGAATACCTGTATCTTAATTATGCACAAATATCAAACCATCAGCAACATCAGGAAATATATTCTCCCTACTTGCTTGTTTAATGAGGTGTTGGACTCTATTTACCCAACTACCCTAGACATTATTGATTCATCACTTTAATCTGGGGGAAGTTAATCTGAATATTTCAAATCAGCTTTATTTTTACGCTGATGACTCTCACATTTATTTTCTCAAGATTCTCTTCAGTTAAATTCAGGAAAATCTGAATGGGACTTTCCTCTTATGTAGACATTATGGACTCAAGTTTGACAGTAGATGGCTGTTGTCTGAACTTGTTTCATCCGTCTTCATAATATTTGAAGAATTAGCTTTGTCCCGCAAAAAACCTGGAAACTGAGATCCATGTTTTCATTATATCTCAGGTTAATAATAATTTTTAGTCAACACGACTTAAATTTAAATCTCCGTCCAGAATGCTGCTGCAAGGCTTCTTATCAAAGCTAAAAATAATTTTAAAAAATGGAATGTTTACTTTAAAGGCTTTGATGAGGTCGGCTCTGGAGTATTTCACTAACTCCTTACAAATAAATGCAGTCTGAGATCCTCTGTTCTCCGTCTATTAGTGATTCTTAGGTCTAGGCTAAAAACCAGAAGCAGCTGGGCCTGATGAGTCAATGACTCTGATTCGACTCTGGAATGAATTGACGGAGGAGTTTTCAAATCTCTCTTGTTTGTTGAATGGTTTTAAGTTTTTATGCAGGTAGTATGTTTTATTCTACCAGTGGGTTTTAAAGCACTTTGTAACTTTTGGTCCCTCTCTGTTTAGAGGTGAACAGCTTTCTGAAGCAGCCGTGGATCTACGCAGAGAGAGGGGCACATCACATGGGAGTGTGTGACTGTGTGTGTGAGGGTGTGTGTTCAGGCCTCCTGCCATCGCCCGCTCTTCCCGAACAGGCATGGCGGGGGTCAGAGAACGCGGCTCCCGGATACAGAGGCCGTGGTCGGTGTATCGGGCCAACACATTTGAGCTGTCCGATGAGATGATCGGATTGGCCCTCGCAGGTGAGGTTTCTGAAAACTAAAACATTTCTCTGTAATATGATAAGACTGGTGCCAAACTGTTGGTTTTTCACATTAAAAGCTGCCAATAAAAAGCTTTTAAAATGGAGCAAGTGCTGAGTTTGATTCATGATAGAAGAAGTTTTTAGTTTGTATGAATTGATAAAAGGGGAAATTGGAAATAAAGGCCTGGTTATTTTGTATATGCTAAGGTTAGTAAAGGCAAATAAAATAAATTACTATAAATAAAGAAGATGCACAAAAAAAGAACATAACTGTTTAAGTGAGTAATTCAGCACACAGATTTCCCATTGTAAACACAGGCTGCCGTTAATGTGGGTCACTTACAGCACCACTAAACTGACATTACTCCCTCGCTTTCTGCTGGCAGTGAAGTGAAGTTGTGTGGGAGCCAGTCGCCTCTTCAGCCCCAGTTAAAGCCGACCAAAAAGAGGCCAAAGGGCTGCTCTTCATCTGTCAACTGACAATCACTTGATACTAAAGTTACTTGAAGCTCCACATGCTGTTTTTTTGCCTAGTGTTTAGTTGACTTGTTGATTTTTTTTCCCCAGGAAATAGTCAGGACCCAGATGAACCTGTGCTGGAGTTCAGTGTTGGTGAGTAACACAAACATTTGCAACGGTTCAAATGGTGCAGCTATTCAGAGTAACTTGCACTCACTTATTATTACTAATTTATTATTTACAAATAAGTTCATTTTTTATTTATTGTATATATCTGGGCTCTTTTATCTATTGATGAGAAAAATGTGTGTGTGTGTGTTGTGTTGTCCAGTCTGCACAGACCTGCTGACTCCTGCTCTGGATCGAAAACCCAACAGCTTTGTAGCAGTGAGCTGCACGACTCCACCGCAGGCCTTCTGGACCAAACACGCCCAGACTGAAGTCATAGAGGTCAGAACGCTCAGTGAATCTTCTATCTTAGAGTCACAGTGAAATGGTCGTTCCATACTGTGATGTGTCTGCTCCTCAGAGAGATTTTAATCAAACTCATCAAGTGTCTGATTTTAATGCTCAAAAGTACAGAATGTGTGACGTAGTGAGAGTCTCTTGGATCAGCAAAGGACTGTTTGCCTCCACCTCACCCACGTTGTTTGATCAGGAGGTGGAAGAAGATGGAGAAATAAAGAAATTAAACCAGAGAAGTACGGTATAAAACTGATTCACTTTCTCTGTCCACAGGGCACCAGTAACCCCATCTTTCTCAGCAGCATCGCCTTCTTCCAGGACTCCAACATCAACCAGCTGACACAGCTGAAACTGTCCGTCTACGATGTGAAGGACCGCTCGCAGGGCACGGTACGATGTGGAGCACTCACACCAGAAGCTGTTTCACACAGGAGACGAGTTGTTGTTCCATGTTCCTGCAGTGGTTTTATTATTCATTAGACCAATAATCATCAATTTATATTTAAAAAAAAAGGGGGAAATTTTGTTTTTGTGTTTGTGTTGACTCACAGGTTCATTGTTAAGTGAGAACAAAACAAATCTGAATCCTGTAACTTAAGCTGAACGCTCTGACTGTTCTTATTTGTTGAGATGAGCTGAAGAAATGTCGTCTGTCTCTGTGTTTTTCTAGATGTACATGTTGGGCTCAGCACTTTTCCCTGTAAAGGAGCTGCTGCAGGAGAAGAGCCACAGAATACAGCTCGAACTCAGGTAAAACAACAAATTCTTCCTCTTCCTCCTGCTGCTTTGTAAGATGTGAAGTCCTTGAGTTACTTTATCCATCATCATTTTTTAGTTCTTCAAAAAATCTGATATGATCCTTTTCCTTTAGTGACTCAGTTTATTCTGTTTATTTCACTTTTTTCCTTCATGATCATTTTGCATCTTAATAACGTAAGTGTAAGAATTATATTGATATATACAGGAAATGCTCAACGTGAACGTGAACTGTCTTTCTTCTTTATATATCTTATCTGTGAAATGAACCACTGTGAAAATGTGTAAAAGAAAATTAGATGAGATGTAGGAATACCGTGTGAAACATGCTGCTGCTGACACTCATCTGATCATCTCAGCTTCTATTATTGTAAATTGAAAATCTTTTAGAGATTTTCAGAACAAACCCATTGTTCTGAAACATAGGGATTCATTGATAATTAAAATAACTGTTCATTTCATTTCTACAAAAATCTTAGTAAATTTGTTTCCATGGGCAGATCAGCAGAGAATAAGCCGGTGGGGAACATCGCTGTGGCAGCGTGGCAGATGGAGGACAGAGCAGATCAGAGGATGTCGGTCGGCCGCCTGCCAGACAGCATCAACGGCCGGGTGAGAGGCTGGGAGGGACACGGTGCTCGGGGAGGTTTTGGTGAAGTCGGAAGGGGTTTGAAGATTTAATATTAGTAGGATGGAAAAAAATACACTCAGTTGAAGATAGGCCAGCTGATGATTTATTATCGAATTATTCCAGTGGTAAGTGAGATTTCCAGCTGTTTCCTGGCTTCTTGTTTGTCCATGTGCATGTACAGTGCTTTATAAGTTCACCAAAACCCACTTAACCTGTTGTCTGTTATGTCATAATAAACATGCCACATGGCAGTGGGATGGTTTATCGCTTTGGTTGTGTGTAGGAGCACTGTCCGTGTGGTTAGAGTGTGGCGTAGGTGAGTGTAGGTTTGAGAGTGGACAGATAGGTGGAGGTGGTTGTTGCCCACCAGAGATGACTTTCTGTGTAACCTCAGTTCACACGTGTGTGTGTGTGTGTGTGTGTGTCCTGCAGACGGTGTTGCCTGTTGACGAGAGCCTCACAGAGTCGATGGGAGTCAGAATAAAATATGCCTCGCTATGCAAAGACACACTGCTGCGCTCAGGTATGACTGTGCTTTATTTTCAGGTGCACCCCACCTTTACACGTGTGTATTGAGTATTTCGTGATTATTTAAATATCAACTGAGTAAATTTTTCTCTTTGGAGCCTTTGTAAGTTTGTAGTCTACCTAAAAATGAGAGCAGATTTAAATTAATAGATGAATAAGCATCACAGCAACACAACATGATGTGCTTTAAAGTGCTAAAAATGTTTTGCTAAACTGAATTTGACCTTTTGCACTTGAGCCGTCCTCCTGTTCACATCCTGCTCCCTCTTCGTTATCTCCCCTCTCTCCATCCTCCATCTCTGATGCCCACATGGGTCCATGTTTACTGATACATCAGGCCATAAATCTTATTATCATTGTCACTGGGGAGTGGGAGGTATCTGTTTACCTCTGGCTTAGATTGCAGATCTAAATATAACACAGAACATTTGAGATGGTGCATTAGCATTTGAACTAAAAACTGAAACATCCATTAGCCTGCATTGCTAGGAAACACTTAAGGTTACACTGAATGCTGAACAGGAACATGCTCACAGATATAACAGATATAATCTAGAACAATTGAACCCAGACTGACGGGATTTTCTGTGGCTTCAGTGTTTGGAGGCACGATGTCCAGGATGTACCGTTTCCCCACGACTGATGGAAACCACCTACGGGTGCTGGAGCAGATGGCTGAGAGCGTCCTGTCTCTAAACATCCCCAGACAGTTTGTCAAACTGCTGCTGGAAGAAGACGCAGCCAGGTACAAACATTTAGTTAATGTTCCTGTCTTCATAAAAACAGACACTCTTGAGGGCTCCAGTATATGTATTTTATTTTATATTTCAAAAATAGTTTTTTCTCTAAACACTGATGTTTTCACTACTTTCTTATGTGTTTTCTTTGTCATAAACTGCTATAATTGGATTCTATTCCTTAAAATATCTTTTTGTTGCTGGTCCCACACTCACAGTACTATCACTTACTAGAAAAGCAGAAAATTCTCACAACTGAAAAGCTGAAGCTGTTTTGGCTTTTATGCTTAGAAAAAGTCATCCAGCACTGATTTTTTCTTAACAGCCTTTTCTCTGTCTTCAGGGTTTGTGAGCTGGAGGAGTTAGGAGAGTTATCACCCTGCTGGGAGAACCTGCGGCGACAGATCGTCTCTCAGTACCACAACATAATATTGGCATACCAGGAAACACTGTCTGACCTCTTTGACTATAGAGGTTAGTGTCTTACTGATATTTGCATTTTCTTGTTCCCTGGAAAAACAGTGAAATTGTCCTGTTAGATTTGGAAAATGACTAAAAAGACTTTGACTAAGCCCCTGATTTGTTAATCTCGTACGGTTAATTTTCCCGTTCTTTTCTACCTGCCCACTCCACATCAGGCCCATCATTCAAAGCCAGCAACCTGAAGGCAGAGAGGAAGCTGGAGTTCATGCCAACCAACCTACATGTACAGAGGATGAGGGTGCAAGATGAGCTGGGCTTCGGTGAGACATTACCAAGCAGACACAAACATGCAGAAACACCCCTACTTTACAGCTCAAGGCTGATGTAATTTCTATTGACATATTTTTATTTGAAACACCTCTGGTTCTGCTTGTGCACGTCTTCTCCAGAGCACACGTATGATGTGATAACAGTGGGAGCACCGGCGGCTCACTGCCAGGGTTTTAAAAACAGCGGTCTGAGGAAACTCATCCAGAAGTTTGAAGAGGCAAAGAAACAGTAAGTTCAAGGGGCGACAAGCTTGAAAAGAAAATGTACAAAAATCACCATCTAACAGAAAAATAAAAGAACATTTGCATGTTTTTCCCCTCTCAGCCTTGCTTCGTTCATCTTTTGACTTGTATTGTTTCAGATAGTTTAATTCATTTTTTCACTTGAAACTTTTATCTTCTTTGATTTGTACATAAAGTGAAAGCATTTGCATTAATTCTGCCATACAGGTCTATGGCCGCCTCTTAATTTTGTTTTTGTTACTTTTTTGATCAGCGTATATGAGGAGGGATGGTGAGTTGTTGCACTGTTTTGCTTGTTTTCATTCATTTGTCCATTGTTTGGCTCCCACTGCCATGTACCACCACAAAAGATCACTGTCAATGTACAGCTAAAGAGTCCTTTGACTTAAATGCACACGAACGGGCGAGTAGGTTTAAAGTGACTAGACACCTCAGACACGGCCTGTGTTTGCAGCAACACATGATGCACTGGTATTAATAATGTTGTTTTTCAAGTAACTAAAATGATGCTGTCTTAAATCAAGCAGACCTGTGTGAAACCCAAATATCTTATAACACACCAAGTTTCTTGAAGTACTACTCATTTTGTAAATTCAGTCATTGTTACTGTATAAAAAATCATGTTCAAGCACTGATACTGAATTGATCAAGTTCCTTAAATCTCCATGAAGCAGTATGTGAATTTGAAAATGAGTGGCATCACCAGCATTGCCTTTTTATTGAAGTAAGTCTCATGTCGTCTTTGTGTATATCTGTGGCAGACAAGTTAACACCATTAAGAACAGGCATGTGCATGCAATGTTTATGTCTGTAACAAAATTTGAATGAAATAAAAAAAAAACAGGTACCAAATTTTTCCTTTAACATAGACTGAGTGTGGAAATAGACCTTAGACGGAAGCTACGAGACAGAACAGTCAGTGTTTTACATTGTGAGGATACAAGAGAGTGTCATCAGCAAACAGTCTCATAAAGGTAAAAAGCTAAGACCATGTGTCTTTGCGTTCTGCAGCAGCGCCCCATCCAGCTCACAGTCCATCGTCTACATACCCCAGGATGTCGTCCGAGCCAAAGAGATCATCAACCACATCAATACGCTGAAGACTCAGGTCAGCTACTACGCTGAGAGGCTTTCTCGAGCCGCCAAGGACCGATCTGCCAGTGGACTGGAGAGGACGCTCGTTATTCTGGCTGATAAGGTGAGGGACTGAAACACAAGTGAATAACAAGCACAATGTGCATAAAGGAAAACAATTTGTAAAACCATAGATTTGCTAATCTAATTCAAATCTACTGCATTACCCCTCAGACTCGTCAGCTGGTGACAGTATGCGACTGTAAGCTGCTGGCTTCAGCTATTCAGGCCCTGAACGCAGCACGACCTGAGTATATCGCCTCCAAAGCGTCTCCTTCTGCTGACTCTGAACAAGTGGTCCTCCGAAACGACCAGGACACGCTGCTCGCCAAATGGAGTGGACGTAACAGCCGATCCTCGCTGCAAGTGGACTGGCATGAAGAGGAATGGGTGAGTTAACTGGTCAGAAGCAGCCAAAACTAACTGAAGAGGACTGATTCAGCAACAGCTAAATGGGAGTCGGTGCTACGATTGCATCAGTCTTTGTTAGACAAAACTGTGGCATGCTCCCTCGTTTGCATACTGATGTGATTCATCTCCTTTCTCCTCTGGCTCAACTCTATGCCCCTGCTGTAATTTCTTCATTAGCTGATTAGTCTGGCTAACGTGTCTTCCTTTTTTGGTTTGTATTGTGTCTACTGTATTTAAATTTACGTGTTGCATATTTTTTGTTGTTGTATGCAAAGTGTGTAACTGGAACATTCAGCATGTTTTTGCCTCTTTGTCTTCTCAGGAGAAGGTTTGGCTAAATGTGGAGAAGTCCCTGGAGTGCATCATTGAACGTGTTGACAAACTGCTTCAGAAAGAGCGGAGCTCTGGCAGCGGCAGTCAGGATAGTTCCCAGAGCGACCTACAGGGAGCCGCCACTAAGAAAGGTAACGCACAGTAACACAACAAACAATTTTTGCATGTTTCCTGCTGCATTCAGTTTATTGTTCAAGTTCTTTTATTTTTATTTTTATGTTATCATCCATACATCAGTTATGCTGATTATCCAGAACCATTTCTCACTTAAAACAACATACTGTAAATTAGAAAAAAATAGAGCAATGGAAAACAAAATATAAATAATTAAATTTAATTTTCATGGCGAAATCTGAAGTTGAAATGTAACATACAGAAGCAGAGTGATGATTAGACGTGGTGGGATAATGTTCACAGTAAATGTAACACTGCTGTGACATGTGTGAAAAGGTGAAGAAAAAAGACGAGCTTTCTGGATCAATCCAGAAACTATGTCCCAAGAATCATCGTCATCATCATCATCATCATCATCATCATCATCATCATCATCATCATTGCCACCACCATCCTCTTCTTCTCCACCCACCCTCTCCACTGCACGCCCCCCCAGCCCTGAACAAGAATCCTGTATGTTTATTTATTTTATTTATTCTTCTTCTGTGAGCTTTTTAAAATCTGATTTCAAGTTTCATTTCTATTTTATTTTTTAGTTTTATTATGCAGTCTCAATTTCTAGAAGTCTTTGTCTTTGTCTTTTTTTCTGTCCACACTCCACAGTGTTATAACACTGTCATAGCTGTGGGGAGAAAATTAGAAACAACCTTGATATTCTCTCCTGCTTGTAAGTGTTGCTGCCACTGCTTCATGACTGTGTGGTGAAGAACAAAACTGTACATGTTGCACTGGAAAAGAGTCACATATCAATCCAAACTCTGCTTCTTTTTTTAAAAATGGTGCCTACAGCTGGCGTTTCAGAAACGTTGCAGTGTTGCGAGGAATAAGAAGGGAACAGAGGATGAATACAAACAATCACAGTGCATGGTGGACACTCAGATTCTGTTATACTACATTGAAAGTTTAACATTTTATTAGCTGTACTTGATGCATGTTGGCTCACTGCCCTCTTATCAGCAATCATCACAGCAGAAAATAAAGACATACAGTATTGCCAGTGAAGTGTTAAAACACCAGTGCTCAGTGTTCCTCAGCAGGAAATATTAAAACCACATCCTGTATTTCAGGGTAGAGCTGTGAAGGGTCGAGCATGTGCTAGTAAAACCAGTTAGACAGTTTTGTTTCAAAGCGAGAACATGACATACTTGACTCTCACATCAGTGTTCTGCAAAAAAAAAAGACAGACAAACATTGTGTATCTGCCTACGACATCTAAAAGAGCCCACACTTTGGTAAGTGTGCAGCTCGATTGTGACCATTAAAGCAGTTCAGTGTTTTCTGTGTGTGTCTCTGCTGCCTCGTGTGGCTTACAGTGCTTGCTAATCACGCATGTTGCACCTCCATCCCCTCTTCCAGATGGAAGCCCCAGTGCTGAGGAGGCTTACCCAGGTAAGTGCTGCCTCCCCACTCATGCTTCTCTCCCTCTTTCCCCAACTCTCCAGGACTTATGATGATGGAAACCATCTAATACCAACATTTTTTTCTTAATAGAGGTTATATTGCTTCATACAAATTGTGTAGACAACAGAATTTGCTGGGTCAAAAAGATAAAAGTAATAGATTTTCTGTAGTATTAAATAACTGAAAAAGTTAACTTAAGGCCTGATTTAGTAAGTTCCTAAATGGCGAGTACTAAATTGCATGTGCAATCTTGAAAACTGCTGGTTTTCTTGGTGGTTGTTTCCAAATGATCTACCAAGAAAAATTGTGTGATTGACAGCTTATGATTCCGTCTGCACCATTTTTGCGAGTGATCGTTTTTGTCCACGTAGACCTTCAGTAAATCAGTCCCTTAGTGTTTAGTCATTTTTTAACTTGTCCTAACTGGTTGATTTTTGGTTTTGATTCTGCTGTGATTTCTCCAAAGTTAAATTTCTTCTTTTTATAATAATTTCTTAGAAGTGGTCACTTGTGGTAGTCATTGAAACTCTCCTGTTAAGAAATGCAGAGCATCTTGAGGTTGAAATCTAGTTTTTGTTCCTGCATGTAGCTTATATTGAAGTAGACAAAACGTCAAAATATGACACAACTTGTCCTGGAGCTTCACTTTGTGGACGATGGTCTCTGTCAGCGCTTCTGCATTCCCTGTCGTCTCTCTGTTCCATCTGTTTTTAGTTTCTGTCTGAACAAATCTTACAGGATCAGATATAACTATAACACTTGAACTGAGCTAATGTTAACATTATAATGTGTGGAGAGGATGGACGATGTCTGTCTCTACCTGCACTTTACATGTCTGTATGTGTTTTCCAGGTGAGTGGAGTGAGGCGCTGTACCCTCTCCTCACCACGCTGACGGAGTGCGTCGCCATGATGAGTGACAAAGCCAAAAAGTCCATGGTCTTCCTGCTGATGCAGGACAGCGCCCCGACGATAGCCATGGACCTGTCGCTGCAGTACCGCCGCGACGTCGTCTTCTGCCAGACGGTCAGCACACACATGCAAACAAACAAAGCGAAATGACATTTACTCAGACGTACTCGCTCTCACATTCACCCACACACACATTTACATAAATGTATATTTTCTGCTTTTAGCTAATGTGCTTCTCCTATGACTCAGAGTGAGGGAGTCAACAAAAAGTTCATAAATCTGTAAATATTGCAAACACAGGGAGGGAAAAGTTCCAGCACTTACTGGCTTTACAGTATTTATATGACTATTAACCACTTGTGTAAAGAGTAAGGGCAAGGGAAGAAAAAATAGAAGAAAGTGAAAGAGAAGGCTTTCCTTCACCCTCAGACCTACACACTCCTACTGTTGTGTTGCCGGCACAAGCCGAGAGACACTTCAGTTGTTTGGGCCAAAGTTAAAAAGAGGATGTGTGTCCAGAGGTAGTGGATTTTTTTCTTACAGCCTGTTATTTTGGTAAGTGTGTTTCTCAGTAACAGGAACAGTTATATTTACTCAGCAGGTTTGTTGTAGATATTTTGGATCACAGGTTTCGTTTTACAACCAAATCGTGGCCGTGAAGCGTCAGCGTCAGACACTTAAAGAAATCCAGACACAACTCGGTTATCTGATGCATATAATCAGGAGGGATACGTACAGACATCAAAACACCTTGAAAACATGTAATTAAAACCGGTGTCCATCAGGAACAAAAGGAGTTTACACTCTCCAAACAAAAGCTGAAATGTTTGTCTAAACAATCGCTTAGTTACAGACAAATAAATCTTTACGCATAAATCAGATGTAAGTTTTTCTGGTTTTCTTTGTCTTGTGTGGTAATAGATGAAATATATATTTAATTTAGTTCAAACAAAAAAAAAAAAAACTATTTAAAGATGTCACCTTAAGCTGATGTGACTTTTTTAACATTTTTAGACCAAAGAGTTAAATAATCAATAATTAGTCAGTTAATGAAAACCACAACAAATCTGCAACCAATTTAATAATCATCTGATTTAATAATCATCTATCTTAGATTACTGGATCATCTGAGTCTGAACCAAACTGACTTGAATCTGCTCTCAGCTGTGTAAATTCACCAGCTGCACCAAGTTTGTGTTAAAATCCAAAGTTTCTATTCGCCAGTCGAAACACTTTCAGTACGACAAAATCCTCCAGTGCAAACTCACGCTGAGCTGCACGTGATTTTCTGTTCCTCATGGATGCACACAAACCAAAAACATGCGTCCACTTACATAATGTCACAAGCAGCTGATCTTGCAAACATTGTGCAAAACGACACTTGTATAAGCACATGTGTAGTGTATTACTACTAGTAGTGTGTAGTGTAGTACTAATAGATACAACACAACTACACTCAGAGTTTCTTCTGACACGGATCGTTTTAGTGTACGTCTGTGACATCAGAGTAGAATAAAATATAACAGGAATATTGTATTAAATTAGCTGTATTTGGTGATTTCCACTATGGTTTGACTTGACTTTCCAGATAAAAACAATCTTAACACGGTAATATTTTCTGCTTGATAAAAGAATAAAATAGTTTTATCAAATCTGTGTATGTGTATGTGCAGAGTTGTTGTAAGTTCAGTGTGGTTTTAACAAAAAGTCGGTCTAAATGCATTAATTAGTTATTAATCTGAGATAAAAGCAGCTTCCTCCTCTGATGTGTGTTGCAGCTCACTGCTCTCATCTGTGGCTTCATTATCAAACTGAGGAACTGTCTCCGTGACAACGGATTCCTCCGACAGCTCTACACCATCGGCCTCCTCGCCCAGTTTGAGTCCCTGCTCAGCACCTACGGTACAAACACACACACACAGGTTCTTCTAATCACACACAGTCGTTCCTTTGATTTAAGTTTGCCTTAGAAGGTTTTTAAGCAGTCATAAAAAATACCTTTTTTAGTAAAAACATGCTCCAAAACTTATGTTAAAGGCTAACTGGTCATTTTTTAAATTAATAGTATTTTCAACAATCCCCATACAGACGCTAACGCCAGTCTGCAACCTGGAGAATCGTCTGGGCCCAAACCACCATTTTTGTCCAAAAACAACTGAAAACAGCCACACACACCACACCACATGGTCATAATGAGTTCATCCATTTGTCTGTGTCTGCATTAATTTAATTAATCATATCATAAACTACTGTGTCTGTAGAGTGCTGAAATAATGTGATATAAACACGTCTTCTAAAGGCCTGCAGAGACCCTCGTTGTGGTTTACTAGTTGTTCCTGTTAACCAGTATAAATGTGTGTGTTTTAGGAGAGGAGCTGGCCATGTTGGAGGACATGAGTGTCGGCGTCATGGATCTGCGTAATGTCACCTTTAAGGTAAAAACGTGGCGTCCATGTGTTTGCTTATGTCTGTATAATGTATAGGATAATATTTACATGTCACAGGTTGATCTCAGGCGCACGGCACATGACATGTTAGACGCTCACATACACCACATCTCTCTTCTCTGCGCTGCAGCTGCAGACTTTAAATATTGTTGAGGTTAAAAGGTTTTTACCTCACTGTCCTCATGTGGTTTTTATTCCCCTCATTTAGTTTCTGATTCTGCTTTTGTTCTTTTTCTGATATTTCTAAACTTTGATCCTTTTTGTACTTCTCTTTTTTATGTCTCATTTTTAAAAAATCGATCAAATATTAATATGTTCAGCAGTTATTATGCATTAGATAATCCACAGAAATCTAGTTTAGATTTTATAATTTGCCAAACATTCTCTGGTTCCAGCTTCTCAATGTGAATATCTGATGTTTTTCGTGTCTTGTCATACGATAGAAAATGTTTAGAGTCAGTATAAGCAGATGTAAAATGATAAAGGCATTAATTAACGGAAGCTTCTGCATGAGTAGCAGGCAACAGAACCTGGAAATATTAAAAGTTGTTATACATGTTTATAATCATCACCTCAATTTAAGGTGACCCAGGCCACCGGCAGCTCTGCTCCCGATTTGTTGCCCATCATCACCGGGAACCGCGATGGCTTCAACGTCCGAATCCCGCTGCCGGCCACCATATTTGATGCGTTACCACGGGAGATCCAGAGCGGCATGCTGCTGAGGGTCCAGCCGGTGCACTTCAACGTCGGCATCAACGAGCAGCAGACGCTGGCTGAGAAGTGAGTCGGGGGAGAAAAGACTGAAGTTCTGTGGTGTCTGAGTCTCTGAGTTGATGTAGGGAAGAAGAAATGCATTATGGGAAAATTAAACTTGTGTTTCTCTTTGCTGTTCAGGTTTGGAGACACATCTCTGCAGGAGATCATTAACTTAGAAAGTCTGTCCAGGCTAAATTCATACTATGAGCAGTTCAAAGAAGTCCTGCCTGAGGACTGTAAGTACTCAAATGCACCAGAGCTCAGTGTCTACATTTATCTTCCACTTAGTAAAGTTCTTACTTTTAAGATGATTGTTTCCTCCACCCTCCATCATGTTCTCCTCTTTCTCTCTTCCCTCACCTACATTTCTGTCCTTGCCCCAGGCCTCCCGAGGTCTCGTTCTCAGACTTGTCTCCCTGAGCTGCTGAGGTTTCTGGGGCAGAATGTGCACGCCAGGAAAAACAAAAACGTGGACATCCTCTGGCAGGCTGCCGAGGTGAAGTTTCTGCTTTGTTGTAGCACATACTACACAGAATACCATGCAGTGTTCAATCTAAGAGACAGGTGAAAACATCTGCTCATGGTGAGAAAAGTTAAAATGAAGAAGCAGGACTTATGTGTATATCTCCTCGCAGATCTGTCGTCGGCTGAACGGGGTTCGTTTCACCAGCTGCAAAAGCGCCAAAGACCGCACGGCCATGTCAGTGACCCTGGAGCAGTGCCTGATCCTGCAGCACGAACACGGCATGGCGCCGCAGGTCTTCACACAGGCCCTCGACTGCATGCGAAGGTAGGACGCCCCCACAGTGCCTGAATGAAAAACACGTCACTACAAATCCCACCTGGGCAAAAAAATAACAACGCACACTTTGTTTTTTAATTCAAAGAAATGAACTACATATCTTTAGATTGTCTTCAGCTTTCGCTTTTAGAGAATATCAATATATCCTATGTCTAAAATTTCACAGCGAGCTGCTTCAAAAAAGACAATCAGAGGTTTAAATTATTATAATATGAAAATCCCTCTAGAGATTTAAATCCAGTCCAAATGGGTTTTTAAGCTTCTATATAAACCTGAGTGTTGAATGTTTTGCCCATGTCTGATTTAAAAACTCATTTCATTGCCTGTTTCCTCTGTTACATAGACTGAGATGATGTTGCTCGTACATGAAACAGGAAACTTAAGTATTTTGAAATCCAGCTACTTCACCAGTCTCTTGACAACAATGTTCAGTTTTTCTTTTCTGAGAGTGGTAACAAGGGTCTGGAGAACATTTATCTAACTGATATTCAAGTGACACGATCCTCCTTCAGTCGTGGATGTTGTTCTGTCTGCTTGCACAACATGATCTTTTATGTCTGTATGTCCAAATCTAGCCTTCGCTGATTCACAGTCTGAGCTGTGTTCTCCTTTATTTGTACACTATTTTCTTGTCCTTCCATTGTCGTCCTCTTTTAGTTGCCTTTGTGTCTCCATCTTTTTTTTCCATTTCTTCATCCATTTACAAACTCTCACTGGCACCTGTAGAAAGGTTTTGTTTGATTTTACACTTCAGTCACGTCAGAGAGTCACCACTCCAGGTTATGTACTTTAAAAGGTTGGTTCACTCAAATTACAAAACACAACTTTAGTTTTTTAGGTAGTTTAAGATAAATTTCCTTTGTGTTGCAAGTGATGAAAGGAAGCAAACATTTGCAGCATCTGAAAACAACATATTACCTGCTCATGTGGGGTAAAAACACATTTTGTGGTGCAGAAAATCATCAAGTAACAGTAAGTAAGTTCTGAACAGTAACAGAAGACACAGTGACAGAGGAGTTAAAGTGTGCAGGGACTTTATATCCCCTCAGCAGAGCATCACTTCCTGCTAGAGGACACTTACAGCGTTTATTGCCTCTAAAAAGACATTTATGTGTTTGTAACTTTTTTTCTGTTGAAAAGTTTTGTGTGACTTCATGTTGTAAATATTTAGATGTGAAGTGTAAAAAGATGTGATCACGCCTGTCTTGCTCTGTTCGTCCTCAATAAAAGTTGCACTCGCACAGATACTCGCATGATACGATATCTCTTCTCCTCCTCACATCTCCCCCTTTTTTCCTCCCCTCTGCCTCATCAGCCAACGAGCATGAAAACAGCTTTTTGATCAGATTTATTTCTGGAGATATTTCCCCCGCTTCCCTCCAGTTTTACCCTGCATTACCTCATTTTACCACACATCAATACTAAGTTATTGAAATGTATTGAAGTGAATGGACAATACACCCTTAAATTCAGTCTGTAACTTTTCTTCTTACTGCATGTTTTCCCAGTGTGCATTAATGTTGGTTTTGCCGCCGTTTCCTCCGTCTTCCTTCACCCCATGTCTTAGAGAGTAGAAACATGGAGCCATTGCTGTATTTTCTGATCTTCTTTCTTTTTCTGATGGAAACATCTTTCTTAATTTTCTCTTTTGTCTCTTTCTCCTTTTCCTCTTCCTCTGTTTCCTGTGACATGATTATTATTTTGTTGTTCTTGTACGTTTGGCTCATTTTTGTGGGTTTGTTTTCTTCCGGTTGATGTGTTGCGACTTCATTATGATTTTTGTTTGTTTGAAACTATTATTTTCCTCTCTCCATCATTGTGGCCTCTTCGTTGGGATTTGTCGCCCATCTCACTTGTTAATTTGCTGTTTCACCTCTGTGCTCGCCATCTGTTTGTTTTGACACATCCTGCTCCGTTCACTGCTTCCCTCCCTCCTTCCTTCCTATCTTTTTGTTTTCTTCTTTATTTCCTCCTAACCCTCTCCTTTCTTTTCCATCACTTTCCCCCTTAACTTTCCCTTCCATTACCAACTTTCTTCTCCTCTCCCATTTTTCTCCCTTAAACCTTCCTTCCTTCCTTCCTTCCTTCCTTCCTTCCTCTCCTGCCTTTCCCTTCCTCCAACCTTTTTGACCGCTCCACACCTCCTCCTCCTCCTCTTATTCCTCCCACGCCCATGACTTGGCAGCATTGGGACAAGGGAGGGGGTGATCCAGAAGAACCTGAGCGGCTTGCTGCCCGTGCGTGACTTCCGGCTGGACCCCAGCCTCCTGTACTCGTTGCCCCTGCTGGCACTCAGCCCCAACCTCCTGGTGGTGTGGATCTTCCTCAGCGTAGCCTATTTCCTGGCCAAACTCCGCTGCACCTGAACAGCCGCGAGCAGATCTCTGTCTGGAGCAACTGACTGAGTCCAAAACATATTCTGACGAGGGCTGGGAAGACTCCACATTGCCTCCTGAAGCTGGGCCACTGTCCTGTGAGTGTGTGTGCAGCATGTACACACTGTCACCCCCTGACCAAGGGCTTTACTCAACTAATGCCCCATCATGGATGGACTCTTTCTGTCTTTTCTTTTCTCAGCTTCATTAGCTGTACATGACGAGCCTGGAGAAGTGTCTTCTCTTTTATTTATTGAAATACTATAATACTCCGAGCCTGCACACACTGTTCACACTGAGCTGGCTGAATCTGAAAACGCACTTTACATGTGTGTCTAACACAACACAAAACCCCTAAATCTCTTCTTTTCCCTCCTATTTAAGTCAGCAGAGTAAACAGAGTCTGTTTAAGTGCAGTATCCTGTTCTTATGAACTGATTAGTTATGCTGCCAAACTAATGATTTAGTTGGTCTACATATATTTATATATACTTTACTCAAGTACTGTACTTAAATACAGTTCTGAAGTATTTAGTTGCACTGTTAAACTTAATATTCCACTATATTTCAGGGGCGACCATTGTTCTTTTTACTTCACTACCTTCATCTGAAAGCAAAAGTTTCAAGTTACTTTAAAAGAAATCAAATTTTCCAACAGTGTTGGAAGTAGTTATAATTTTCTCCAGTCTCATTAAAACGTCAGTCACAATATTACAGTAATAATATGTAATAATATATAGCTCTTATATTCTCTCCCGTTCTCAGCTTAAATTTCAGTGGCTGCACTTCCTGTGACTGCTTCACAATAAAAGTCCAGCCCAATGTTCTGTTAATACAGATCTGATAAATCTGTAGAAGAGCAAACAGTGACACTGAAATCAGTGAGATAAAATTAAACCTAGTAACAAAATTTATCTCAGTAATGTTGGACTCCACCATACTTAATAGAGAAGTCATGTAAAAAATGTAAATACACTGAATGACTATTGAAAATGAAAATCATGACACACTGGGTTTATGTGGGAGAAAGACCAAAGCAGACAGACGAAGATTTATTTCAATTAAGCCAGCTTAGTGTGAATATGGTCTGAGTCATTTCATGTAAGTAATATTCAGATATATTAAGACACGGTGGCCTAGCTAACAGCTGTGTTACACATCTGCTATCAGCTTACGTTTGTCAGAAATGCTCACACACGGTCAAGAGAGAAGAAAGTCTGGATGATGAGACAGCATCCAGGAGCCCTGTGTGCCCATGTGGTTTGTGATGACGAGGAAGAATAATGATACGTCTGATGTTTTTAGTGGACAGATTTTGTTCCACCAGTGCTCTGCCTTATTCTCCATCGTTGCAACGTGACACTGGCAACAAAACACTTTGTATATTTCAGAAATACACGTCGTAAATCACCCTGAGTTGCGAACCTGTATAGAAATAAGCAGATTATTTACATTTTGCTTTCAGGACGGAGGTATTGTTGATAGTAGCTATTATATCTCATTTATAATTGAAGCTTTGCACAAACAGCTGGCTTGTTTTATCTGTGCACTACATTAAGCTCGTTTGCTTTATCGTTGTCTTCCATGTGCTTTTGCACTTACTTTACAAACTAAAATGGAAAACAGCTTCTATTTTGTGCCAAAATGAAGCAAGTGCACACTGGCTTATATACGTAGGTTTGTTCCAGCGACATTTACTGATTTAGTTTCTTGAAGTCTTCCTGCTTTTCGGTAAAAGGTTGTTGTTTGCTTCTACTTCAGCCTGTGCACCTTCCAGCATATATGGGTCTCACTGGCTGATTAAGTTTGACTTTACTTTGCCTTTATTTGGACATTGTATGGTCAGTTAGCTCTGTTTTCTCCACTAAAGTTACTGAAAATGATTTTATAGCCTTGTTAGCTTAGAGATAAATGAACTGAACTCATAAAAACATCCAGACTAAGATGATTGAATGAAAATGTACATGAAGAAACATTATTTTCTTCCCTTTGCTGCAAATAAGAAGCCTCCTATATTTGGCCCAAATGTTTTTAAATACCGTGCATACCTAAGGAATGACACCCTGTGACAACACGTATGACTCATTTCCTCAAGGAGCTGTGTGACTAAACATTAGTATGTAAATTTTCCTGTGTGGCAAGTTGGAGCTAAAACCATCAAACCTCTGCCCACTCCTCCTTCAGTCACATTTCCTGTTCTGTGGCTGATGAGACCTCTGGTTTATTCCAGTAGCAGTGAAAACACCTGTGCAACATATAACAGAATAAAAACATATGATATTGACAGAAAACTAAACTGAATTGACCCTGAAGAGTGTGTCATTGCAATAAATACAGATATTTATGTTTGCATTTGATGATAATAATATCTAATAATGAGAATAATGTATTTTATTCAGAACCTGTCAGTGTTGTGCTGCCCTCATGTGGCCAAAAGTGACTTTTTGTCATTTGATTTACTTGTTCCACTATTTTTGCCTGATTAAAGGCAGCTTCCTTTAATTTAATGTGTTATTAATATTATTATTAATTTTTATGTGTTACTTATGAGTTCAGTTCATTTGTAAAAAAATAAGTTTTATGTTTGACTCCCCGAGATCATTTTCTTCCTCTTGCTTCGATGGTCAGTAAGCGATGGACACTTTTTTTTTTTCTTTTGGGGGGGGGGGGGACACTGTTATTGGTCCTATTTTGCTGGATCAGAAAGAGAAAGTCAGTGACTCGACCCATATGTGCTCTTCAGCTTTCACGTTAACGCAGCAAAGATTAGCTCTGTCTCGCCAATTGACAAAGTTAAATCTGTTAGGATGCAGTTTCTAATTGGCTGATGTTGGAATGTATGATCGTAGGATTATCAGGGAAATGTGTCTGATTATGCAGTGTAGTGCTGTCGTTTCTACACCCTTTAGAGCATTTATCCACTTTACTGAGTTGACTTATGCAGAGAGAAGGATCTGCTCTTATTTGATGGATGATGTGACCAGTTCACTTTATTTGTACTGAGCTGTAGGATAAATGATTGACGATCTTTTCGTGCTTGTGTCAAATGCTTTATTCAGGTTTTATCTGGTGATTTTAAGGCTGCAGGGTTTGTGTTTGTGAACAGATCGAGCCAGAATTCATATGATGTATTTTTCTAAGTCCCGCCCACTTCACGTTTGGTTTCTATATCCTATAAAATAATGAAAATACGCTTTGTTTAGCTTTGTTTGTCTTGTTTCAAGAGTTTTAAGTCACTTTACTGGAATATAATTAACTAATTGTTACTAATGCATTGTTAATTGTTATGAGCAATCAGTTCATTGTTACCTATAATATTGTTTTCTTTGTACAGCCAAAAAAAAAGAAAAGAAGATATTTAGTTTACCAACAAAGAAATGCAACAAATTTTCACATGAGCTTAACATTTGCCTGAAAAAAGATTAAAATTATTAACAGATTATCAAATTAGTTGCCAATTTTATTATTTTCCCTTAATTAACTAATCATTAAATTGGCTAATTGTTATAATCTCTAAAACTACTAAAAATAGTTTTTGTTAAAAAGATGTTTTTTAACTATGCACCAAAAAAACAAAGGTCCTGAGGTTTCTTTACACACTGGAAACCTGTATTGCAAAAATCAAAATTTTAGCCCATGAAGCTAAACGAACACATCAGTCACGTCTCCAGAGCTTTGAGGCTCCATCTCATTAAGATCAACCCAGTAAGGAAATGGATCAGACTAAAATATCCTCCAGTGGGAGTTCACCGAGCTACACACTCTGTGTGCTCACAAATATCCAGATCAGCTTAAGAAATATTTGTGCAGTTGCTGCAGAAATGCATCTACTGTAACTCTGATGGGCTTTCTATTTAAAGGAAAAGTTTGATATTTTGGTAATTATTGATTATTGACTGATTTAAAGCTAATCTTGCGCTGGCTAAAAGTATTAGAATATGTTAAAGCTCCCTCATTTAACATTTAAGTTGTACAAAGACCAAAAACCAACAGTTTTGTTGTTTTTTTACTTAATTAGCTAACAATTAAAGCTGCTGGCTGTAACTTCAGCGTGTGGTTGTTATATTGATCTTTTCATGTTACTCTGATAACATAAAATATATCCACCAGCTGCCAACCTGTTACTTTCAGTTATCGTTCAGCATTTGTTATTTGGTTTCTCTTCTCGCTCCAGTTTAGTACTACCTCTGTGAGACAGAAGTGATGTATTGAAGTATAACAAATTAATATAGAAACAGATCTATTAGATAAATACAGTATATTATCACTGAGCAGCAGGGATGTGAGAAAATTGTGTTAATGTCAAGTGATGAAAATGTGTTAAAGTCCGAATGAGATTACAATTTCCAGTTTCTCATCTTTTCCCCATATTTACATGTGCAATTACACTGAAGTGCTTCCTAACATTATAAAACCATCATATCATTTACTTTAAACGGCTTAATGTTGCCAGTTATTTTTTTATTTATAAGAATACAGATGTATCAGAGAATATATTTGTATCGCTGTACATAAACTGTATCTAAATGCTTGTATTGTCTAAATATTCCAGATTATATATATATATATATATATATATAAATAAATTATCTATACAACGTGATGAATATGCATTAACTGTCATGCTGTTGTCTCTTTATATATCAGCTGAATTTGTCTGCGTGATTTTGCTGTATTTTTATGTTTTGGTTTGTCAAGAGATGTTGAATTATGTCTCATATTAGATTGTACACATAATAACAGTTTGCAGATACTTTAACGTTCCTGTTAAATCACAAATAGTGGAATAAATATCATCTTAACAGGTTATTTGTAATGTTTGACATGTACAAAATAGCATAATTACTAACTGCAAACTGGTTTTATGTTAAGAGGTAATTAATAGTTGTAACAAGGCACCTTTTGTTCAGAGAAAACCAGTGGATTTTGGAATCGGATATCAACATTTTTATTTATTTAATGTTTCATTTAACAGTGTTTTACATTTACTTGCTTAATGTTGAAACTTTGTCAGCGTTGATTTGTACAGAAAGTGTCTCTATGAAAGGTTGTAAAGGGGTATTTTATTTTTTAGAGATATTTAATTCTTATATTTGAAGATATCGACAGACTATCATGTGTCTTTTCCACATTTATGCAATCAGTGCTTTTCACAATCACTCTGCAGCAGTTTAACTAAAAGTCTAAAAAGTTTTAGCCTCACTATGTTCTGCGCTTCCTGTTGCACCAAATGTACCACAAACCCAAGAAAACCTCCAGTCAGTGTGTCCTAAAAAGCCACTGTCCTGCTGTAATAAATGTTTTAAACAGACTATAGTGATTTTTGCAATGTTTGTATCAGCAACATTTTTTTTTCTCCATTTTTTTACCTGGTTCATGTTTTTGGTGTTTAGGCTTAAAAAAAATCACACATCTTAAATACATCAACTTAACTGTGTTCTATAGAAAATAACCAGCTGGGAGCCGAAGTTAGAGGCCTGCACTCAGTCCTTTTATTCATATATATATATACGTACTTGTGTCTTCTGTCTCTCCTTCCACGTGTCTGGTTCGTATTTGTCTTCTTTAACTCACTGACTGGTCATTGGCAGGCATCACAACAACAACTATCTGCTACTCATTAATCGATAATTAGTTCATAGGTCATAATTGACCTGGGCACTGGCCTACGGGACTCACAGGTCTTGGGACCGATAGGCTGGAGCCTGTGTAAGAAACTCGGTTAAAAGACAGAAAGTGATGAAACGAAAATGAAAACTACTAGTAGATGCAAAACAATCAAACAAAAAGGGCCAAAAAGTCAAAATGGATGCAGAATGACGAGAAGCAGAGAGAAAACATCTGAAAATGACCAAAAACATATAGGAAACAACTAAAAGCTGATATAAAATGACCAAGAAGCAGTCGCAAATAGAGCAAAAATAATAATATAAACAAATAAACAAAGACAAAATGACCAGGAACAGAGAGAAAACTGCTAAAAACACTGTGAAATGACCAAAACTGAAGGAAAGAACAGACATCAAATAACCAAAAATAGAAAAAAGCTAAAAACTGACCTCTGTCCCCTCCTGCCTCCTTTCTCCTCCTCTGTCTCCACAGTGAAGGCTGCAGACGAGAAAACACCGTGAAGAACGTGGGCTGCAGAAAATATGCCTTTAACTCGCTGCAGCTCAAGGCCTTCCCCAAACACTATCGACCACCTGACGGCACCTACGGCAAAGTGGAAACCTGATCAGACCCAAGATGAGTACAGTCAACACACTGTGTTCAGAAACTGTAATTCAACAATCATGTCATGGTTTCAGAGGTTTTAGATTAGATTTAGGTGCTAATAAACCACGTTAGTATAATAACTGTTTAAGTACTATATGAGATGCTTACGTCATGTTACACACAACACGCTGAATCCAAGAACGGTTCCCCTGATAGCACAAGTGCCACGCTCTTTCAGGTGTTGTACGTTTATGTGTATGTTCTACAACGCAAATAACTGAGATAAATCGTTTAAACCCACGCGTTTAAAATGAGTTAAGTAGAAATGACGTATGTAAAAACAGACTCTGCAGCAGCACATTGACACATAAGACATATTTATAGAGTAACTGAATGACACAAACACCATCCACGAATTGTACGTACAAAATTAAAAGGACATTTTAGGACCTTTAGAATTTAGCAGTAGAAATTTCCCTTTGAAAAAGTGGCCTTAAATTAAAAGAACTGAACACTTTGTCACTTGCTTGTTATTATTTTCATGCTCTCACATGTGTAAAAACTGCCACGTTTCCCTGCAGTGATGCGTCTGTACCACACAGGGGCGTCACTGCTCCTCACGTCTCTCACCGCACTGATGTGTCCACATTTCAACTTCAAGTGAAAGTTATCTGACTGTGACATAGACTCACTGCTGTACGAACATGTTCTACTTAGCAAAGAAGTATTTCTGTTCTACTGTATTTCTATTGTATGTCTGTTTTATTTTAAGATCACAATCATTTCTGTGAGTCCCTGAGCATCTTTGAAGGGTTCAAATGTAACTGTATATTATAACTTGTCAATATCTGATAGTAAAATAAAGGAAAAGTGAATTTGTGTCTGTTTTTGTTGTCAAACTAATATTATCAAAGTGTTGTTTTGCTCGTCACTAATAACTTTATTCTTAATTGATCAGGAAACTGTTGACTGAAAACTTTTCTTTAAGTGTTACTGAATTGTGAATGTGCTGCTTTTCCTGGATTTTCACTGTATGATGTTTGGATCGCGAGTCAAACTGTCCTCCTATGTCTCCAGTGGATTTAAAAACATCATCACTCTTATCACACTGTGTGACTTCCTCCTAGAAAGAAAACCGCTTCAGGCTGTTTCCAACAACAATGGACATTGAAGTCCAGTATTTCCAGAAAAGAATGACACAACACAGACGTCTTTTAAGTCACATGGAAACTGGAACAAATTGTGTGAAATTTGCACATCTTAAGGAAAACCAGCAGCCCTCACAGTGAACTGTAGCTGTGTTGTGGAGAGGCATATCAGCATCAGTGAGTCACAGACGCTTCACCAGCATGAACCCCGTTTACTCCATCAGCATTGTCCCCATCTCTGCTGTCCTCATCTTTGTCCTCACCAAGCTGGTTTCCCGCCGCTGCTGCAGCCATGTGGTGGACGGTTGTGGCTACGCTGTGCTGATAACAGGCTGTGACAGTGGCTTCGGACACCAGCTGGCTCAGTGTTGTGACCGCAGAGGGTTTGTGGTCTTTGCTGGGTGTCTGTCTCCAGAAGGAGCCGGAGCCCAGAGTCTGGCCCAGCAGAGTTCCAGTAATCTGAAAATCCTCAAACTGGACGTCACCAGCGATGAAGACGTGCAGCAGGCAAAGAAGACGGTGCAGGAAAACATGCCAGAGAAAGGTGAGTGTGGCACAGTTTAGCTTTGTTTTTCTTATGCTAGTCGAACTGGGTTCTAAGTCAAATAAAAACTGGGGAACATCTTAAGTTACTAAAATTATGAGATCATAAGTCAATAATTTGAATTAACAGTGATTTTTACTTATTGCATGACTTTGTATACGTGGTTATGTCTACTCTGAGTCATAAATTGATTATTTATCCCTATTTATTTTATTTCAGGAATGGGCTTATCTTAATTTTGAAATACTTCCATATTAAATTATATTTTTTACATTTCTATTTTTAAGGCTAAAGGTTTGACTTTATAATTTTGTTTCCAAAAATCTGAATGTTGTCTTGATTTGTTAAAGTTGTGTGATATGTTAAAATAGAATGGACTGCAGTATAAATTTTTTTTTTACTTAACACTGATTACTTTTATTTTTTTATTACTTTTATTTATATTATTCCCAAACTTTTTATCCTTTCTTTTCGTTTTCTGCAGAAATCTGCTTCAACGTACGTACGTACATTTTTGTAAAGAGAAGTACTAAAGTCTTTCCCCTGCAGATCAACTATGGAGAAAAGATGCAATCTCTGCAGCAGCTGTTGTCCAGCCAGATATTTACTAACTGTTTACATTTCACACCGTGTGCACAACACATGACAACATAACATAAATGGATTTGAAGGTTTCTTGCTGTGACCTTGCTGTTTTCTCAGGTTTGTGGGCCGTTGTGAACAACGCCGGGGTTTCAGACTGGGCCGAGATCGAATGGAGCACTGTTGATGATTTCCACAACATTGTCGACATCAACATGTTTGGCTGCATCAGGACCTCTATCGCGTTTCTCCCTCTGGTTCGAGCCTCTAAAGGTGCATTAAGTTATCCCACCGTATGCTATCACTCTCACTGCGGTGACCTTCAGGTTAAAATGTCCCGTTCTGTGTTTCCTGCCTGCTCCAGGTCGGATGGTTTTCATGTCGAGCATCTTTGCCTTCTTCCACTGTCTGAACATGGGAGCGTACAGTGTGTCAAAGAGAGGACTGGAGGCGTTTGCAGAGTGCTTGAGGGTCGAAATGGCCAGTTTTGGTGTGAAGGTATCACTCTGAAGGCGAAACACTGTGGGACTTCCTTTCATTTATTTACTTGAGTGTCAAGGATTTTATGTTGATTACACTTTGCAGAGCTGAGTCAGATCACACCAACACTATGTGCTTGTTAAGAGGAAACTGTTCATTTAACTTAATTTAGCAAAGAACAACTTGTTTTACATTTCATGGTTTTAGTACAGCTGCAAACATGACTGTGTTTATGTACGGAAGCTCATTTCTGCCAGAAAAAGATTTTGAATTTTAAATGAAAAATTTCAGTTGACTAAAAGTCACAATTTTGTGTTTATAATCAGCTAATTGCTAATTTTGAGACACTTATATTAATATTTTGACCTATATCTCAAAATTACTCCTCCCATCATGTAATTTTACGTGGTAATTTAATCAGCTGCTAACTTTAGCTTCAAGAAAGTAAGTAGCGCAGACGTTCTTTTTAATTTTATTTATTGTTGCATAAACCTCTCGTGAAGGTTTTATCAAATACAAACTTAAGTCAATGTCTAACTCGTAGTTTTTTCACCTTTAGGTCAGTATCATCCAGCCGGGTAATTTCTGCCAAGCCACCAACATCCTGAAGATGAAAGCTGGTTCGGACATTTGGGAGAAACTCGACGACGAGCGCAAGCAAATCTTCAACCGACAGTACATCGAGCTGGCCAACGAGTACTTCAAGGCCTTGTGCAGGGAAGGATTCAAGGACACCGACCCGGTCGTTAACGCGATGCTGCATGCAGTTACAGACGCTCAGCCGAAGCACAGATACCTGCTGGCCTCTGCGACGGACACGTTTTTCCTCCGGCTCTTTGCTTTGCTGCCCACCGTCCTCAGTGACGCTGTGTTTTCTCTGAGCTCCATGTACGCTAAAAGAAAAGAAATGCTTTACGCTAAATAAGAAAACGTTTAGATGGTAGGGAGACGTAGTGGAGGAAACGTACAATAATCATGTATTCTTTGCTTTACACTGTTTCTCTTAGAATAAAAGCTAAATTATGTTGGTAAAGATTGTTGCTATGAATGATTCTTTTTGTTTATTTCCTACCATTTGTTTATTTAAATTGTTATTTTTGTATTAATAATGTAAAATAAGTATAAATATAGTGGAAGCATTTGTAAAACATTTATTACAATAAATAAATGCATAAAATAAAATACAAATAACATTAAATAAAAAAAAAAACAAGAGAAGGAAGAAAAACTAAATACTTAAATGAATAAATATGTATGGTACATTCATTTATGTATGGATGTAATAAAAATTTTCTTTGAATTTTATTTTTATTTCTTTAATGTTATTTTTTCTTTTAAATGTTTTATATAATATAATAACTACAGCAACAATAATAATAATTTAATAGTAGAAATACATTAATAATGATAAGTAAAATGTGTAAAATCAAGTAAAGTAATTTTAAAAAATTATGTAAAAAGACAAACTCGTTTTTTTTCAAACATTTTATTAGTTTTATTTTACAGCATTTTAAAAATATAATGAAGACAATTTGCCTGTATTTACAAGCCCCATTGATTTTCATTCTGGCCCCATTTAATTCTGGATGTGAAATTGGAAAATGTAATTTCACAAAGATCAGAGACACATTAGCTCAGGCTTCAGTGCTGTAATCTATCACTTCCTAGAAAGCTGCTGCTTCATGGAAAACTGTGATAGTTTAACTCACAAGAGGAAAACTGATTATAGTCTTGAGCTCGTGTTAACTTTCCCAGAACGACTAACAAAAATTAGTCACAAAAAAACATTTTTATGAGTTTTAATTATCACATACAACCATATAAAATCTGGGCGTTTCATGCATTAATGTTTTGCCTTCGTCAATTGATGCAGTGAGAGACACAAATTCACTCCAGTACTCCAGTAGAAATATCTTCACATATAAAGAAACAATTATAATTAGATTTTATAATAATATGTTTATCCAAACTCCTAAATATCTACATTTCATTAATACAAGCTGATTATTCTCTTTGTCCTCTTGCAGATACAGATGAATGATAGAATAAAAATTAGCCAGTTTATTCTAAACCAGCTGTGTGTCCATGAATACTGATTATTGACATGACTCCATTGATTTGTAATCATTCCAGCAGCATCACTGTCGCTCTGCAGGTGGCAGCTTCAGTCTGTTGGTCGATTCATCACTTTGGTCCAAACTGAAACATGCAGATATTCATGGTCACCAAAGGATGATCCTGAACACTCTGGTTTGTGATAAATGCCTGCAAACCTAACGACATCAGCTTCGACTACAGTTCACATGCTCGTTAGCAAACTAGTCACATTAACCCCGCGGACGTCTTCTGATGCACAGCGTGTAATGACGCTGGCGCAAACTGCCCACAATGGTTTAGAAAAGTCAAAGCATGACGGCGCAGTGGTCAAATGTCCCTGCTGAGCTGACGTCACCTTGTGCCTGCAGCTACTGACAACAACAAGCTTTTGTGTTTGTCGACAATAAGTTTTATTGTCACTTCTCGAAACAAGTTCTACCTATGACGTGGGGCGGTGAACAAAAATTCAGCATGTTTGGTCATCTTTCTTCTTCTTCTTTGCTTCCATGGAGGTGTCCACTGCGTTTACGTGGTCTGTGAAGGCCTGCATTCATACAGTGGTACAGTAGTACCAGTGATATTTGACTTTAGAGATGTTCAAGCTGCCTTAGACGATACTAACAAAATAATACGGTAATCAATTTTAAATTAAAGACCGAACAAGTGAATGCAGCCAATGAATAAAGGTCATGTTGCACAACTACAATAAGTCTGGATTATGTTGTTTGCAGAGGCTTAAATGAGACTAAAGAGAATCTACTGCACAAGTGGCATCTTTTTAGGAATAAATGATCCTGCTGCACCCAACTGGTAAAAAGAGGAGCTGCTTTTAATACATTTTAAAGGGTTGATTCACCAATATTTGCCCTCACTTAAAGTACTTGTAGGGGTGTGTGGTGCTGAAGTGGTTGCTGTGTCCGAGAGTTCTGCCTTAACCACATAAAAATACACCAAGAATACGCAGTAAGTATTTGTAGAAGCAATGTCCATGTAAATATTATTATATTAAATATTTACAATTTCCATGTAAATATTGTCAGTACTACAAATAAAACTGCATCCATGTCTAGTCTATACTACAAAAACCTTACAGACAAATATTGAAAGATTTCACCTTTCACCATATTCCTTCAAGCAAACACATTGTTAGTTAGTGATTGACTACTGAGTGTCTGCTGTTCTTGTGCACAATAAATGATGCAGTTTTTACATTTTAATAAAGATATCAATTATACACGCAGCAGGTGATTGATATGATCAAAAGCTCGAGAATAATCCTATTCAACTGTGAAATATACAATGAAACCACACTTTCATTTGTACCCTGATCCTGTTTAGATTATTTGTGCATTTCTACTGAACTAGATGATATATAGTCACCACATTTTCTAAAAAAGTGCTTTACTTTCACCTGAAAATATCATTTAAAGAAGTGACAGTGACAACTGGTGAGAAGCTGTAGTGTCTTATGACTGACAGCTCATTGCATTTAGTATCCTTAACACTCGCATTTTAAGGGGCTATTTCTTCCCTCATTGTTCTTCCATCTTCATTTTTCTCTTTTCTTAATACATAATTAGATAGGATGGTGTGTGTTCTAGTGTTTCCATTTATCCTGAGGCTGCAAAGTCATAATTTGTCTTCTTTATGTGACATTAATTTGTTGCTTTATAGTCACTTTGACCTTGCTTTAATAAGCTGAAGATTCCCGATTCTCGTTTTCCAACATCTTCTCTTAGTTTTTCTCTTCTCTTTAGTAAGAATAGCAAGTCAGTGTCAAACGGGGTAAAGCAAATTCAGACCCCCCCCAAGAAAACTGATCATTCTGCAGGTATTAGGAGGCGTATACAGGATAAATACAGAAATGGAAGGTGTCCGAATTACACAAAGTTTGAAAACTGTTAAATTCTACAACAACTTTTAATTATTGTGAGGTTTGATGACTCCTTTCAGGACTATATATTCAGGAAGATGAGGACTTTTTCACTGGATTGAAATATAAAAATAATCTACAAGACGTTTGATAATTAATTAATGATTTCAGTCACTTATAAAGCACAAAATATCAAACATTTTCTGAGCTTCCTCTACCTCCTCTTCTGTCCTGGGAGACTTGAAAGAAGTGACAGAAATCCTTCTCTGCATGCTTACAGGACATACTGGTTCCTCTAGGCCAAATCATTTATTCATTTATTACATTTTTAAAAATTCTCCTTTGACAAGAAGTGTGGATCTAAATCATCCCAGAGAGCCACGGAGGCAGGAAGAGCCCGACTGTCCCCAGCAGACACACGATAATGAACATCCACAGGAAGATCCGGTCTACAACCATGGCTACGTACTTCCAGTCCTCCTTCACCTGGAGAGACAGAAGACGCAGTAAACGTCTAAACATCTTTATAGAGGAGTGCTGAGTGAAGACAAAACAGTACAAGTTGATAAAAACCACTCACAGAAAAATCTGCATCTTCTGTTCTGAGATGTTCTGCGATGTACGTGACCCCCTCCAGGGCTGATACCACTGCAGGAGACAGAGCGTAGCGGCTCTGCACTGGACCTTGGTCCACAGGAGGAGTGTCCCAGTCCAGGCTCAGTGTGGAGCGTCTCTGTTGGAGGAAGTAACCGAGGGATTGAAGGGAGGGAGGAGAGAGAGAAGAAATCCTCGGTCTTCCGGCTGTCTTCACCCCAAACGTCGCCAGGTCATCTGTGTTTGGGTAACGGTGAAGGTCACAGTAGTGAATTTCATCTCCAGTATCCAAGGAGTCAATATGGCGGTTGCTGTGGCAACCATTGTCATCCCAGTGTCCATGGAGATCGATGTCAGACTCCTGGGTGATCCAGGTGGACGTGATGGGGGAGAAGTCAGGAGTCAGGTGACGCCGCCTGAGAAAACAAAGGGAGTATCAGAACCAAAGTAACACTGAGTGAACATAAATGTTTTAGATGAAGCTTTAAAGATGTATTTACTAGAAAACACGAAGACCTTCCTTGTTCTCTCACCTGACAGGCCTGAAGCCGTGACGTGGGCGCCTCATACACAGCCACCGTGGCACCGCAGAGAGGAAAAGCCTCCGAACCCACCGGGGCATGGCGTGAGTCGCTGAGGATCGATGGTGCACGTTCAGCACGAACACAGTGATGACGATGGACAGCGTGACGAAGATCATAGTGAAGAGCAGGTACTCTCCGATCAGCGGGATCACCAGCGACGTGGACGGGATGATCTCCGTGATGAGCAGCAGGAAGACGGTGAGCGACAGCAGCACGGAGATGCACAGCGTGATTTTCTCACCGCAGCCTGACGGCAGGTAGAAAACCAGCACGGTGAGGCAGGAGATGAGGAGGCAGGGGATGATGAGGTTGATGGTGTAGAACAACGGGAGGCGGCGGATGATGAAATAGTAGGTGATGTCAGGGTAGATCTCATGGCAGCAGTCGTACTTCTTGGTGTTGTAGGTGCCCACTGCGTTGACAATTGCCCACTCTCCGCTCTCCCAGTAATCCTAGAAATTACATTTAGTTTTTTTAACCTTGACATTACAAGACTGACAAGTTCATACAACTGTGGGTGAGAGATTTCACTCTAAACCCAAGTAGTGGATCCCTACAGTCACGTGCTATGTTAGGATGGATTACTGAACAGGTCTACCAGGCACTGGACCTTAGACTTTAATCCCTTGGTCCCAGGGCCAGAGCCTCTGTATTAATTTTGTTTGAAAGACACAAAGTTAAAAGACACAAAATGGCCACAAAGACAAAAAGTCAGAAAAGAAGGAAACAGTTGAAAAATGACCAAAAAGATTACAACATAAAACAGACACAAAATTACGAGAAACTGTCAAAAAATGACAGAGACACTTAATAAAATGGCAACAAAGAGACAAAAAACTGACAGAAAAGGACCAAAAAGACAAAAAAATTACCACAAAGATATGAAAAAGGACCAAAGGAGACACATGTGAACCAAAAATAGACACCAAATGGTCATAAAGAACAAAGGGAGCAAAAAACATACAGCACATGCATAAAGAAAATGACCACAAACAGTTGAAAAATGACCAAAAAACAGACACTAAATGACCAAAACTTGAATATTTTGGTCAAATACAAACGAGTTGAGGTCATTTTATGCCACATTCAGTCAGGGGGTCCTGTGTAGGGTGGGGGGCCTTTTCCCTGCGACCTGGGGCCCATTTTCTCATAATCAATCTATGCTTTTCTGTATTTTTCAGTGCATGTCGTAGGAATGTAAATTAAGTTAAAGCCGCCTTTAAGGTGTAAACTTCTAAACTTTATGAAAACCTCAGCAATTTATCAGAGAAATCTCTCCAGGATAAGGTGTGTGCTGCCTTTTGCTGATTTCTCCAGAAATGAAAGCTGCAATGTGAGCTGAGAAATAGTCTAAAAAGTAAAGTAAACAGCCCGAGTGTTTAGCTGCATCCTTGTTCAGAACAAAATAGTTTGGAGAAGAGAAGTGTGAACTGTAGAGAAGAGGTGAAGAGGCAGAGCAGGAACTAAGTGGCACAGGAAATGTGAATCAGTGGCACAACCACAATATTAGAAGCAAAACGGTGACAGAAAGGATGAAGGAGGAGCAAACAGTCCAATCCTACGTCCACCTCTTCTCACCTTCAGGTCAACAGTGTTCTCAAAAGGCTCCAGGTCGATCTTGGCGCGGTCATACGTCCAGGAGCCGAACTTCATCTTGCAGCTCTGCTGGTCAAAGGGGAAGAAGGTGACATCGATGGAGCAGGAAGACTTGTAGATGGCCGGAGGCACCCAGCGGACACGCCCGGTGTGGAAGAGCTGGGCCTTGGTCATGTGGGTGATGGCAAACTCTCCATCTGCGCTGGAAGAACAAGACGACGAGGGAGAAAATCAGGGAAAAGATGGAAGGAGGAATGAAAAGTGAAATGAAACGTGTTATTTTATTCAACAAGGCTCTAAAGTTTCCATCTCATCATGTTTCAAACTCAAAAAGTGAATCAATAAACCTGGAGCTATGCCCGTTCACAGACGCAGTGTTTAATAATTGATCGCTGAATATTAACGACACTGTGTTTATGATGCAAGCTCGTTTAGACTAATGCTTAAGGAGGAGAACGTTTCATCTCCACCCAGACCACATTTCAGAATTAATACTTCCTCGAGCCTTGAGGAGAGGAAACCAGACTAAAGCTGTGTGATGCAACACTGCTGTGCAACCGCAACACGATCAGGGTCATTTATTCAACAGGATCATTTGCATGTATCACCGAGTGGTTTGGAGGAATGTGCAGAAATACTGTCATCAAGCTGTGTGGCTCCATACTCAGTGAGTGACCTTCCCTCCTTATACGCACTTCAGCAGACGAGCACATTGTTATGGATCAAGCATATAATTGATCTCGGCAGATAATTTCCAGCTCCACCTACAGAAATTCTAAATGGTCTTTGTGTGTCCTTGGCTGCCTGCGTATGGTCGAGAAAAAAAACATTTTCTCATGTTTCAAAGGGGTTTTACACAGTTTTTCATGGATTTCTTTAAAAGTTGGAATAAAGAGGTTGCTTAAAAAAAGTTTGAGTGAGAATCTTGTTTGAAAGTCACAAAGCTCAGTTACGAGACACAAAATGAGCAATAAAACACGTGACAACCATAAATAATAGACAAAAGAACCAAACGTCAAAATTTACCATAAAGACAAAGAGATGAGAAAAATGCATAAATACACAAACAAGAGACTCATGGCCACAAACAGTTGACCAGATCAGGACATACGATGGCCAAAAATAGGCACAAACGCAACGCAAAGAGACAAAATAAATGTTTTACTTATTGTACAGCACAATGTCAGGCACCCAGATGAGCTCAGAAGGAACTCTGATGGACGTCACGTTGTCGAAGTCGGAGGGACTCCACTGCAGCTTGTAGTCTGTCCACTCCTGTCAACACACACACACACAGGGATGACTCAAGTCATGTTGACTTCCCAGAACTTAACAAACCTCACAACAAACTCACCTGTTTCAGCCACACGTTGGTCGTCATCATCTGATTCTTCTCGTCCTACAAAACTCACAAAAACAGTCAGTAAGAGGTGTGTGAGTGTGTGGACATCCTGTGATGAATGTGTGTGTGTGAAGACCAGCTGGGCAGCAACTCTTTTCATCCACAAACGTGCACACGTGTGTGTTTGTACCACGTCTATCAGCTGGGCGATGGAGAGGCCAAACTTGACGATAACCACGTCGGTGACGTTGCGTGCAGGACGGGTCCACTTGCTGTAGCCTCCAAACAAGCTTCTGAAGAGCTTGTCCTCGGTGTGGACACGAGTCCAGTCTTCAGCCAGCACTGACCCACACACACACACACACACACACACAGAGAGTGCAAACAAAGTTTAACAGGGGCTCAAACAAGTCAGAACAACTGTACATGAACCAGCAGCTGGTTAGCATCCCGTAGCTTAGCATAAAGTCTAGAAACAGTTCACCTACAAGCATTTCTCAAGCTCATCATTTAACAAATCACATCTTCTTTCTTACTCTGCTTCTCCTTCTGGCGTTTTTCAGGACAATTCTCCACTTTTCTCTCCTTTTCTACTAAAAATCCTCCAAGCAATTACCTGATCTTTATTGTTCCTAAAACCTCAAACACCAGGACTTCACGTGGAGAATGTGATCTGCTGCACATGTTCTGAGTCTGCCTTGAGGTCTCCTCCCAGCTGGACGCACCCAGGAGCCTGAACCACGTCCTTGGCAGGAGTTTGGTGGCAGAGCCAGAGCCAGTGCTGTGCATGGAGGAGAGTCCGACTAGATCTCGTACCAGCTCTGGCTCCTTCCTGGCCACCAGAAACTTCACACAGAGCTTCCCTCCCAGGTCTAGTGAGCTCACATCACTCTTCCTCTGGTCGCTCCCCTGGGACCAGACCCTGACAGGATCACTGGGACACTCAAAAGTCCTCCACCATGTAAAGGTGGTGATTCTCTGAGGGGTTAATTTTATGTTACACAGCTAATTTATTAAAGATACGTTTGATTGTTGTGTAAACATCAGCATTAACACGATTCCTGGTTTAACGTTGCTCATCAGATGCATCATTTCATGTTTCACCTCTTTAACTCCTGGTGTTCGACCTTTGGTGTCAGATGTGATTGGATTCGTCTCACAGCCTCAGTGAGCCCTGGCATGTGGGAAAAAATCTTCCTTTTCTGCTCACTTTAAAACCTCTCCCTCACTTTGTCTCCCTCCCTGAAAACGCGGTTTCAGACGGTGGCGAGGAATCTCTGGCATCACCAGCAAGCAATTTAGGATTAGCCAGAGAGAGACAGAGCGAGCCAAGAGCACAGACTGTTCAGACGTGTGTGTGTCATTCCAGTTTTTCTGATTATATTTGCTATTTATAACCAACAAAGTGATGTTTCAGGTAAAGCTCTGCCAGTGGAGGAGAAACTGATAACGTGTATGACCCAGGTTCTGCAGACAAACTGCTGCATCTTATTAAAAACTAATTACTGTGATTAAACCGTTCAGGTGTAGAAACGGATTGACGTGTTTCAGTTTCTCTTCAGGGTAATTAAAACATGCTTCTTTTCTTACCTAAAAATGTCGGACGTGACAGTTTAATTAAGTGTGTTTGTTTGATGGGGTTGATTTTTTGGTTGGATCAGCACAATCGCGGCACGATGTGGATGCGACGGTTTCACTGCTGCGCAGGTGTAATGATCAAACGTGACATGTTTACCGTGCTGAAGATAAAAAGAGAAGCCTCCTAAATCCTTCATGTAACATTACTTCAAATCTATGTACTCATACTGTGAGGATCAACAAATTATTTTGCTTATACTGTATTTTATATTATTAATTCAAATCCAAAGAGTAGATAGTAAGTACAGAAATCAAGCAAATGTAGTGGAGTAGAGTATTTGCCTCAGAGCTGTAGTGAAGTATGAAGTAGCAGAAATGGGTAGTACTCAAGTAAAGTAGAAATACCTTAAACGTGTACTAAAATGCAGTACCTCTGCACAAAGAAAGACAAGAATGTGTCATGAAGGAATCTTGTTCCTGTAGGAGGTGAAAAATACTATCAGATACTAGTCTGAAATATCACCTGTACTGCAACAAGGTACAGTACATGGTACTCAGAAAGTACTGTAAAGTTGTTCATTAACTGTGCTCCGAGAGTCAGAGATGCTGATTTCTGATTTGATAAACTGAAAATCTGAATCTTCATATTTCACAACGTGCGTATGCTGCATGTCCTGTTTCTCACCAACGTAAAGTACTAAATGTTGATCATGTCACCAAAGTACGCGCCTCATTTCACAGATAACATGCTCACATGCAAAATGCACACAAATATCCATCCACAGGTGAAAAGACGTATGTGATACTACAGGTAAAAACACCATACAAGTGTAATAAATAAAGTCATGGTGGTTGAATCATCATATGAGAGCAGAACAAGAATAATCCGCCTTAAACATTCCTCCTTAATGGTACTGTAGATCTCCTGTGGTGAATTTCACATAATGCAAGAAAATGACAGAAGGTACTAATGTTATCATGTATTATAAAGTGAAAGTTTTTCAATATTACACATAAAAGTTATTATAAAATCAACATTTAGTGTCAGAATCAATCTGTAAAGTCCTTAAAAATATTATTAGGAGCCATAACAATGCTATTTTCCACAATTAATGTAAAGATATTAAAATTTTGGTAAAAAAAAAATCAATAATTGTTAGAAAGTGATAATAAACTCGCTAATGGTTGTAAAACCCACAGAAATACTTAATCCAGGCTTATAGTAGGATCAATAAAGTATGTCATTCATCATTATTAATCATATTATAGCAACAGCATATGAAATATTATGAAGTTACTGAGTTATTATAGGAGTATCTGAGGCATGTGGGGTAAAAATCATCATTTCTCCGCTTTACTTACCGGAGTTGATGAGGATCCAGCAGCAGTAAAACGGCGTCAGATCTCGTTTCTGCTCCATTAGAAACAGCAAAAACCGGAATCCACGTTAGTTCAGGTGAAGCTCAGGTTGTCTCCAAACTGTTCAGCTTTTCTTCTCCCACCGATCATGTCCGAACCGTCGGTCCCGTTCGGCTCCAGACAGCTGCCACAGCCTCATCACACCTCATCCACTGTCATCTGCTGCAAACTACCGACGCTCCGTGATTCACTGCGCGATCAGATTATTCTGCATCTGCATGTTTCTGCATGAGATGCAAGAAGAGCTGAGTGTAAACGAACATCTGTGTGTTTTTAATCAGAAGTACAACCAGTGGTGGAGGAAGTATTCAGATCCTTTACTTACTAAGATGAAGTCCTGCGTTTTAAATCTTAAACATGTGACATTTACCCAGTAATATGAAATTAGCCAAGAAAAGCTGTCATATTTTCTGAGAGTTTAGGATTAATTAACAAAAGCCTACACATTATTATTTTTTTCTCTTATTACCAAAATAATATGAGGGATCAACATCAAAAGCTCCTTAACTTAATGTACTTAAGAATATATGGATGCAGCTGTCCATGGTGCTGAAGCTGATTATCCCCATAATATCTCATTTTACAGTGCTTTACAGTAATATTGTAATATTTCTGTATGTTGTAATATTACTGTAAATTACAGTAGTACACTGGATGTTAGCCCTAAAATAAATGACAAATATGAAAATACTGCACATTCATCTTCATATTGTTAATTGATCCAAGATGTAGTCAAACAGGACTTGTGTTAATAATACCATCATGTGAAAATGACTTAAAAAAAGTTCAAAGAAACAGAAATATTTGATGTGTTTTCCTTTCCCCAGAATCAGAGCACCGCCCTGACCCCAGCTCTCTTTCTCTATTTTGTATGAAGTAGTGTCTGTTTGAGTACATCATTAAAGTTAGACGTGCAAAGTGCTGGACTCAGCAGATTAATGTGCTGATTTTAATGCTCCCCGCCTTATTCAGTGAGTGGAAATGACACCAGCGAAGGAGAAAAGAGGAACTGGAAGAGCTGGAGGAACATAAATCTCAAGTTAGTTACCATTCAGATAAGGACATGTCATCTGTAAAGTGATTTGAATTAACAATGATAAAAGGGGATGTACTTATGAAAAAAGTTTGCTTTCTAACTTCTACGTGTGGAATGAGAGGGGAAACAATCTGTCTGCACTCTCCCTAGTTTCTGAAGCTCATTAAAAGTCAGACTGCAGTTTAAAGATTAGGCTGCTGCATGTTTTACCACTGACAATTAACAAGCAGAGATTTCTTGTTTCATCTTTTTTTCATCATTTAAAAAGTCGTACTTTTACCTTGTGTCTCATGATGTTTACTTAGTAACTCATAATTATGACATTTTTAACTTAATGTCTCACATTTGAGTATCTCATAGACTGACTCAGTTTCTCATAATTTAAATTTATCTCTGAAATACTCACCTCCTGATACTGGAGAAAACTAACAGCTGCGTTTTAAATCCATCTTGAGTGAGTTTTTCATACTCGTAGTATTTTTTTTTAAATAGGTGTAGTGTCACTTTAAGACACGCCCCCCACTGCTGTCTCTCTGCGTCGCTGCTGAGTGAGACCTCCTGTCCGTGCGACGATCTCTGGCGTTAGCGGCGACTCACCGTGTCAACAGTAGAAAATGAACAACAACCAGTGACGTTTAGCAAACTGAAGGACGTGTGTGCTGCTTCTCTGTCTGACTGAGCAGCGTAAGGAGAGTTGACAAAAACCAGCTGGTGAGAAATGAGGAGCATTTTTAACACGACAATAAAGAAAAGTTGCGTTTTATGCTAGCGGTTTGGCTAGTTAGCTTGAATGATTAGCTGCTGTTAGCTGCATTAGCTAGCAGAAAAATATCTACTCACAGGATCAGATTAAAACACCTGGCAGATGTTTCCTACACTGGATGTTGTTTTAGTTAACATTAGGTCTCATGTGTTTGTAGCGATGTAGAATAAGCTTGAATCTGAAGTACATGTGTTAAAACATGAAAATCAAACCATAACTGATTTCACTTTGATATTTAACCTGACTGGTTTATCAGGGGCTTTTATTATGAGCTAACCACTGTAACTCAGGCAGACATTATTTGTTTGCTTTGGCATAAAGACAAGAGCCAGCAGAACTGAGTAACAGCTAATGAAATGTGTTTTGATTTGTATTTGTAGATGTGACAGCAGCATCTCCCCGCTGATGGAGAAATAACCCCCACTGATGGAAACCCAGAGGAAGAGGTGGGTCTGTCCAAAGGTTGTCTAAAGAGGATTATTCTGCTCACTGTGCCTGGCTGGCTGGATGTGATCACCATGTGACGTTGCCTAAGGATAGAGCTCTGCTCACTTCTTCTTTCACCCACAACAAATCTGTTGTTCCCATGTAATGCTGCTCTGAACTGAGAGGAGCGTAAAACAACAGCTCGAGCCAAACGCTGAGGACCTGCTTCTGCTTTGTCAGCCGCCCACACTTCTCCGTCTCTCTGTTTCTAATCTGCTTCCCTCCTGTTATGCAAATACTGTTCACTCAAAGTTTAACAAAATGTGATCTTCTTCATCATAATGTCCGTTCTCATCGTCTGTGTGCTGGAAGTTCATCTTTTAGTTGCTCGTTAGACTGAGATTATTGTTGGTTTGGTCGTTTCCCGTGATTTGCTGACTGTCCACCCCTACTCATTATGTTTCCCACTGAACAATGTTGCAGCTCTGGGGATGACGGTGGTGGAGAGCGAGGCCTGCTCCACACCTGGAAGGGTTACTCCTGCAGTTTAACCCCAGAGAGGCTGCTCCTGCCCCAGCCAGTCCTTCAGGTTGCCCTCGGATCCTTGCATGGAATTCTGCTGGTGGAAGGTAAGACCTGGATTGATACTGATGCTTTGGACTTGTTGGGCTTTTTTGTTTGGATAAAGAATCTTGTAGATGTTGTTGTTTCTTCCATTTCAGGAGGACAGGTGTACAGCTTTGGGGAGCTGCCATGGAAGCAGAGTCAAGTACCAGAGCCTGCCGCACCCACCCTAGAGAGCGCGCTCAGTGGGCAGCGGGTGGTCGCTGTGGCAGCTGGGAGTTTCCACAGCGGGGCAGTGACAGAGGACGGTGGTGTCCACATGTGGGGGGATAATGGTATGGGACAGTGTGGGCTGTCTGGCCTCAGCACTATCCCAAACCCGACTCCGGTGGCTGTGGTGGACTCTGACAGCAGCCCCCCGCAGACGGTGCCGGTGCTGGAGCTGGCCTGTGGGGAGAAGCACACCCTGGCACTGTCTGCCCAGCGGGAGGTGTGGACATGGGGCAGCGGTTGCCAGCTAGGTGTTAACGCCTCCGTCTTTCCTGTATGGAAACCACAAAGGGTTGAACACTTAGCAGGGAGGTACGTGCTGCAGGTGGCCTGTGGGGCTTCTCATAGTCTGGCTCTGGTGCGCTGCCTGGGCCCCCAGGACGTCCACAGGCCCCCAGTGGACAAATGCAGACAGTGTAACCAGCTGCTGTACACCATGACGGACAAAGAGGACCATGTCATCATCTCTGACAGTCACTGCTGCCCAGTGGGTGTGGAGCTAACTGAGGACGAGGGAAGGCTGGAGGCACCTACCCCCACCCCAGGACTCAAAACATCTCCATCCGAGCCAGTCCTTCCCTCACATACCTCTACCTTAAACTCTGAGTCCCCAGCGCCTCCTAAAAGTGCTGACCACATTCAGGACCTGAAGAAGGGAGAATCAGGCTTAGCTAACGGAGTGCTGCCGACCTCTGACACCTCGGCTCAGTCTAAAGATGGTGTGGTTGTCAGCGTTAAAAGTTCCCCGTATCCAGACGAGCAGGCTGTCAAAGACTATCTGAAGAAACTGTCAGACAACACGCAGGAAGACCCAAAGACCACGTCCGGGGGTCTACACACTCTGCTGGTGAGTTTAACCGGATTACATCGAGAAGAAAATAATCCAAACAACAAGTTTCTGATGTGACACAACACAGAACAATTTAAAGTTGCTGAAATTCAGTCTAAACCACTCTGTCACTTTCCTTTTGACATTTACTCTGCTTTGCTTCTCTTCCAGCCCTCAGCAGGAGGGCTCACCTCCACCCCCAGCTCCACACTCAACAACCTGGTGGCCTCCTGCGCCTCAGCAGTGGGCGAGCGCGTCGCCTCCACCTACGAGGCCCTGTCCTTCAAGAAGATGATGAACTTCTACCTGCCCTCAGGAGTGTTGAGGTCAGGGGGACCAGCGGGGCTTACTGGAGTGGGAGATAACACCACCGAGCGTGTGCGCCAGGAGGACTCCATGCAGGGGAAGAAGAGCTCCAGCACAGGGGACATCCGCGAGGAGGAGGCAGAAGGTCTGCGGCGGCGCCTCTCGCTCCCAGGACTCCTCTCACAGGGTAGATACGCTGTTCACCTCTTATCCTGCTCCTATTCCCTCCTGCGTAAGTACGCCGTGTGCATGTCCAGGTCGACGTTCGTCTGTGCGTGTGTGTGTTCGCTTCAGGCTTTAAGCTCTGCAGAAGCTTGTTGTTGTGGCTTTGTGTAAATGGAGTCTTACTGTTTTCCATCAGGTCTTCTTGATAAAAGACACATTTGATTCCTGTAGGTGCTTTAAAGATTTCTAATGCAGTTTATATATGTAGAAAACCGCATGTTATAGAACAGTAGCCCCCAGTGTTTGGTCTCTTTCACAGCAATTATGAGTCACGTGCTTATTTGTTGGTCCAGTTTGAGCAGGGTTAGTCTGTGTGAATGGTTGCCTTTGTGTGATTAAAACACTGAGAAATGCACAAAGGAATGCAGATTGATATTTAGCCTGGTTAATCTGCCTCCAGCTGAACAGCGAGAGGTGACAGAGAAAGAGTCTTTGAATGTGTCACCTTTTCTCCAACTAATAGGGTTTTTCAGTGATGAGAAAAATGTACTAGACCAGAATAAAGGTTTGATCAAGAGAGACGAGGGAGAGGCCTCAGCTTCTTTGTGACCCAGAAGAGTAATTAGCATGTGTAGCAGACGCATACATGTGTATCTATCATCTCTCACTCCTCACGGACACATTGGCTCTAGATTTCATCATGTGCTGCTGATTTGACCTCCTGAGTGAAGCATGAATGTCAGGTTTTAAGGCTGGACGATGAGGAAACTCTGAGAGAAATAGTGAAAACCAAAATCCTCCAACAAAGTCCTACATACTTGAATACACAGACGGATTATTACTAAAGTTATAACCAAAGGCTGGATGTTATTTCTCACTCAGTGTCACCCGGAGTCACTCTTGTCTCTGGGTTCTTTTGGGTCACCAGATGGCTCCCTGCTGGAGGCCACGGACGTGTGTGTGTGTGTGTGTGTGTGTGTGTGTGTGCGTGTGCTTTGATGCATCCTCAAGACACTAAATTAGCTGTTGTGTCCATCAGTCCTTTGGTTTCCAGCAGTGGAATGAAAACAAGCCGCTCTTTTTCTGTGCACAAGCCTGAAAATAACACACCCAAAAGTAAAATGCTTCCTAAAATGATTATGATTGAGCCATCAGTCATCATTTACAATACAGAGAAAATGAGACCTCAGTCCTGCTCCTTTTCCCCTCAGTCATGTGAATCTACAACCCTCACTAGTCTCACCAATACTGAGCCAAATTTGCAGAACCATGGTAAAAATGTGCTATTTTTCTCTCTTTACTTGAATAATGTTTCAGTTTTGTATGAAAAAATAAGGTAAATTAACATGATTACATAAACAGCTGTGAGGTTTTATGCTCATTTTGTGCAGAGAGAATTGTTCTGCTCTCTGTAAATCAACATAGATCTTCTATGTCTGCTGTCTCCCTTCTCTGATCACTGCCTGTGGGCTTCTTGTCATTGTTTGTCTGCTGTATGGCCGCATGTGTTTGACACGAGCAGGCTGTGATCTGATCTGAATGTGCAGGCGTGCGTTCATTCTGATAACACTCTTGTTGTGCTGGACTTTGTACCTGAAATGCATACAGCTCAAGGTACTTTCCATCGCTTTTATTGTGACTTTTCTTTCAGTAACTTAAACAGGAAGTAATTATTGAATAATAACGTACAAAAACACATCATCTTGCATATTTTCAGTGGTGTTTTGTGAGTAATATAGGCAGCTATTCAGCTCCCTTGTCTTGTAGTTCAGATTTGTTATCTGTTCATAAGGTGATTTAAGTCCATTTAAGTATCGTGACGCTGGAGATAAAAAGGAAAAGACCTTCAGGAAACACTGTTCTCTGCACCTACAGTGTCTCCGCGGCTGCTGAGGAAAGCCGGTCGTCCCAGAATGCGTGCATTCGCCCTCACCCCTCTAGGAGGAGCAGTCCCTGCGGACCAGGAGGTGCTGCCCACCCTGCAGACGGAGGTGTGGAGCTGGGGCCACGGCGAGCACGGGCAACTGGGCCACGGAGACAACCTGGCCAGGTGAGACACAGCTGCCAGCATCTGTCACTGTCTAGAACTAAAGTTGCTCTTTACACGACACATGTTAGATGTGAGATTAAATAAATAGGAAACAATAAAAACAGCAATAAAGCAATAAAAAAACAATGAAATGTAATGATAATGGTGAGAAATGGAAGTTATGTGTTGTTATCTGACAGCTGAGAGACGTGTCTGTTTGCAGGTTACAGCCTCTGTGCATCAAGAGTCTGAACAATAAGGAGGTGGTGCGGGTGGCAGCCGGTGCTCATCACTCCCTCGCTCTCACCGCTCAGTCTCAGGTGAGTCGGCGGCTCTCGTTATTTACGTCCTAACATTTGACGCTTGAGTCCCGGAGAAAAGTTCAACTCATTTTTACTTTAACACCTTAAAAACTGTTAATTCCAGCCTGTTTGTCCTGTTTGTCCATGTGGAAAATAATGTAAAGAAAGTATTTACATCGCTTCACTTTCTGCACATTTTACAGTGTAGTAAATTTTACTACTACTTGCATCAGTTTGTGCAGTTAGGAGAGTTTGGTGAGTCTGACATGAGACAAACAAATCTCTAAGAAGGAAGTTTTCATTACTTTATAAGAGTTAATATGAAATGTTGGGATGGGATCATGTGTCTGCAGCTATGTGTGTGTGTGTCTCTGTCCTCCAGGTGTTTTCATGGGGCAGTAACAGCTCTGGTCAGCTTGGACACATGGAGTCACCCAGCACCGTCCCTCGCCTTGCTAAGGTGAGGACACCGCCTACTATGTAACCGTGCCAACACACACACACAAGTGTTTATGACACTCAGCATCTTTCTTCAGCTGTCGGAGGGCATCCGAGTGTGGGACATGAGCGCTGGAGAGAGACACACCCTCCTGCTCGCAGACGGAGACTGCATCCAGCCCATCATTTATTACAGCGGGCAGCAGGTGAAAACGGGGGAGGAGGAGGCCAAGGAGCAGGTTCAGCAGGAAGAAGGACAGGAGGAGGAGGAGGAGCGGGGAGTGGGCTACACCCCCCAGCCTGTACTACTACCTTTCTGCATGAATGTAAGGACACAGTAACTGGCCTTCTGAAATACTTCTGAAATCAGATGTGTGCATTCAGAGAGTTAAAACACATTTTATTTTTTCCAGCTGGGCTACGTGAGCAGTGTGTTTGCGGGCGGGCGGCAGTGCGTCGCGCTCTCAGACAAGAATGTGATGGGCTTCATCGCCAGCCTCCATGAGCTGGCTGCAGCCGACAGGAAGTTCTACTGCAAGCTGTGTGACGTTAAGACACAGATCATACGCCCCCTGCTGGAGCTCGGTAAGAGGAACAAAGTTTAACTTCTGGATCAAAGTGTGTGAATCAGGACCGTTTTGATCAAAATTTGTTTGCATGTTTTCTTCTGTTAGAGTCTCTGAGCTCAGCCCTCGGCCAGGTGGCCCTCGGGCTTCTGCAGGCGTTGGCGGGACGGTTCAGCCACCTGTGTCACCTGACGGGCCAGCACGCCGCCAGCCTCACCGCCAACCTGCGGCGTGGCCGTGATGTCAAAGGTCTGGTCGTCCTGGAGCATACGGAGATCTTCCTCGACTCCTATCAGGAGTACGTCTCCACCACATGGCTCATAAACGGGATTCTTTAGATGCGGCCTGGTTGGGTTTATAATAACACTGATCTGTTTGTCCCTGTGAAGGTACTGCAGCTCTCTGGGCAACTTTCAGGTGATGGGGGGTTTCCAGGCCCTCACCAAGCCTTCGCTGTGAGTGCACACTCATTCAGAAAACACAGTTTGATACATAGAGTCACTTTTAACCAAAACCAAAACATTGTTCTTCATCTTAAGATCTCCTTTTTTGTCTTTGAAGCGATTTCTTCGGGAAGAGTCCCGAGCTGCTCCAGAGGCTGTCGGAGTGCAGTGAGGAGAACCCCTCCATGGCCGACCTCCTGGTGGCGCTCTTCTACCTCCCGACACGCCACCTTCACGAGTACGGCCGACTGCTGCTCAAACTGGGCACCTGCTTTGAAGTGGTAGGAGAAACTTATGGAGATTATAGATTCTGGTTTGTCACATCAGTTAAATAAGATTAAATGTTGTTTGCTTATTGATCAGCTGAGTAGTTGTTTCATTTCAGTATATATCTATTATATCGAGTTTCATTCCATCTCAGAAACCGTGTTGCATGTTTCACTCTCACTGTCTTTGTGTCGTCAGAGCTCCAGTGATTACCAGAAGCTGCAGGACAGCTGCTCCAGGTTTGAAGCTTTGGATCTTCAGCTGAAGAGAAAAAGGAAAGAAGCCGAGTACACCTTTCACTTCTGGAAGAGTTTCCCTGGCAAAATGACGGTAAGCTGAGTGTGTGTGTTCATGTTCTGTGTGTTAATGTGCACGTCTTTAAGCTAGAACCCTCTGCCGCTGTGTGTCGTCAGGACTCCCTGAGGAAGCCTCACCGCCGGCTCGTCTGCGAGAGCAGCAACAAAGCTCTGACCCTGCAGAACGCCGGGAGGTTCTCCGTCAACTGGTTCATCCTTTTCAGCGACGCTCTGGTCCACGCGCAGGTCAGCTCTACACGCATAACACTCAACCGCTTCTTCAGCTCTTTCACTCTTTTTGAGCCGTCCATATTTCAGACACTGTAATCTGCTGTGTTTCAAGCGTCTGTATGTGCTTGCCTCCGTGCTGTCAGGGCGTGGCGCCTTGTAAAAACCTCGTAAGTATGCAGCGAGCAGCAAATGTCAGCACAGCGACTGCGACTCCCCCCCCGTCCCACCTATCTTCCTCCTCATTATGTGCAAGTGTGAAGGGCTGAGTGTCATTTAAACACAAGACAAACACACACGTGGAGTTTTAGGTTTGAGAAGCATCTTATCACTGTTACTTATGCTTTATGTCATATTCTATATCATTACAATGATTATTGGCTCTTTATCTAATGGAAAATAAAAAAGAAATCAAAGTCTCAACAACTTTTTGTCCTTTGTGGATGTACTTTTACTCTGACATATTTTAGATGCTTCTGCTTTGCCCACATTAACACAGACCTACTTGGATATTGTCAGTGATACTCAGGCCTTCACGCTCTGCCTGCCCCTCTACGTGCCCCTCTACGTGCCCCTCTACCTGCCCCTCTACCTGTACCTCTACCTGACTGCACTGGGGGATGAACTGACTGTAACTGAGGCTCAGCGGGTTGTGCTGCCTCTTATTCCTCTGTTTGCCTCATTGTGACCAACAGTTTGAAATCGACTGACAAATGTTTCATACGCCGTCTTCTTACAGTATTTGTCCTCTTTGTTCAAACTGTTGGTTCACACGCAAACTGAGGATTGACCATATGATTAGAAAGTCCACATTAGCAGGAATACTCCTTTTAAATTCAACTAGTGCCAATGGTTTCTGGTTCATTTCTCCAAAGCAGTTTCCTTTCCTCTGTCCGTATTTGTCCATGGTTGTCCTGCACATTTTGCTTTGTGTGATTCATGCCTTGACTCACTTTTCTTTTAAATGTTCAAAAAGGCAGAAATGTCCAACAGTCTGGTCTCTTTAACAGTCTGTGTGTGGAATTCAAGTCTGTCCAGTGTGATTCCTGCAGCAGCTGCTAAAATGCGGGTAAACGTAGTAACTCAGTGGCTGTGAGCTGACGGTCGTCCTCAGCATCCTGTGACGTGAATCTGAATGAAAACCAAAGTGTCGCCGGAAAAGAGCATGCTTCCTTTCCAACTACATGTGACTAAGAAGTGACAAGTGTGTTGTGTTGCATGACTGACTCCGGCGTCCTTTAGGTTAATCATCAACGAGATGACTTGTTCTTTGAGGTTTATATGTTAAAACTGAACTTTTTTGTGGAAGCATGTCATGCTCTCTGGCTAGAATTACTTATGAATAATCTAATATAACCCTCTAAAAGTGTAGAAGAAGAAATATTCATCAATGATCTAGCCCCTTTTTACATTGTAAAAGTGTAGGATGAAAGATTAACTAAACTAAAATAAAAATTAAAAAATGTTCTTCAAAAACCTATAATGGTTCTACGATATGAAATTTGCTCCGCTTAATAGAAGGAAAAAGGCTCAGAAAAAACCAGTATGAACAAAGTAGTTGTTTCAGACAGCTCCCCTGCAGAGAAGATAAGAAGTTAAGCCCACTGTGAAAAAACCCATGCATGGGTATGAACAGCAGTCAACACAAGAGATGAGAGGAGACACGATGGATCACATTTTAAGCAGTTTGATATTAGAAGAAACCACAGTTTCTGTCCTGTTTGTGTTTAAGGTTCATACAAACCTTGTGTATGTACAATATGTGGTGTGTATGATAACAATCTGTGCGTCTTTCCCTTTGTAAACCCTCATCTTTTCCCTTTTCGTTACTCTCCTCTCTTCTTCTTCCTCCAGTTCTCCACTCACCACGTCTTCCGTTTGGCCACGCTGTGGGTGGAACCGATCCCAGAGGAGAACGCTGGCATGTGAGGCTCAGAAAACCTTTGAATATTTTGAAGAATAACAAACGTTGATGCACCGTTTCTAGCACATTATACACTGACTTTGTACTGTAGTACTGTTTCTGTTCTGGATTTAATCATGACTTTAATTTAGTTATACATAGATATAAGGTCACTGCATATATTACTGTGTTTTTCAAAATCTAGGCAAATACATTAGTTGTTTAAGTGTTAAATCCGTTTATGTTATTGTCTGTAGACATGGATTAAAGGTGATCACACCAGAAGAGACCTTCACCCTGCTCGCCTCCTCTCCCGCGGAGAAGGTAGACAAACTTTTACTGCTACAGACTGACACCTTAAATTTAAATTTTCATCTGGTGGACTGGTTATATCTTAAAGGTGTCTGTGTATTCGTTCCCAGGCCAAGTGGCTTCGCTCCATCAACCAGGCGGTGGACCAGGCTCTGAGTGGGGCGGGTCAGGACACGGCGTCACTCGGCTCTGGCTCGGGGCAAAAGTTGGAGCCTCCGATCTCCAGGACGGCCTCCTACACTTTTTATAAGGAAGGACGTCTGAAAGAGGCAACATACGAAGGCCGCTGGCTCGCTGGGAAGCCGCACGGCAGGTCAGACGTGAAACCTGTGTCTGATTCTTGATGGAACTTTTTAAATGTTGTTTTACATGATGCTGAGATAGATTGTGACTTTCAGGGGAGTGTTGAAGTGGCCAGATGGGAGAATATACACAGGGGAGTTCAAGAATGGACTGGAGGAGGGGTGAGTGCTGTAACCTGTCGTCACGTGTGTGTTGTGTACATTAAACCTTTTGTGTAATCATTTAACGAGTCTGGAATTAGTGATTTTCTGTGTCTGTATGAGTCTCATGAACCTATTTGTTTGTTTTAGCTTTGGGGAATTCGTTGCTCCCAATAAGACGCTGAACAAGAACGATTACTATCAAGGACAGTGGAAAGAGGGCAAGATGCACGGCCTGGGGACGTACAGGTTAGTGTGAATGAAATCAGTTAGCAACTTAATCAAGTAATGCACCAGGACTGTCCACATGTATATGTTTGACTGGCCGTCGCAGTCTCTCGCCATCACTAAACCTGAATCACTCTAGTTTTTAGAGTTATGTGGGAGTAAATTTACTATTTTTTGGTTTTACATTGTTGGTTGGACAAAACAAGAGATTTCAAACTGTCACTTTGTGTATTTTTGTGCATTTTTTTAGTCATATCCATAAATGATTCTTTAAATCCAAAAAGAGAGTGATTGAAGTTATAAGTTATTTATTTCAAGCCCACTTACATCACACAAGTTATTTACAGCAAGTGTGGGAAAATACTTCATCGTAAATGACAGTAGAAACATTCTCCACCTGTCTGCAGGTACGCCAGCGGCGAGGTTTACGACGGATCGTTCCAGGACGGCATGCGGCACGGCCACGGCATACTGCGCAGCGGCAAACTCAACACCTCCTCTCCCAGTGTTTTTATTGGCCAGTGGCTGTTGGACAAGAAGACTGGCTACGGAGTCTTCGACGATATCACAAAGTTCGCTCACTACTAATTAGATGTTTACTTAATCTGGAAAACTTGGCTTTGTGTTAAATCAGACTTATTATTCTTTTTAGTTCCAGGTCAGTAGGTAACTTACTCTTTAATAGATTTCTGTTTTCTGTACAGAGGGGAGAAGTACATGGGCATGTGGCAGGACCACCTGCGGCAAGGAACCGGTGTTGTCGTCACCCAGTTCGGCCTGTACTATGAAGGAGCCTTCAAAGACAATAAGATGATGGTGAGCAGCGAGCACTTTGAATTCAGCTACATTTATTAACAGAGAAAGAAGAGACGACGCTCTGCTGTGATTTCATTAGTTCTTAAAAGTTCTTACACTTCAGTGTTGTTTCCCAAACAAGCGGGAGACAAATTAGGAGAAAAGAAGAGAGTGAAGGGAGGTATTTTGTCTCCTGTAGGGTACTGGGATCCTTCTTTCAGAGGACGATACAACATATGAAGGAGAGTTCTCTGACGACTGGACCCTCAACGGGAAGGTGACTAAGAAACACTGCAACAAACATGTGTCTTTATATATATAATAACTATAAGTGCACAGGTAGAGGCCTACATCTAAATGAGGCAGTGACACAAACATACTGAAGTATTAGCTATAAAAACTACATTAATATACCACCGTGTCTCCCTCAGGGTGTACTGACCATGGCCAACAGTGACTACCTGGAGGGCTCGTTTAGTGGTGAATGGGGCTCCGGCCTCAAAGTGACGGGCTCCTACTTTAAACCACATCTGTTTGACTCTGACAAGGAAAAGAGTTGCGCTGTGTAAGCTCACAGAGAGTCTAAACTTCTAGCTTTATTTACCTGTCGTGTTATACTTTATTTACTGTGTGTTGTGTGTGTGTGATGTGGCAGGAAGCTGGGCCGCCTGTGCGTGTGCGCGGAGGATAAGTGGCAGGCCGTGTTCCAGGAGTGTTGGAGTCAGCTGGGCTGCGAGGAGCCGAACCGAGGAGAGAACTGGAAGGCCTGGGAGAACATCGCTGTGGCCCTCACCACCAGCCGGCGACACATACAGGACAGGTACATGTCTGACATGTTTACTGTGTGTTTGGCAGCAAGTAAAAGTTCAGTCTTTACCTCATTTCTAAGATTTTCAGTTTCCAGTGTGTGTTTGTGTCTCAGTCCAGAGCTGTTGTCTCGAAGTCACAGTAAAACTCTGGAGAGTCTTGAGATCATCCCGCAGCACATAGGACCGATCACCATGGAGAGATATCACACCGTCCGTCTCTACCTCATCAAGGTGAGAACAGACGGTACCGTTTCCCCAAAGTGAAAAACCCACAGAGACTATTTCTTTAAATGATGATTGTAAGAGAGTTTTTCATCTCCTTCCCTCGTACTCCTACAGGCGTGTGACACCCCTCTCCACCCTTTGGGCCGGCTGCTGGAGACACTGGTGGCGGTCTACAGGATGACCTACGTGGGCGTTGGAGCCAACCGTCGGCTCCTGCATCAGGCCGTCAGCGAGATCAAGTCTTACCTCAGCCGCATTTTTCAGATCGTCAGGTAAGTGCACGTGCATTTCAAGAACCTACATCTGTCACCATGAAACCTCATCTTTTGGTTGTTCATGAGTGTTTTTGAATGTTTTGTAGATTTCTATTCCCAGACCTGCCAGAAGAGGGCGGTCTAATTCCAGAGCCGAGCACCAGCCTCCAGGATGACAAAGAGCAAGGTTCGACTGATGCCCCACCGGAGTCACCAAAACCTGGGTACAGACCACATAATGTTCCCATGAGGGTTTGGTGGTCATCACTGGTCGATAAGACCACACTGAACTCCTCTGTGTTTCTTTTGTCCTCAGCCGTGTTGTAAGCAGCTCGGCTCTGCTGCTTCCCGTCCTGCTGCCTCGTCTCTACCCGCCACTCTTCACCCTCTACGCTCTGGACAATGAGAAAGAAGACGACGTCTACTGGGAGTGTGTCCTCCGCCTCAACAAGCAGCCTGACCTCGCCCTGCTCGCCTTCCTGGGAGTGCAGCAGTATGTAGCACCCTGCACAACAGTCTCACCTCATTCCTCTGCTTTTGTGCAAGTCTTTGACGTCTTATGTTTGTTCCACACAGGAAGTTTTGGCCTGTTTCAATTCCTGTATCGTTGCCTGCACCAGGGGAGAAGCAGCAGGTATTGATGTTTGACTATGTGTAGTTTAACTCTTAGATAAGATTTACTGATCCCAGGCAGAGAAACTGCAGTGAAAGGACATACAGCCACATGTGCTTAGCACAGATTCTGAAATACTAGACAATTCATGTACTGTATATGATGCATGACAAAAACATAAAAATAAACTAAATTGGAAGAAACATCTCTGAGCTCACGCGCAAAGTTAAATTAGTGATGCACATCAAGAGGGCGTCATAAAGTCACCTTAAAGAAACACACACACACATTAGAACGTAACCGATTATGTGCGTTTCCACCACATATACAAAAAGTGACAAAATGAGGAAATGATAACATGATAAAAAGTGTCAGGGTGAAGTGATCGCAGCATTAACAGGACGCTTGTAGCAGAAAAGTACCTCATAATGCAAGAAAGATGAAGTATGTTCTTTGTTCTGCAGAGAACTGTGCTGTCTGGACACTGCTGTGTTAGATCATTTTATATAATCATCATATAGTCTCAGCGGATCCACTGTGAGAGTCAGAGATATCAACTTTGTTTGTTTTGTGCTTTATCTAGGTGCTCTCCAGCACCAAGGACGCCTGCTTCGCCTCTGCAGTGGAAACACTGCAGCAGATCAGGTATGTTGTTAAAAACCTCTTGTTATTGTTAAGTAAAGTGCAGTGAACGTACTTTTAAAGCCTCCTTTCATGCTGCACACAGAGAAATAAGATAAACAAGTTAGGTTGTATGTGAATAAAGACACAGTAGAATTAGAGAAACGCTCAGTAATTAATTCTTTAAGTTTAAATAAAGTTTTCTGTTTTGTTTGTTTGCAGCACAACGTTCACCCCGTCAGACAAGCTGCAGGTGATCCAGCTCACCTTCGAGGAGATCACAAAGGAAGTTCAGTCGCTGCTGCAGCAGGATTTCTTGTGGTCGATGGACGACCTCTTTCCTGTCTTCCTCTACGTGGTGCTGCGAGCTCGGTCAGCCCCAAAACCAAAACAACACAACATTTACACACTTTTAACACAATTTAATGTAGGTGAGACGTGTGGATAGACACAAGAAACAACTCAGAAGAGGAAAGTTCAGTGTTGGTACCGGAGTAGTGGGTGTGAAGTTGCTGTAATTGCAAATAACATCTAAGAAATATGGAAATGATCAATAGACTGTAAACAATCAATACACAAATAAATGTTGTGGCGATTTCTGTTGAAAAATTACTGATTAGACTTATTCGTAGAGCCATTATCAGGTTATTTAATGTTTGTGCTGGGTTTACAATGAGTGAATTTTATTACCAATTAATCATTTAATATTAAGTCTATGCAATATTTAAAATGTTCAGTCCAAAACCAGAAAAATGTGTTGTTAAGAGCATCTGACTTCTGACAATCACGTTTCACTGGATGTTTGATTTCTCTCTTCAGAATCAGGAACCTGGGCTCCGAGGTGAGCCTGATCGAGGACCTGATGGACCCCTGTGTTCAGCACGGAGAGCATGGGATCATGTTCACCACACTCAAGGTAACACACACACAGCAACGTTTTATATTGAAGGGGCCTCAGTTTCCCAGGTGCCTGTGCTGTGCTAAAGTGGATTTGTGTATGAATATTTTTGACTGCTCAGGGTTTTAAATGTTTTATTTGTGTCTTTTCCACCCGCAGGCCTGTTATTACCAGATTCAGCACGAGAAGATCACTTAGGACGAGCGCGTCGTTAGGTCCTCAGTGATCTGCATGCTGCTGTTCCTCCTCCTGGGAATCAGTGAGGCCTCGGGATGACGGATGTGTGCAGCCGCCAACGGGAGGCGGAGGATCATATGAACAGGTTACGGACAGCTCCGGCTGCTGCTGTTATAGACACCTCCTCTTTCCTGTCTGACACACACCAACACTCTGCACAGTGAGCTCGAGTAGCCTCTTATCCTCAGACTGTGAAGATACATGTGAATATTTTACTGCCAGAGATGAGCCGCTTCATACCGTCCAGAGTTAAACAACAAAACTGGTCTGACTGACTTCTGCTGGAAATCCTGACGTGGGAGATGTTTGGAAAACCATATGAAGCTTGTTCTCTGGTTTGTCTCTGACCTCGTTTTCTCCCTGCAGAAGAAACTGTTTTCCCATGTTGGAGGAGGATGATCCGTCACAGAAACGTGTGTGTGTTTTATTCCCCTACTTCCTAAAAGCATGTGGCTTCATGAACCTGACAAAACATTTTATTTAGAGTCTTCATCACCTCGTACAGCAGCTGGTTTACAGCCGGCTCTGTTCTGTGTTAACCTCTGCAGGGGATCAGGCCTGAGTGGTCCCACTGAAAGGCTCAGTGCTGCTGTTCACTGATGGTGTAGAAGGTAAAAGAAATGTTCAGGTGCAGAATCAGTCAGTCAGTCTTCATCGTTGAAGTCTTGTACAACAAAAATAGGTGGTTTGAGTTAAATCTCCACTTTGTGCTTCATTTTGTTGCTGTAGTGTCAGAAATGAGGCAGAACCTCAGCTGTAACGCCTGTTTTTATCCACTGGTTTTCCACAAGAGAAACAATGACCCTGTTCCACACGACACAAACAGGAGCAAGTTTTCTTTTGCAAGAGAAAATACCTGCATTGACTGATTTTGCAAATGAGCGTCTGATTAACTTTCCCACCACACTGCTGCATCTCTGAGCTTTTCTGTGGACGCCACAGCGTCTGACGTACAGCTGGAGTTAATATTGTATGTATACAAACGCAGACTCTTTGTTGTACTGTTATTCTCCTGTTGCAGCACAGCAGTGTTACTGGGAGAAGGGTAAACTCCAGTGCCGGTGTGTGTTTCTGAGCCCAGTTTGTGGTGTTAATGAATGTTGATAGGACGCCTGTGCAGGTCTGCAACACCTGGATAAGTAAAAAACGGTTTTGAAACTTGTGTATCATCCACAGGCAATTCTGAATAATTCAGCTAAACTGAAGGATTAATTTTTATGTAAACGTCGCCAAAATTCTCTCTCTGAGTTTCCTGCCAAATTAATTGTGAGAAAGATTCGCTCCTGAAAAGCTGCAGGTTTTCCTTCCTCGTGTCCTCATTGTGTGTAGTGAGAACAGCAACCATCGGTATAAACCTCTTTTTATTTATAGAGTGAACGGAGAGATCTGAACTCCAGCCACCATCTGTTAATGCTAACTGTTCTTTTTTTTTTAGACCATTTACAGCACTAACTGTAACTGACATATTTGTGATTTGCGTCACACGCGTTTGTAAAAGAGCTTAAGAGAACGTTCAGAATATATATTTTTTTAATTTAATATCATGGCTTTTGTTTGCGCCGACGGTTTAACAACAGAACAGTCTGCAGGATTTTATTTGAGAATCTAGTAACAGAAATGGTTCAGAATTAAAGTTTTAAAGCTGCTGTGTTAACCAACACTTTGCTGTTAAAGCCGAACTGATATTTTACAATAAGTCACTATTCAGATGTTTTTTGCAAGTGAATTTGCCAAAAATAGGAAGAGTTGCCAGTGAAACAGTTATTGAACTATTGTGAAATACTGAAAACAGATAATAATAACATCATACATGTACTAAACATCTCAAGTGTGCAAACCCTTTTTTTTACAGTTGTAATAATCAACTCAGTCCCTGATTATGATTCTGAGCTCTTATTCTTCTTATGATGAGGTCAAATGTGCCTGACACTAAAGGAAGTGAAGCAATATTGTTATTGAGAAGTCAATTCTCAAAGAATATATGCTTTTGGATGCAATGTAGAAAAAAAGAAAATATAATCAGATATCAAGATTGTCAGTTATTTAATTTTAAATTTTTGACATGATGTGTTAGTCACATGAATTTCTCACTGAAGCTCCTCTTAACACATTCTGCTGCTTAAAACAAAGGACGAACCAGTATTTTCAGAAGGCAACAAAACTGACCTGCAAACCAAACTACTCATGCAAAACTGGACATTTATTGTTAGTGTTTTTTTACCAACTGACTCCCTGAAGTGAAGTGATATTTTAAATCCAAGCTGAGTTATTATGGGGTTAATATGAACTGAAGATAATGTTCATAAGCTCACGTTGGGTTCACACCTGTTTACGATGAAAATGCCCCAGACTGCTCGTACTGTTGCACTGTCTAAAAATAGCTGTTTTGTCAGTGGAGTTTGGTGTTAATTCAGCTGGCTGACACGATGCCCTTTTCTGTCTTTTACATGATGTCAAATGTATTGTACCTTTAAATAATAACAAAAGGCAATAAACTCTTTTGATGGACATCACTAACTAATCAGCTCTGACATTTTTTATGTGGTTCCTACTTTAACTTGTAATGTTGTTTAAATGCAGATGTTCTGTTTGTTTCGACAGGTGTCATAAATCCTCTCAGCGTTGCTCTTTTTTGCTCCAACAAACACTTATTTTGTCAAACGAGAAGAGATAATCTCAGTGTTTCTGGTACATTGAGGCATCTTAGGACTGTCAGAGGGAGGGAGGGGAGATTACCAATTAGATTACCAATCCAGAGATTATGCCCAATCCGGACAGATTTCTGGATTGAGTCATGTCCGTGCTCCATTAACTCCAGCTGTTGAGGCAGATTTTCTAATTTCTCCTTCAAGGTTTTCTCAACCATCGTAACTTCTGCACATTTTTTTAACTGCCCTCCCAGCGCGTCTCCCCCCCGAGGACTGAGACCATAAAGTATTTTTCTAAACTCCACATGTTGCAGAATGTTCTTTGAGCTTTTCTCTCGTCTTTCAAAGTAACGTTTACTCCCTTTTCATTAGTCCGTTGCCTCCTCTCCCAGCAGATCCTCCTGCGTGCTGCTAAAAGCTGAAAGAGTTAAGAAGATTTGGCAGCCTCGCAGCAGCCAGCCAGCCGGTGAGGGAGGACCTGGCTTCCTGTGGTCAGAAGCAGGCAGCTCACTTGCTCGGGATTAAGTAGGATCGGGAGAGATTACAGCCCTCTCTCTCTCTGTCGTTCTCTGTATAGCTTGATAAAAACACAGAGCCAGTCTCCGGGGGAATATTGTCCCATCATATATCTCTTTTTCTGTTCACATATTGGTGCCAGAACCTGCAGGAGCTGGATGATAAAGACCTGTGCCACAGAGGATCCAGGCGTTGAGGTAACATGCGTCAAACTGCTTTTTTGAAAAGGGAGAAGTGACTTGAGGAAGGCTGGAGGGATCATCCTCCTTCTTTGTCTTTAATTACAGAAATGTACCTCCTGAGGAGCTCCTCTAGTTTGATCCCTTACAGTCATCTGATAGTTTATTTACAGCCAGGATCAGTAAAACCTGCTTAAATTGATCTGATGTAGGTAAAAATATAATCATGTCTGAAAATGCAGCTGAATCTTTGTTAACAGACGTGTTGTTGCTGCTGTGAGATTACAGCGTCTCTGTGTTTACATCACAGTTGTCTGTACAAGCTGCTGTGAACTGAGCCATTAACCTCTGATCCCGTTCACACTAGAAACTGATGGGAGTTGTGACTGCACCTCTCAAGCTGATCCTGCAGCTCACTCACTCACGACTGTGTGGATTACTACCTGGGCAAAGTGTCTCAGCTTCAGTGCACGTTCGGGTTGTTTCACATTTCTGAGCAAATCTTGCTAAAATGTTGTTTTGTTCATGTTGTACTCACGGTGCAACTTTTTAAATGGTTTCCTGGCAAAAAAGTAAATGACAAGCACGAACGCTGCAGTGATTGTTCTTTAACCAGAACAGAGGACAAAACCTGAGGAAAACTAAACGAAGTCAACGCTACAGAGCGTGAGGAAAGTGACTAAAGAGGCAAGGGGGGGGGAAGCATGGACGCATAGCATGAACACGAGACAACTACTCTGACAAAGGGCAAACCATAAATATCACAAAAACTGTGTAAACGTGGATGGTCCAAACTTGAAGGACTGATCTGCAGCTGGAGATGTCTTAGCTGGGAGAGTGTGTGTGTGTGTGTGTACCTGAGCAGGGGCGTGGCCAGGTGAGTGTGTATTAGCGTGAGCGGAAGATGCACAAAGAAGCTAGGAAACAAAGAAAACCAGAATAAAACAAGAACATGGACCATGGCAGTGTCACATGACGCTCGATACAGCTCTGGTTTCAGTCTGACTGGGACTGAAGCGTGTGCACGAGGATGTGCTGAAACACTTGTTCAGTATCTTGACTTTTCTGTAACTGGAATAATATCCAATATGTGGTGGCGATTATAGATGTTGCTGGTTATAGGTCAGAGGTCAAGGTCAGTTTCAACACAATTCATTGTTCAGCGCCAGGCTTCATTCCAGACAGGACAGAGCGGGTTATCCTTTAATCCCAGTTTTTCTTCTCCAGGTTTTCTGTTGTAAGGATCCTGCAGGTGGTTGGAGTCAGAGGTCGGGGGTCCAGTGACCATGAGGCAGGCGGTGGAGGCTCAGGTGTTAAACCCCCACTGTGAGCTGGGGGCACACGGTGAGTTTGTCATGACTGTTATTTGAAGGATTATTCCACTTGGACTCTCTAGAAACAGTCTGATGGTGTTTGTGTGTCGCAGGTCTGCATCAGATCCTGACAGATGTGATCGAGGAGGTGAAACAGACGGTGAACCAGGACATCGACGGCGCAGAGATTCTCCACAGCCTGCTGAACGCACCCTGGCTGCACTCACTGCTCACTGTAACATACCACGTGTTGTGATTCACTTCTTTTTCACCTGTTGATACACTCCTCATCTGCACCTTAGACAGTTCAGAATAGTACTGCTAATACTTAACCATTTACTGAAAAACTGCTTCTATAACTACATTTTTAATGACTTGATTATATTGTTTGCAGGTTTACGAGTGTCTTCAGAGGTTCCTGCAAGATTCTCCAGCGCCGGCTCTGGACTACGCTTCAGGACTTTCATTTCAGGTTTCACTCACATTTGTTTCATGAACTATTTGATGTTCACAGTTATTTTGTAAAAGCCTTTTCTTTCTTAAATGTGGTTATTTTCTGTGTAGCTGCTGTTGGACATCAGATCGTTGCCGGGCTGCTCTGAAGAGGCCAGAGAGCTCTACTGTCTCCTGCAGCAGCCGCACCTGCAGGTACGGAGACATTTTTAAGTTTTAAAACTTTACATCTAAATTATTTTCAGCAATTTTTTGCATTTTATAGACTTGAAATAAGACTTTTATGACCAGCACAGCAGTTTGCAGTCAGAAAAAATCTGATCATCATGTTTCTAGGCTCTACTGTCGGCTCATGATACGGTGGCCCAGAAGGACTATGATCCGGTGCTGCCGCCGATGCCCGACGACGTGCCGCACGATGAGGAGGCCACCCGTATCGTCTGCATGGTGAAAAACAAACAGCCTCTGGTGAGCTATACAACTAATGCCTTCTCATTTCTCTCCCACGATTTAAGCATTTTTAAAATACAAAAAATGAGGTTTGGTTTTCAGTGCTGTTTTTATGTTGTGATACAGTTCAGAGCTTCCTTAGACGTTAGTTGACTCACAGGCCATTTCAGACTCAGTATCTAGACCCTTTCTGACCTGAAAACGAGCTCACATCTGGATGTTATCACCCCCTTGTTATGTATGCATTTTATTTTTTAATCCCTCTTCACAATAATAGGTTTGTTGGGATTAGGGATAGCTTCAGACAGTTAAGTCAGACTAAAAAAATCCCACATTTGTTAATTTTACTGTCCTTTTGAGATAATTGCAGCACAGAATGTTCTGATCCAAGGTCACCGTCTCTGGAAAGAAACAAGGAAGATGACACAAGGAATTTAAATGCAACAGATCTTGCTACAAGAACTACAGTTCAGCTTCCCAGTACAAACTGCTGACTAGTAATAATTTACGTCATTCACAAGGAAGCCAGCAAATAATCATAGTACATGAAATAGCAACTAGATAAAACATGCAAAGAAAAGATGCCAATAAATATATGTAAAACAATGCAAAACTACCACAAAGAGGTATAAAATGTCATCACAGACACAGTGAATGACCACAAACTGCACAGTGTGTAGTTGTTTTAATGCCTTTGAATATCTGTGGTGTCATACATTAAACATCATCACACAAAGTAAAAGTGTGCATCCTAGTTCTAGATCAGTTAAGAAGGCCCAGCTGACAGTGCTGTCAGCTGGAGAGCGGAGTGAAATGTCTGCACAAAGTGCTTCTGCATCACTTTTACATTCACGCTGTGACCAGTCACAGGCTTCTGCTTTGTTCAGTAAAACCTGTATTTTCAACCTTCAGCACTAATTAACCTCAGAAGGTAAAAATCTTACTGCTCAGTGTTAGAACAATGATGCAGCTGGAAAAAAATGTAGTTTTTCGACAGACAAAATGTCAAAATGAGTCTTGTTTTGCTCAAAAAACCAAATTGATGTGTTGCTAGGTAACAGTAGGGATCATATATTTTGTGATTTGGGTGAACTGGCTCTTTAAGAAAAGAAGAACATTTAGTTCAGTGTATTATAAAGTGAATGAAGCTCCACAGTAGAGCTGTTGTTCCACTCGTGTGTATGATAATGAATATTTTAGTAGGTTAGTATTATTCCAGATAGAAATCACACAGCTGACTGAATCCAGCAGAGACCAGATGTTTGATCTTTATAATCTCTCGTCTCTGTAATTGTCTGTTGATGCTACATATGAGCATCAAGCCACCGACAAATAACGTTTTATTCCACCTCTTAAACTGTGTGTTTTCCAGTGGAACTTTTGAACAGTCCCTCTTCTTTTGAGTGACTCTGTTGTCTCACAGCTTTGCGGCCACCACAGAGTCAGGCCCCCGTCGCCCACCGCTTCCCCTCGCTGTGTGAAAAGCTGCAGAGGGGGGAGCCACAGTCACTGGGACACCCTAAAACAACTGACCCAGCAAGGTGGTGTGTTCACGGTTCATAGACCTGCTGCAGGACGGCTGGATGTCAGAGATTCCTCATGGTGTAGCGTCCGGAGGGGCAGCTACCCTCCATCACAGCCTCTGTGTCACCATCCAGCAGCTCGGCCCTGCCCTCCCCCTACATGTCAGGGGGGCTGTAGCAAGTCAGTGAGCCAATGTAGAGTATGTTACTCCAACCTGCTCTGGGAGCAAAGTCTGAACCGCTCTGCACCCTCAGTCTGCAGCTCTGTTCTGATCGGTAAGAAAACATTTGGACCTCGTTTCCTGATAACGAGTCCCTACGTTTTACACACACTTTAAAGCTCGTAAAAGCTGCATAAAATTGTGTTTATTGTGGGGCTGAAGATGATGCTGAATACAGTGACTTCCTGCTCTTAAAGCAGCTATAATCTATATTTTTATAACGGTAATTTGTCAGCTGTCTGTCAAACCAGAAGAGAAGGGTCGTAAAATGAATTATCTTAACATTAAAATGCTTTCAGGTTACGAGGTCCAGTCGGTTTTCCATCATTTGTTATTTCGCTCTCTTCATCCATCATTCATCACAGCTGCTTGTGATTTTTCGTGGATTAACTGTGTTTGTTTTATCGTTGGAGATGATGTCACTGAAGAACCAGACAGTGGAAATGACAACGAGGCAGAAGAGTCGGTCAGAGCTCCATCCCCGCGTTGGTCCACGTCTCCCCCATACCTCGCTGTGCCCTACTGCTCCAATGCAGCCAACTACCTCCAGCCAGGTCTGCCTCCCCGGCTCCGAAGCCCTCGCGTGCGCACGGCTCCCCCAAGCCCCATGCGTCCTCGCCGTGTGCTGGAGATCCCCCCGGGGGAGCTCGCCAAGCAGGAGAGTGTGGACGAGCTGAGGACGACTGTGCGGCTGGCCGCCTGCTCCATGGAGAGCAGCACCAAGGACATCAAGCTGCTCGGGGAGAAGATGGCAGCGGCGACTGAGCGCATGACGGAGACGGTGCAGGACAACTCGCAGGCCTTGGTCCTCCTCACTCGGGTGGTGGACCGGCTGCAGTCGCTGCTCGCCGCCACCAGGACTGAGGTCAACACGTCCACACCTGCAGGCACTGAGCAAGACAGGCCCCCTGTGAAGAGCCTTAAGACTGGGGGCCAGCATCCACCTTTGATGCACCAATCCAGATGTTCCTTCCCCTCGCTTCCTTCCTTCACCTCCTCCTCCAGCTCCCTCAGCAGCTCCATGGACGCTCCCTCCACCTCACAGGGGACCAGCTGCCTGTCTGCATCATGCCGCGGAACGAGTGATGCTCCTCCGCCACACGGGAAACGCACTGATCAGCAAGCGGCTGAGCGTCCTCTGACTAACGGCCTGTTAGATGAGACCAAGGAGACGTCCAAGGCTGTGAAAGGAGGTCACACAAACCAGAGGAAGAAGAGGAGGAAGAAAGACAAAAGACAACGAGTGTCCAAAGAGTGGACTTGTTGAGTTGACCTGCAGACACACACAGTGGTAGTTGACATTTATTTAGTTTGTTTCCCTCCATTGTTCGTGCTGTGTCTGTTTTTCACTTCCTCACTTTCCTCTCACACCTGGATCCTTCATTTCAGAAGAAAAGTGACACCTCGGTGTTTCATGGACTCCCACCTGTACATCAGTGATTCCATATTCTCTGCTCCACATCACAGCAGGTTCATTTGTTCTGTTTTCATCTTTTCTCTTCTAGGGAGCGACTATAAAGAGAAACGAGATCACGGGAGAGATTTTTGTTGCTCGTGTGATCCACGGAGGCCTGGCTGACCGAAGCGGTTTGTTTTTCTACATTCACATATTCACTGCTAATCTGGAGTTGGTGTCGTCAGCCTTTAAATCTGGTCGTTATTATGTTCTCACAGTCTAAATTTAACTAATAAACCTTCAATTATTTAGGCAAATTATATTTATATATATGTGTGTGTGTTTGTAGGTCTACTTCATGCAGGAGACAGGATCTTAGAGGTGAATGGTTTTCCTGTGGACGGGATGGAGCCTGAGCAAGTTATCCAAGTTGTGGTACAGTCACTGTTTCTCATTTTGGTTAATTTTGCAAAATATGACTTTGACTAACTTTTGTTATTTGTTATTTTTGTTGACAAAGAAATTGTCTGTCTTAAAATGTGCAGTATGCAAAATGTTAAAATGTCTTAGTATGTGTTTATCCTTATCCTTATCCTTCATACCAATCTTCAAAAACAAGGTTATTTAAAAGAGAAAAAGTCATTTTACCCTCTTTAAGCTCCACAGTCGATTATGTTTTTACCGTTTTCTGCTGTTTTAAGACCAGGAAACGTGTATGTGTGGTCATCTGTGTTGTTCTTTACAATCAGCAAGCGAGGTCTCAGGGCACCATCATGTTCAAGGTCGTTCCCATCACAGAGAGGCCGGTCCACAACCAGACGATGGTAAATCATCAGCGTTACTGTTTTTTATCTAAAACCACCTACGTGTCATTATTATAACCTTCATCTCACCTCGTGTCAGGTGTACGTCCGAGCCATGGTCGACTACAGCCCTCAGCAGGACCCGGCCATCCCCTGCGCCGACGCCGGCATGAGCTTCAGGAAAGGAGACATCCTGGAGATCGTGGACCAGACGGACGCTCTGTGGTGGCAGGCCAAGAAGCTGCCGAGCAGCACGGCGTGCGCCGGGCTCATCCCCTCCACCAGCCTGCTGAAACGGTCGGGAGAGTTTGCTTTGGTTACTTTTTCATTCACTTTTCATTATGATGCACAGGAAGCTGCAGCTGCTGAGGCTTCTACACTCAGGGGAAAATGATTTTAATCCAATTCTCTGTTGATTTAGTGACTAACGTCTTCTGCAAAACCTTATTTTTCTTTAACAAAAGAAGCCAAACTTTTAGAAATACAGATCTGTGTAAGTGGCCGAGGCAGCTGCTGTCTGAGATAAATAATAATAGAAGTTTTAAATGCTGCCGTTTTATATGTGATCATTCACATCTGCTAATCTGCCTGTTGTAACAGGAAGCAGAGGGAGTTCTGGTGGTCTCAGCCTTATCAGTCACATATCTGCATGCAGACCTGTGAGTTCTCCCACGTTATGTTTAATTCATCCCAGACTTCACATAAAAGTTTGTACATCTTGGTTCCTCAGTTGAGTTTTCGCTGTGTTTTATCCCACGCGTTCTGAAGTGAGCACTGTAGAAGAAGGTGAGGAGACATTTGGTGCTTTAGGAAAAACTACACATGTATTTTTCACACACTCTGTTGCAGTTAAAGCTTTTATTCCCATTTTTCCACCCACAGAGGAAGATTTGATGGCCATCGATGAGAAATGTGTTGAAGCAGGTAAAGCTCCACCTGTTTAATACAGAATCTTTATAGAAGTCTTTGCTGCTCTGTGATTTAATTCTCCTCTTGTATTTTCTTTCTGACAGACGAGGAGGCTTTTGAATCTGGTAGGTAAGTCTTTGTTGATTAAATCAGTTTTAACCTTACAAATGTAAAACGTCATTTTTGTCTTTTGACCTTCATGTGACGCTTTTCTTATTATGTCTTTATTAAATCTTTTTGCCGTCTCACGGGGGAAATGTCAGAGGAGCTCAGGGAAGGTGAGAAAACCAGGAACGTTTTCTGTTCGCCTGCCTGCAAATCAAACCTAATGACTCAGAAATAAAGTATGAAAAAGGGTTTTAAAAGTACGGAGGACAAAACGTGACAAATTCAGAAATAAGTGAATAAAATGGTTAAAAAATAAAATGATCCTATTTTACATGCCAAAGTCAAGTTGACTAAACTAGAACATTTTAGCAGAAAGACTGTGTTTTAAGGTGTTTTTAGCATTATTGCCTCAAACCAGGGGCGCTGTGGTTACATGGTTTGTGTTTGCTCCAGTGCTGTTCTAGTTTTTAAGGCTGAGATTTTTGAGTCATGTTGTTGTTTGAGTCTTTAGATGAAGTTGTTTTCTATGTATCATGGGTTACAGTATAAATTGCTTTAATTCATCTTTTGTTTTTCCTGTAAGTAACAAATATTTTCTCAGTTTCTTTTTACTGCTTTATCACCATACTGCCAGTCTGACCAGTATATTCATGCAGTATATATATAAGTCTAATATACACTATTGTGTTGTTAGATTTTACTTCATATATTTCCAGCTCCAGTTTGGGACGATCCTCATATGTAGAGTTCATAGATTCAAAGTCTGTTTCTGTGAATTTCTGAGTTATGGTGAATTTGATCATTTTTAATGCTGTCTAATCAGCCAAAATATCTTTATTTTTTCCATTTAATTTTCTCTTTTGTTTGCTTTTACATGTTCAACCAGAGGAGGATGATTACAGCAGCAACATGGAAGGAATCTACATAGGTAATTATAGCTCTGGAAAAAATTAAGAGACCACTGCAAAAATATCAGTTTCTCTGATTTTGCCATTTAAAGGTATATGTTTGAGTAAAAAACATTTTTGTTTTATTCTATAAACTACTGACAACATAACTCTCAAATTCCAAATACAAATATTGTCATTTAGAGCATTTATTTGC
>JAUMHL010000013.1:2728374-2738440 GCA_032362345.1 Sandelia bainsii | reverse complement strand
TTTATTACTAAATGCCAATAAAGGGAGGGGGGTAATGTTGCTGCTCTCACATGTAGACAATATTAGAGTGGATCCAGCTCCAAAACTACAGCACTTATCCTCTTCAAACCAGCTCTAGATTATCAAGAAGACTCTAAAGAATCATTAAAACATAGTTTCAGAATTGTGAAAACTCAATAAAGGGCCATTTTACTAATTTTTTGCTAGTCAGACCCTTAACTTTCCCCTTAACTGCTAATGATTTTATCCCAAGTCTCAAATCAGTTATTGAAGCACCTTAGGTTGTGTCCCTGAGTCTGTGTGATTGCTATTAAGCTAAAATCTTAAATTGACATATTTTTCAGTGGGGTTCCCTATGATGCAGTGGAACACTAACTCACCTGTAATAGTTGAATGTGGGACAGTAACAGACAATCTGTCAACTTATTGCATAAAACAAATTGTGTGTGAGCACCTGTGTGGACAGTCCACTTGTGTATATATACTATCATAAATCATTTAATCAACAAATCACTTGTTTTACTGACACTGAAATCCCATTTCTTAACATGTTTGCAGTCGTCCAGAAGAGTGTCCGGCATCCCAGGTCTCAATCCTACAGATGAGAAGTAAGTTATCATATTTATGTCCTGTTCACTCTCTACTATTTAGAATTGGCAGAGAGCAACTCTAACATCCTCACATTAGCATTTAAACAAATAAAACAATGTGCTGATGAAGTGGCAGTCCTCCATCAGCATAAAGCATGTGTTTATGATATATTATCAGTGGCCATTTTTAAGAGTTTTACAGATTCTTGTAGTTGACAGAATGAAAACATGTCTGCCTAGTGCCATGTCACATACCCAGTGTGTCTCATCGTGGGTTTCTGCTCTCTCAGGGATGGGAACCTGCAGGACATTGTGGACAGAGGCAGTCTGCACGAGTTCCTCGTCAGTCTGCATCAGGACTTTGGGCCTGTGGCGTCGTTCTGGTTCGGCGGTCGGCCGGTGGTCAGCTTGGGCTCCGTGAACCAGCTACGACAGCACATCAACCCCAACCACTCCAGTCAGTGCACCAGCATGAAGGAATTAAACCTACAGCTGTTGCTGCTGATAAGAACGACACTAAAATACATTCTGATGCAACAAAAACTCCTTCTCTTGGCTTCTTTTAGCTGACTCCTTTGAGACGATCCTGAAGTCGTTGCTTGGATACCAGTCGGGCGTGGGCAGTGGGGCGAATGAGACCATGATTAGGAAGAAGGTGTATGAGAGTGCCATCAATAACACGCTGAAGAACAACTTCCCCATCATGCTCAAGGTTTGTAGCGCTGTTAAACAGGACCAAACATGAAAAGTGTTCAGGCTTTAACTAATGAACCACTTGTGATTGTCTTTTGTTACCCAGGTGGTGGAGGAGCTGGTGGGAAAGTGGAAGTCGTTCCCAGAGGCTCAGCACACCCCACTGTGCGCCCACCTGCTGGGTTTGGCCATGAAGACCGTCACCCAGCTGGCTCTGGGCGAACGCTTCAGAGATGATGGTGCGGTCATTTCTTTCCGGAAGAACCATGATGTGGTGAGATATGAGACACCTTAAACATCACCCACCTGCCAATACGCTTCCAGGTGGGTGATGCCATAGTGACTGTGGAGTGAGTGTTTTTCTAGTGGAGTAAAGGTCCAACAGAACCCCCAGCCGATTGATGTGTGTTGGATTCTGGTCTTTTCTGCGATTGTGTTCTCGAAATTTAGTCTTTTGCATCTTCTACAGCAGTGGTTCTGAAACTTTTTACACTGGGTACCACCTCATAAAATATTTGGCTCTTTAAGTACCACCATTATGACCAGTGTTAAAATACAGGAACACAGGCCTAATCATACCATACACAATTCACACAAAAAGCAAATGTATTCCTATTAGGATTAATATTTATTATTGACTTATTAGTATTTATTATAAATTAGAACCATGTCAAGTTTTGTTGGGATGTTTAATTCAGACACATGTGAGCAGACAAAACACAGGTCGGTAATAACGTCGCTAAATTGACTGAAGTTTGAGCTTCAAAGCACACAGTTTTTTTTTTTTTCTTCACCTTATGTTTTTTCTCTTCAGTGGCATGTCCCGGGCTCCGTACTATTATGCCTTTAATGTTATCAATTAATTTTCGTTTAAAAATTCTCAGATGTTCCTGCGTACCACTAGTAGTACGTGTACCATAGTTTGAGAATCTTGGCTGTACATTACATTTCTTGTTGCGTAGTTGTCTACAAAGACTTGAGGACTTCACCTAATAGTGATTTCAGTGAAATTAAATGTAATAATTAAACATCTCATCCGTAAATGGGCAGAGCAAAGGCTCCAATGCTGCTGCAATTAGCAGTTCCTTACAACATCTCTGTTTGTTTAACCCAGGAGAGAAAAGAGATTTACTCTTTCTTTAGGGTTTAGAAATTCCCTGTGAACCAGGAATCTGTTAAAATGGATAGTTTGATTTGGTTTTCTCATCTTCTGACTCATGCTGTCGCCACCAGATCTGGTCAGAAATTGGGAAAGGCTACTTGGACGGCTCCCTGGAGAAGAGCTCCAGCAGAAAAGGACATTATGAAAATGGTGAGTGAGGTTTGCATCACTAGTTATTGCAGGAAATGTGGAGATGCACTGACTGACAGTTGTTCAAGGCTCAGATTTGATCTCTGTGTGACAGACAGATAAGACTGACAAAGTCAGAGAACTCATCCAGTGTTATTACCTTAATCTGTGAAAAGCTGTTATTGATTTATCTGCCAAAGACAGTTGTTACTGGCTCTGTTTTGTGTGCTAGGAAACTAGATGAACACTTGACATTACCTATTTATTATGTTTGTATATTTAATATGTTAAAAAAGAACTGAAGTCAGTGTTTTCTTATTTCTCTTGCTGGACGTTCAGCCCTGTCAGAGATGGAGTCCATGCTGCTGTCAGTGGCGAAGGAGAGAAAAGCCCAGAGGAAGCAGACTGTGTTTGTGGACACTCTGCTTCAGTCCAGCCTCACAGAGCGCCAGGTGAATACAGATGAAGTCTCCTTCTCTAGTTTAAAACCCAAAACGGTTCACTGGAGGCGCACTGAAATAGATTTCATTGTTTGTTTCAGATCGTAGAGGACTGTATGGTTTTCACTTTGGCCGGATGTGTCATCACTGCCAACTGTAAGTTACAGCTACTGAAACAGATGAAGTCTCTCAATCAACAGATAAGAAGCCGTGATACAAAACACAGAGAAGCAATGAAAAATTAAAACAATATATCAAAATAGGTGGCGTTTAATTTTCTGTTAAGTGATTAAATCCAGTTGTTTCAACAGAAACATGTTTTCTTGTGACTGCAGACTGTAGTTAGAAAAGCAGGAAATTCATCATTTGAGCTGATATTTAAATTCTCTTAATTCACTTTAAAGCATTTGTTTTTAATCTACTTGGAGCATTGACACATTCATCATGTTTAAAACGAACTGATGGATCCCAGCGACGTGACAAACTGACAAATGTCTCTTTAAATGTTTTTCTTTCCTGGCAGTGTGTATCTGGGCACTTCACTTCCTGTCCACCTCAGAGGAAGTCCAGGACAAGTTGTGCCAGGAGATGGAGGAGGTTTTAGGTTCTGATCCAGTTTCCCTCGACAAGATTCCACAACTCAAGTAAGATCTTTAGACCTCACAGTTCCCATGGCATCCTGGAAAATCAGTGAATATCAGTGAACCTTTAGACCATTTTCCATGACCTCTAAATACTTGTTTTGATCAATCAACAGTCCAACATCATGAGAAACAACTGTAAGTTCTTCACCACTGATTTTGATTCACCTGCACAGATGAAGCTGTTTATCTGTGCAGGTTCAATATGATTTATTGTTGAATCTTTCTCCACACTTAGGCCCCTGCTGCGTTCAATAACAGTCTGATCACATTTCTGTCCTTGGCCAGATACTGCCAGCAGGTCCTCAACGAGACGGTGAGGACTGCCAAGCTGACCCCTGTGGCGGCTCGGCTTCAGGAAGTGGAGGGAAAAGTCGATCAGCACGTCGTCCCTAAAGAGGTATCTGGTTTCCTGCTGTCTGTGTTTGTTATAATAATACGTTTTTAGTTTTTATTTGGTTTATTGCAGAGAAAGAGAAACAATAAATTAAATAAACCTGTAAATCACAGATCTGTCTTTAGTTACTTGCACTTTATGACGTGTTTTAACCAACATCAGTGTCATGTTCTGTGTGTAGAAACATTAGTTAAGGTGGGTTCTCGTATGTGAACAGTTTCCAGGCGTCTGTAAGAAAAAAAAATTATATTAGAGCTGAAAATATCAATCATAATAAATAAGCCTGTTACAAAAGGCTGATGTTTTGCTTTTGTTGCATGTCAGACTTTGGTGATCTACGCCTTGGGAGTGGTTCTGCAAGACTCAGAGACCTGGAGCACCCCGTACAGGTCCACCTCCCTACATTTGATGCTCACTTTTGACATTAATTTGAAAAGAAAAAAAAAGAAGCTTGATGAAACCTGGATATTTGAGAAATGTTTAGAAGCAGAAAACATTTTAGCAGAATAGAGCAACAGTTGTCACTTTGCTGTAGTATTAAACAATAAAACCAGCAGAAATCTTACGTAGATGTTCAGATTTTTCATTAAGGACACGATCAGGACAAATTAATTTGTCTATGACCAAATAATTGCACTATCATAGTAAAATGCTCGAACTCAAACATTATACCTGCTTATCATTAGTATGACAGTATAATCATCATGAGTGTGTTACGACACATACATTTTTAGAGGGCATTCTGGGAATTGTAGTACATCACTCGGTGAAGCACAAGGTTGAGGGGACAGTGGCTCCGTGTTAACGTTAAAAAGGTGTGTGTCGTATGTATCGCAGGGTGTACTTTGCTTTTCCAGTTTAAATGTTAACTGGTCCAGTTCACTGACACAGTGGTTCCTGTGGCAACCTTCAGGTTTGACCCAGATCGATTTGAGGAGGAATTGGCCAGGAAGAGCTTCTGTCTGCTCGGATTCTCTGGGAGTCAAACATGCCCGGAGCTCAGGTGAGATTAAAACACAAAGCAGTTGATGTTTTGGAGGTTTGAGAAGAAGCGAGTTTGATTAAATTATTTCTGTTTTGGGGGAAATGTGAATGAAATGAAACTAGTATCTGGTGTCTCTGACAGGTTCGCCTACACCGTAGCCACCGTCCTGCTCAGCACATTCGTGCGGCAGCTGAAGCTTCACAAGCTGGACGGGCAGGTGATGGAGGTCAGGTCTGGGCTGGTGTCCACACCGAAGGACGAAACGTGGATCAGAGTCAGCAAAAGAAGCTAGAACTGGTTTTTATTTCTGCTGCAGGAAGAAGAGCCGAAGAGTGGCCTTTCAAAAAAGCAATATACTAAACATGTTGATGTTAAAAATTACCAGCAAAGTATTTGTTGAATGTTGACGATCTGACATTTCTTCATCCCATGACTCACGTTTCCTCCTGTCATTTCACACATTAACTGGATCTTTTTGTGTTTTTCCTTAAAGCACATTATTACTTTTGTCTGCACTCGTTTAAAGACTTGTTCTGTTGAACAAAGGAAAATTTACGGTTTAATATTCTGCAGTGTGCAGAGAAACAACTTGTGCTGCCAAAAGTTTTAATAAAGTTCCTCGAACATTGGGCTTGTTTGTCTGTTAAAACTGGCCACATCACATGTAGACATTTCATTCTTTTTTTCATGAAGATATCGTATATGAATAAATATAAATAAGAATTTCTGGGAGCTGGTTTCATTCTTTTTGTTTTATATGTGTCACTGCTTCACCAGCAGGTGCTCCTAATATAATGACATTTAAATGTGCATATTAGGAAAACATGGACTCAGCTTGTATAAATATGTTTTCATCCTACTCATGGACACATAAATGATATCACGTCTGCAGCTAATGATGACTTTTGTGATTGATTATTAAAATCCTACTTATCGAAGTTTCCTGCGGCACAAGGTGTTGTCATGTAATGTGTTGTTTGAAATCCTAAAATAATCACTATGTAAAAGTAGGAAAGGCAAAAAATCTCACATTTGAAACCATCATATGTGGATTTGTGTGAACAAAAGTCTGTATCATGAATTAAGCATCATAAAAAGCTGCTGAATCATTTTCTGTTAATTGATTTATTGAGTAATTGTTGCAGTTCTGTGTGCAAAAGCCACATTTTAGTAAAACAAAAGTCTGGCTTTAAGGAAAAAGTTTAATATAAAGATGAGTATCTGGACCGTTCAGTCGTGTACATTTGATCACATTATTCTGATCTAAATGGCGTAAATCTGGGACTTTTTGGCCCCGGACTGACTTGTTCTCCGTTCTTGCCTGCTCATCTGTAAGTCAGCTTGTGGGGAGGGAATAATAAAACAGTGATCGACCTGGGGAGATAAATAAAGTCATATTTGTATTAGTATTTTATTCGCTGCATGAAAATGAAATCTCTCCAAACTGAAAACTAATAAAAGTATGAGTAGAGTAAATTCTGGGGGGGATTCTGTGTAAAACATGATTAATTTTTCTGCTCCCCCCACCGGCCGCTGGGAGAGCCCCCCCTGCAGTACCGCACATGGCCGCGGGTGGCGCCGGTGAGTCCACACACGCCGCTCCGCTAAAGATGTGAAAATGGCGGAGCTACAAATGCTTCTGGAAGAGGAGATTCCAGCAGGACGAAGCGCGCTGCTGGATAGTTTCACCAATTTGGAAAGAGTCGCGGAGTACTGCGAGAGCAACTATGTCCAGGTATGCTGCCACAGGTGTGGAGGAGAAGGTGGCGTGGGTGTGTAGTTGGTGACACTTCGGTGGGGCGAACTGATGCTAGGCTAGCTGATGCTAATGTGGTGCAGCCGTGTTGGCTAGCCTCGGCTAACGCGAAAACAACCCGTTGTCATGATATTGTATGAGCTAATTTGTTATTACATTGCGGCATTTATGTAAATATGTGTGTACAGTTATTTTGTGGTTACATTTCCATCGATATAATGGTGTGTGTGACTTGTACATCCACCGTGGGCTAGCGGCGTTAGCCAGGTAGCTTGCTAGCCAGCTGCTCGGCTTCACCCACGGTCTAAACAACCAAACAGGCACCGTGAAAATCAATTCCTCTGCCTTCTCTGGGATCAGTCGCCGCCGCTACAGCAGCCATCTGATCATGCACCGTCCGGAGATGTAGGACGGGTTATCAAGCCGGATTAATCTCCGATGAGCTTTAGTTGACAGAAGATTAACCGTCGTGATAGTATTATCACCAGCGGCTGATTTATGGTGCGACTTGTTTTTGACGTTAGAGCTGCAAAACACATCTTAGTCACGTCTTTTAAATTAAAGAAATGATCGTGTTTAGCTGCGGTTGCTTTTGTCTATTGATGTTTAACTTCATGTGTAAGAAAAAGACAGAAAAATGACTGATTTGCAAAGCGTTGTGCTGCACCCGTGTGTCTGTACAGTCAGCAATCAGCCCCATTCATGCCTGCAGGTGTGATGTCACTTTTTCGGCAGCTCTGGTTACCTGAGCCTGAAATATAAACAGCTGCTTTAGCGGGTGATAAATATCAGTTTTACAAGAAGATGTTTTGACAGGGTATGATACTGAAATCCAACATCCTTGTCGAACAGGGCTGATCAGGTCTGACAGGTTGCCCTGTGAAGTAGGAGGAGGTGGTGGCCTTTGGATGTTGGCAGCTTGCTGTCTGGCAGTCTGCCCTATTTTTTTCTCACCCTTCAAGTTTTTCCCAGCTGCTATCAGAGGGATTTTGCCATTTTAATATGAATTAGACAGACATATTTAACACTTTTCCATCTCAGCACTAATTCACATCTTTACAGTGTCATGTCCGCCTCTGAGTCAGGTTTGTTTCAGTGTCAGTCACTTGTTGAACTTATAAGTCAGTTTCCTTAAGAGAGCTTGATTAAGTCTTCTATAAAATCTTCTGTGACCAGGGTGGTTTAGCTGTTTCGTTTTTCCAGTTGTAATTTACATGTTACAGGTTTTGTTCACAACCACCTGAGGAGTGAGGGTTGACTTGTTTCATTCAGACGTGGGTCGTATGTGGAAGTCGGAAGAGTGATCATGATTGCAGTGTAAGAAAATGTGTGTATACCTGAGCAAAGGTTGTCCGTTTCACATATTTGACTGTAGCTACATCCTTGTTGTAAGAAACCATGTGATTATCATTCTGTGTGTGTGTGTGTGTGCAGTGATGGATTTCTCTCTGAAATCATTGACAGTTTTTAGATTTTTCTACTAACAAACACAGCTGAACGAAATTGGTTGTGGCTTCATGTTACCCGTGTTTGAACAGCTGCTGATTGAGGTGCACTGAACAACCAGATCTGTGTCTGAGTCACATTGTAGATGATTGGATTCCAGTCACATGTGACCAATCTTATTGGTTCATGTGTCCATCCTCTGCAGCCACATATTGTGTCACTAGTGTGTCAATAGTTCAAAAAAAGGCTCCTCTCACCTCCAGGTAACAGCTACTCTCCTGATGTTACCGCACAACCTGTCTGTCCTCATCCAGCAGTGCTGCACCCTCCACACTCCTTTTGAATGATGCCGTTTGTTTGCAGACGGCCTCATGATTTGTCGGATTGGACTGCACTTTGTGATTCCTCAGATGTTTAGCATGCATCACAAACACGCGCTATTTCAGATAAAAGGGAGATATTACCACTGAGGATGCTGCTAGATGCTGTTAGAATAGAAGACAGATTTATTCTGAATAAATGCACGTTTATGGTAATGCAGACTGCACAAACAGTAGGTCTTATCTTTTGGGACCACAACGGAAATACGAAGGAAGGAAGCACAGATTTTTTTGTCTTTGTGTCCTGACTGCTTCAAAGCACAGCTGCAGTTTTAAATTGAAAATATCTAATAAAATCAATCAATATCCAATCGTGACCCGACAGCTGCTGTGACCTCGGTGTGTGTTTTCTGTCCCTCTGTTTATTGATCGGCTGCACACAGAATGAAATCCATGCTGGTGTGAAAATAGATAATCAATGGTTTTGGTTTATGGCTGCAGCTAACAGATTTATTTTATAATGTATTTTTTAATTTTGTAAAATTATTGGACATTGAACATTGGAGAACAAGCATTTTTTGGACTTTTAACTTTAAAGATAAGTTGATTATAAAAAAAAAAGTTGCTATGATTTGACTCATTACATTGCACATACAGTGTTATGTCAACCAGTCAGTGCTGCGTCAGTGAGAAACAGCTTCCCAGCAGTAACATTATCGGATCCCTCTGCCCTTTGATGTTCCTGTTTATGTGCCCACGCTGTGCCCACGGCCCAACACGCAACCTCACAAGACTCCTTTCACACTGGTGCAGATGTGTTACCTGCTACACACACTGCTACATCTTTCATTTTTTTATTTCTTTTTTCCTTTTACGTCACTAAAACATTTCATCTTGGCATTTAAATGTTTAAAGCTGCAGTTTCCATCCACTCTGCTTCCACAATTTTCATCCAGGGCTCTGTTATTGTTTTACATTTGGATAAATTACATTACTTAAATTAAATTACTCTGCCTCTGAGTCTTTTTGATGAAAAAAGAAAAAAAAATACTTTGATGTTGATGTGAAACAGGTCTCTACAAAGTCATCTAAATTTAAAGATATAAAACTAAAAATAACTGACTGCATAAGTATTCACTGATGCAGCCTGTTGGTTTAAGAAGTCACACAGTTAAGTGAAGATCACCTGAGTGCAGTGAATGTGTTGGATAAACAACTACACCACTCTGACAAAAGATTATCAAACATTGCTTCATCAGTTAATTAAGAATACATTTGGCAGTTTATTCGATGATTTCAATGATTGTTTGCAGCCGAAACACTGAACAGAGTCTCCAGAAAAAAAGCATGTCTGGTACAAAGGTTAATTTTAAGGTGGATTTTATAGCAACTTTTATTATAATTTTTTTTTAAACTGCTGGTTGCATTGGATCACCCCAACCGGTCGAGGCAGATGACCGCCCACCCTGAGCCTGGTTCTGCTGGAGGTTTCTTCCGTTAAAGGGAG
>JAUMHL010000013.1:2713339-2728274 GCA_032362345.1 Sandelia bainsii | reverse complement strand
TCAAGTGGGACTGTTGGGTTTTCTATATAGTTCTGTATATATACTTATATTTTGCAAGGTCCTAAACCTTGCTATGTGAAGTGCCTTGAGATGACCTTTGTTACAAATAAAGATGAATTAAATTGAATTGGAGTAAAATTTGATGTCAGGTTGACCTTGTGGTCTAAGCTTTCTTGTTTGTTCTGTATTTCCAAACCTCTGGATCAGCAGACTTACCTACACACTACAAAATGCAAATTTACCTTTTTGAATAGTCAAATGTGGCTCGTTCGTCACTCTCTCTCCTTCTTTCTCTCATGCAGTCTCCAGACAAGCAGAGGGCGCTGGAGGAGACCAAGAACTACACCACCCAGTCGCTGGCCAGCGTAGCCTACCTGATCAACACGCTGGCCAACAATGTCCTGCAGATGCTGGACATCCAGGCCTCGCAGCTCCGCCGCATGGAGTCCTCCATCAACCACATCTCACAGGTCCAACAATGATCACCCCGTTGTTGTCAATCAAATGGATCAGCAACACAATACAAACTGTCAACAACTATCTATAATAAAAATGATGTTAGGGAAATTAAAACGAAAAATTAAACGACGTCTTGTCCTGTGCTGCTCTGCTACAGACGGTGGACATCCACAAGGAGAAGGTGGCCCGGCGGGAGATCGGCATCCTCACCACCAACAAGAACACATCCCGCACGCACAAGATCATCGCCCCGGCCAATCCAGAGAGGCCTGTGCGCTACATCCGCAAGCCCATCGACTACAGCCTGCTGGACGACATGGGCCACGGAGTGAAGGTGGCACTTTTCTTCTCTTTCCCCTTAATTCCACTAGTGAGACTTAATTGTGTGCTGCCGCTAGTCATGGCCTTAATTAAGCTGCTCTGGCTTTTAGTGATGACATTTAAAGGGAAACAGGAGAATTACCAGCAGCAGGTTTGACTGATTGAACCAATCAGAAACATCTAACCAGAAGCCCAACTGGAAAATAACACCATGCTTCTCCCAGCAGGACTCCCCACTAGTGCGTTTAAGATGATTTCAGGGGAAGAAAATGATGCAAAAGAAAATCTTACTACATTTTGTTGACTTTCTACATTTTTAAATCTCTTTTTCTTACTACTTTCTAGTTTTACCTCTTCGGGCCTGAAAATTATTTGAGCAAATAGTCTGTGAAAACGTGGCAAGAAAATGATTTTTATTTTATTTTTATACTTCATAAAATAATCTAGTTTATTTTTCTGAGTTCTTTTAACCGTGGCCCTTTTCATGTGAAATATGAAGTTTAATCTCATCTGGCTTTTAAAATGATTCAAATAAATAACAAAATTTCCATTGCACACCTTTAATTGTGTTTATCTATCCACATGTTTTTAAATCTTTACTTTTTTGTGCAACCTGCTGTTTTTTTAAAGCCTCAGAAGAACAATCAGAGAAGCGAAAATCACAGCTTAAATATTCACAGTTTGTCGGCATGCTGCTTTGGAAAAGGGCAAAAACAAGTTCTGGAACTTAAAACATTGGGATTTTAGGGATTAATATGGGAGGTTCAGTGCAGAAAATCTAATGGAAAGGACTTTTAGAGGTTAGACAGTCACTGATGGGTTTCACTGACATGTAATGTTAGAAAAACATCAATGAGTCTGTTTTTTCACACGGGTGAGAAACTAATATCATTCTCTGTTGTTGTAAATCTGTCACCTGCTGCTGCTAAAAAGATCCTGCTTGATAATAGTCATGTGGTGTTATAAGTACAGGCAGGTGAAAAAATTAAAAATCACTCTTCCTTTAATGAGGAAGGGCGCAAATACTTTTTTTCACAGCACTGTAGCTGAATTTAGAAAACAAGCTTCATGCTTACTCTGCAAACAAAGACAAGCTTGTTTCCAGGTCTCAAAGAACAAATTCCTCAGATTTTAACACTGAGCCGTTGTCGCTCAGCTCTCACCAGCTCGGCTTTATGTAGCATGTGCACTAATAATTGTTGCTTCTTCGTTCCCTCTTCAGCCACTAATCCTCTCATTTCTTCTCTTTCTCTCTTGTTGCTTCGCTAATTCTGTCTTAATTGTCAACTGTAGTGGTTGCAAAGGTTTAAGGTAAGAGTTTCAAAGTAAGAGCCTCACATTAAGGAGGTTGTTTTGTGATTGCTGTGAGAGCTTATGGTTGTTTTTTTGGTTTTGTTTTTTGTTTTCACCAGTCATACACATGTCATCTCAGTTTTTACACTTTTGTACAGATTAAATAAATAACAGCATTAACAGCTTTAATGGTGCTTGGAGTCTGATTTGTCTTTGTGTTAACTAAGTCCTGGCTCCAGCCTCATTATTCTTCATCCTCTCATCCAATTTGCCAAAAAACAAATAAGTATTATTAAAATATGAAACTGTTTATTTTAAGATTTATAACAACAGCAGTTTATTTTTATTTATATGTCTCCTCTGAAGTGCTGTTGTTACCAATTTATAACCTCACCCATGTCCTCCCCTCACAGGCCAGCGCTCAGAATATGAAGGCCGGAGGAGGCGGACTCCCTCGCACCAACCCCCCTACACAGAAGCCCCCCAGCCCGCCCTTGACAGGGAAAGGGACCCTTGGGTATGTAGACCGTACTGGCGCCTTGATGTGTGTTCAGATGGACAGAAGGATGCAGAGTTGTGTTAGTCAGAGGCTGGTGAGCCTGGTTGCCCCCTGTTTCATCACCACCTTTTTACCTCTGTGTTTAATTATCAGCGCGGGGGGGGTGTTAAGTGCATTTCAGAGCCAGTTCACATCACAGTGTTAATCTTTGCTTTGGTTTTTCATCGTTGCTGGTGAGACTGGACTGGGATTCTGTGTTTTTAAGAAGCTGAGAGAAAGTTTCTCACCAAACTACATGCTGAAATTTGGCTCGGATGTGGCTTTTCCTCCCCAGCATACTGTACGTGCCTCTTAAAACTCAAGTTGAAACCATTTTTTGTGTATTGTAAGGACTTATTCTGCTCACACAGAGCTGATCTACAACATATTACTCCCACCAAGCCTGGACAAGTTGACAGTACTAGTGCCAGAAAGAGTTTATTCATTGACTTGTCTATATAGGCTTGTTTCTACTTTCTCAGGCTTTCAAGCAGTCTGATTTGCATGTTTTTGGACAGTGGGAGGAATTAATATAACCCTGAGGAAACGAACAAGGAACAGGCCTGAGAAGAGCCTTCATGCACAGAGATTTCTAACTATACAGGCACGTTAGTGCTTTACGCTAAGAACACTGACATTTCACGAAAGTAAAGAGTGATTTAAAATAAGAAATTGTCAAATTTCAGCAGCAGTTTGATGGCATTTAAAAAAAAAAGCTGTTTAATTGGATCTGGAAACCTTCTGTTGTGACTGAGCCAAGGGTTTAGCAGACGGTTGTGCAGGTGGCGAGCTCTCGGATCTGCCAGTCTTTAACCTTTTATTGGCATTTGTCTAATGCCAGACCACAGGAGGAACTTTGTCACAAAGGTCACAGTCAGAAATCGAAGTGGTCTTGATGGCAGCTCTCATCAGGGTGGGAAATTACAAGCAGCTGTCGCTCAGATGGTGTTAAGACTTCACTTTGTTCTGCTTTGCTTGATGAGCACATAGAACTGCTGAACTGCTTGGACATGTTTTCTTGGTGTACTGCATTTACTTTTGTTCTTTAAGTACATTTCAGAGCATGAACTTAACTTTCTTCTTATGGTTCAGGTCTGTTGAGAACATGCATTTGAATGGTATTAAACTCCCTTCTGCCTTTATGGGATATCTGTTGATGTTATTGTTATTTTTAGTGTGTAAGAGCTCATGATGCCAAAGATGTGGAGGTTTTTGATGTTTGCTGTGCTGTGTCAGACTGTTGGAGGGATCTCTTATCCCACAGAGACTCTCTTTGCTAGTGCAGCACATAAATGTTGTGTTCCTGTCACCCATGGGACCTTTCTGGGCATCAGTTGTTGCTTTTGTATCTCTGTGTGTGTGCGTATTTCTACACTCTTTCACTGTAATCTTAAGAGTTGTCTGTCTCTGAGTTTGTGAGTTTGTCCACTGCTTCATTTTGACCCTCAGAGGCGTGTGTCGGTTTGTGGGTGTGTGTCTCTGTCCCTTCAAGATGCATGTTGATCAGCCAAAGCTCCAACTCTCCATGATGCACCTCCTGCCGCAGCCAGTGGCTACGGGCGAACATCCTCTTTGTGATTTTAATGTGTCGTTTCTCCTCTGTTATTCCTTTGTTTTGTTTTTCAGTTTTACTTTTAGTTTGTGTGTTTGTGACCCGGCCCGCCCACTCCTGGCTGCCCCATATTCCTCATAGCAACGTTTCACCATAGCAACAGCGCTCAGAGATGGGTCACAACACTGTGTCAGCTGGGAAACTTACATGCCAGCACATCTTCTCATGCCCCGATCAATAAATCTAGAGTTATGCTTTTCTGTCCCCATGTTTAAAATCTGAGGACGTCATCAGCATCACGCTGCTGTCAGGTTAAAAACCACTTTCTGTGTTGCCATTCAATTAATATGCAGGTTTCTAGTTCAGAATATGTCGGCAGTCTTGTGCAGGGACACTTGTCGGGGCAGGAGGGACTTTTTTTTTTTTTGAAACAGCTCTCACTTTGATGCCTTTTTTCACTGCTTTAAGAAGAAAATAACAATCTTATTGCACAATTTCAGAATAATTTAATGCATTTTGGTGAATAAAAGTGACAGTGCAACAAAAGCACATTTTGTCTCCCCCAAAAAATAAATCTTTACAGATTTGCAACACTATTTTCTCCATTCATTCACTGAAAAATTATGTGTACAGAGAAAGCAACCTGTGCCTGTATAAACCTGATTATTTATTGATAAATGCATTTAATTTTGCACATGCACATTGTAGGACAAGATACAGTTAAACTAAAACATAGATGTCAGCAGATGTCTACAAAACTATGACCATTATTGACAATAGGACATTATAAATCCAGTATATGTCATACGAATTCTGCAGATACTCACATTTGAGAAGCAGGTACCAGCGAGTTTTTGGCTTCTTTGCTTTGAATTTAGTGTCACAAATGAGCTTTAGATGTAAAAGGGTTTAATTAACCTCAGGTAAAGGGACTGTGACCTTAGCTTTTATCTCAGCTGTGTTGTTTTTATTTAAATGTTCAGGAAGCAAATTTTAATCCCTGAAATCCACCCGTTGGGAATGGATTTGTTCTTTGCCGTCTCAACCAACATTTGCATAAAATTTGGTTGTTTGAGAGCATAGTAAATACTCCACCTAAGACTGGATGAGATATGAGGTTGTGTGTTGTGTGTGTGTAAAACAAACACACCTTGAGCAGAAAACAACACAAAACTAAGCAGGTAAACGAAGCTGAAGTCAGAGAAAATGTATTAATTGTACATGTGAGTTGTTATATTTCTGTCTTACAGCTTTTTCCCGCTGATATTCGTTTCCTTACACTAGACGGGTGAGGTGAGATTTTTAGCCGACAGCAGCGTTTTCTGACTTCACCCTCGTCTCTGCCCGACACCTGTGGACCCCAGCCAATCCCAATGTTCACCACCTGTCATACCCCATTTTTTAAGTTTGCACTTGTTTGTTTCTTGCTCTCCTCCTCCTCCTCCTCCTCCTCCTCCTCTTCCCCCCCTCCCCTACACTTCTCTGTGGATGCCCCAACCCCTACCCACTTCGACTCCTGTCCTCCTGACCCTCTCGCAGGCGCCACTCCCCCTATCGGACGCTTGAGCCGGTGCGTTCGCCCGTTGTCCCTAACGACTACGTCTCGAGCCCGACGCGCATCATGGCGCACCCCCAGCAGAGCCCTGCACGCACTGCATCCGTTAATCAGAGGAACCGCACGTACAGGTACCCCTCTCCCCCTCCCTCTACCCAGCATGCCTCTCTTTACACTTGTTCTTCTCCTCCTCTCCTCCCACTGTAACTGTAAGCTAACTGTCTGAGCCGCTTCCTGAACATCTTTCCCCTTGTTATTCTCTGAAATGACTCCTCATGGAAAATGTTATCACTACTCCCTTGTCCTTTTTTATTCCACCTGAACTCACAGTTCACAGGGAAAACCCGGATTGACAGTTTGCTCCTCAGTTTAGGACAATAAAATGTGGACGAGTTAGATACTCAGAGCTCTGTTTACTAGAGCTAGATGCAGGTTTCTATGGTAATAGTCATTAAATAGGCAGCGACGCCCCCACAGTCCTGTCAACCCAGTGTCAGCTCGTTTGTATAGACGAGACTCTTTCATCCCGAACACACAGAGATATTCATAGATTCCTCTGTCTGCCGTGAGAGACGTAAAGGACGAGGGGGAAACAACATGCAAAGTTTCGTCAGAGCACCCCATCTGTTGGCCAAATGTTTTTCTGCTCCGGAAATAGGCGAGCTATCTTTCCCCCCCTGACTCTCCTCTCTTTTTCTGCACCGCTCCATCCACAGCTCATTTTCTTCACCTGTCAAACCAAGCGCTCTCCTCTGTCATACAGTCTGCTCCACGTGTCTTGCTGCTTCCAGCTTTTACAGTGCGTCATATCTTTGTCTTTGTCTTGTGTTGCCACCGCGTGTCGCGCATCTTTGGTGAGGCTTCCGGCTTCTTTCTTTTCTTTCTTTTTTTTATAACTGTGACATAGCCATTTCAAAGGCATAACGGCTCACACTAACGCATCAATGCTCTTGAGGGTGCCACATTAATAATATGAGTTATTGGAAGACCAGGAGCAGGAACACAATGTCTTTTTAACTGTGTTGCTCTAGAAAACAAGTCAGGATAATAAATGTGATGATGTACAGAGTCTTATTCCTTTGTTTTGGTGTAAAATTGAACTTGGGAACATTTAAATTAAATAATCAGCACATTTCCACTGCAGGAACGTTGGCAGAGCCCAGGGACAATTTCAGGAACTCAGGAACCTTGCCAGGAACTAAAGCGGCCTGTATGGTCCAACAAGAGTCTTTAATCTGGTTCTAACCAATCATATGATAGTGTTTTAAGAACAGACAGTGTTACTGTTTTGGTAAAATGTTCATAAAGAAGAGAGTTCAGCATCCACCACATCTTAAAAACGGAGATAAAGAGGGTAAAAGGACTTTTTAAAAGTGTGACACGCAGTGAACTGATGTGCAATGCAAACTACTGAAAATACTCTTAAATTGATTTAACCACTTGAAGTACTGATAGCCATTAGATCATGCAGAAGGCCTGCTGTAATAAATGAACACACTACAATCGTAAACACTGTTAGAAACTAACTCGACTAAAATATAGCTTTGGTTCAAGTTTAGCTTTAATCGGTGCAGTAATGTTGAAGAGCTACACACACATCACAGTAGCTACTCCTCCCTCACCTGCTGCACTGCACCCTGTGTATTGAAATGTGTTCAATAGACCGACTGGGAGCTTCGGCGCTGAGTCAGACATTTTTACAGCTTTTCATGCCTGCTAGTGTTTTAAATAAGTTTATCACCTGTTAGTTGTTTCTTATATCCGTTACTGTCATAATAGACAACAGCATACATGTGAGATGGTCCTGTAATTACTGTAAAAATACACAACGCATCGACACAGGTTGAAAATTAGAGATTTCACATTGAGGATTTATTGCTAATTTCAAGGTTAAAATTATATTTATTTATTAAAATTCATTTGTGGTCATTTATTAATGTTCTCAGTCTGCTTAAAGACAATCCTAATCAAGTTTTAAGCAGACATTTGTTAGGAAATAAGAACTAGGTTTCTGAGTATTGTTGTGGCTCTGCAGTTTCTGAAACTCTGTGGTCAAACAGGACTACATAATTTAGACTTTATTATTTAGCTGTGAAGAATTATTAGGCCAGAGGTGCAGCTTTCAACGTGTGTGTGTGTCTGTGTGTGAGTTTGTGGTCTGACGTGTTTCGCTGCCCCAAACACTAGCAGCGGGAGCAGCGGAGGCAGCCACCCCAGCAGCAGCCGCAGCAGCAGCCGAGAGAACAGCGGCAGCGGCAGCGTGGGCGTGCCCATCGCTGTGCCGACCCCGGCCCCGCCCACCGCCTTCCCAGGTAACCCCAGCTTCCTGTCAGTGACGGCAGGACCTCAGAGTGCCTGAAGTGAACTAACGTGACTAATATTTGTTCAGTATCCAGGATTTCTACACACTCTTGGTGTTGAATGTGTAGGAACCCTGCATCTGCTGCGACTCTTTCCTCCCTTCTCACTCTTATCTTGTCTTGACCTCCCTCACCCATCCTTTCTCTCCTTCCTCACTTTTCTTTCTCACCCCTTTGATCCGCTCGCACTCATCCCCTCAGGTTCAGCCCCTGCCCCATCCAATCCAACTAAACCTCCCCCAAACGCTACCACTTCTGCCACATCCCCTGGACCTCCCACCTCTGCCCTAGACGGCCCCCCACAGGCCCCTAACCCCCCTGTAGAGATCCCGCCTGTACCCCCACCCCCTCCCCAGCTGCCTCCATCTGCAGCCCCCACTGGCACAGGCCCCGCCACTTACAACAACCCTGCACAAGGTGAGTGTGACCCAGTGGGAAGTGCGTACCCTCCATCCTGGCATCCGTCCTCCCGCTTGAGTGTTCTTCCTCCGGCATGTCGTCACCCTGGATGTTCTGTGTCTTCACATCCTGCAACACACCGACTGTACTCGCTCAAAGAATTTTAATGTTCTGAAATAGTAGCTGCATCCAAGAGCACATTTGCATCAAGCCAGAGGATTTAGGAGATGTGCCCAACTCCTGAATGTAGAAGTTAGTGTTTGTCATCAACTAAACGGTTGTAGTTAACAAGAGAGAGAAGAAATTCATATTTATGGCTGAAATAAAACTCACCACCTCTCATCTCACCAAAGTTAAGATCTGCAACTAACAAGTTACCTCCTTCATTATTATAAAATAAATTTCTCAGAGCCAAATCGGTCTCTTCAGATGATCTAACAACCCAAAACCCAGAATTGTTCAGTTTATAATGGCGTTAAATGAAAATAGCAGAAAATGTTCTTTCCTCACGAAGCTGGAACCGGAGAATGAAACTGTATCAAACATTATTAGAATATTAGCTGCAGAAAATTCCTTTAAACACAATGTTTTGGGGCAGAATCCCTTTTATCTTTCCTACAAACATTTGAGTGCTGAAAGAGAAAATGGCGCTAGAAAAGGTCGCCGTGTTTCCAGCTAGAGTTAAAACTCTCTGAACTCACAGCTAAAAGTTGAGCTTCTGTGCAGTTTTTCTGCCACCTGCCTCTTATTTCTCATCTTCCACTGCTGCTGGGTCCTGCGCTCTTCATTTTTCACAGCATCTTACCAGCTTCTCGTGTCTGTGATGATGTTGAAGATGTTCTGTTGTATAATGCATGAACTGTGTGGACAAATGCTTGTACAGTGAATTCTTCAGTTCTTGTGTTTTTATTTTTATGTATAATTATAAGTTAATTTCTGTGGCTGGATGTTGTAGTTGTCAGTTAATGTGCTGCTGTTCAGAGTAGAACATTAAGACTTGTTAATAATGTTAAATGTTAATAATGATGAATTATGGACATTTAAAAAATGTGCTCAAACACACATTTGGTGACGGTATAGTCCAGGACACCAGGAACATAAAACCTGTTTTTGTCCTGCCTGCCCCTGTTAAATGAGTCTTTGCTGCCCCCTGGTGTTGACTCCTCAGGTGCTCCTCAGTTCTACAGCATGAACCGCCCAGTGCAGCAGCCTCAGAACCCACCGGTGGGAGGCTCCCTGCCGTACCGCCGCCCCTCGTCTGTCACCGGTCAGCCCAACGTGGCCCACAGCCAGAGTCAGCTCAACGGTGGACCACACTTCGCCCAGAACCAGGGTACGTGTGCGCGAAGGGAACAGCTGTGAAGTTATTGTTTTCAGTTGTGTCCATGTAAAGATAGAAAACTAACTGAGAAAAGCAAAAAGATCCTCAAGAAAGCAGAGAATATTTGAATGTGAATGGATGAAATTCTGAACAAATGCAACAAAGAGAAACATGAGTAATACGATGTATGTTCAGTAACGTCCTAAATATCATGCATAAATGCATGAGTCTGTGTCCAGTGAATGTGCCACCTCTATGTGTACAGCTCTAACTGCTAGACAAGTAAAGAGAACACCATATCTTTTCACTTTACTGTGTCCTCTTTTTACTTCAATAGGCCCAAAATAATGAACGCCTACGTTACTGAAGGGTGGTTGGTCAGGAAGTACTCTGTCTTGCGGCAAGTCTGCCATTTTTTGCTCGCTGATTTTTCCATGCACTTTGTTGCACTTAACACAGTTTGAGAGCAGTTTTCTAATTGCAGAACTTGCTTTAGGAAGCCAGTACTTCTGTCGTAGTTGAGACAACATATAGTTTTTGCCGCTGTGTCCTAACCTCTCATGAATGTCCTGGAGAATCAGGCTTGTGATATGCATATCTTTGGATAGAATCGCAGGGTGCATAGCCTCTTCAGGCATTGCTGAATTACACAGCCTTCCGCCAACTCTTAGTATTCCCTCTCTAAGAATGGGATCAAGTTTGTAAACTGGACCGCTCCGTTTTACAGTACATATAACCCATAATTGTGGGTTATGATGAAATACAGATTCACTGATACTGTAGTCACTGCGTACCTTCGAGTGTGCTGTAGACTTGGACTAAAATTGGACTCAAAACCAAAACCAAAGAGTTGTTTTCTCTGTCAGAGCGTCAGTGTGAAGCTGCGCACACGCAGACACATGTATATTAAGCTTTATCGCTTCCTGTTTTCATTTTCCATAAATACTTTACACGTGTCTGTTCAGAGTCCAGCTTCTCTCTGAGCCTTTAGATTTCAGAGGGGGGCAGTTCAGCACCGTCCCTCACGGTCTCTGCTGACTTCACCTCTTTAGTCGCTTCTGTCTTCTCTGCTCTTTACAGTCTTTTGTCCTCTGGTTGTCTTTTAACAAGCGTTTATTTCTTCACAAATGTGTGTTAAACGGAAATTTGTGACATTTGTGTTTTTTTTCTGATGCAAAGTTATTTAAGGCCACAGCTAACGGCCAATAAATTACTGATCAATCTGCTGATTACTTTCTTAGCTGGAAATGGAGAAAAATACATGTTTCAAGTTGTTTTAAGAGTCAAAAACGTAAAGAGATTCACTTTCAGTCTAACGTACCAATGAGACAGAACGATTTTATTTTAGCTATTTTAAACAGTTTTTGGACCAGATGTTCATCTTAAGCGGTGGCACCATTCACAACACACTGCAGGCCAGTTTCCATAGACACAGATAAATATGAAGGCTTGTTCTTGAATAAACGTCATTGTAATTTAGCCACAGGCTGAAAGTAAGATCAACGATAACAATAATAATAATAGATTTTTTCTATAATTGTCTCTTGTTCTAAGCTGTTCTTGTTCTAACTGTCCTCTGTGCTTTCGTTGTTTGTTCTAACCTCCTTTTCTCTCATGTCTTTGCTGTTCTTATATCTGTCCTACCCCTCTCCGAGGACCCGTCCTCTCTCTCCTCCGTGTATCGGTACTGTGTAGTGATAGCAGGCCCACTCGCGCCCCCTCCCCCCTCCATGCAGATCACCCCTCAGCTGCCTCTGATGGGCTTTGTGGCCCGGGTTCAGGAGACTAGTAAGTGGATTTTTAGCTCCTCGCTCCGTCTGCATGACCCTCGTTTGTTTTTACTTCTCTCCAGCCGTCGGGTTTCTTGATGAAATATAAACAGGTGATAAACCACCGACATCAGCTCAGTCAGAGATCTGATGACGCCACATTCAAGCGTTCTTAAAATTATACATGTGTAAGTTTGTCAGTGACAGCTGTGAAGAAGCCACAGTACTATCTACGTACAGGTGTCACTTTACTGAGGACACCAAACTGAAACTACAATAAATCCTGCTTTCATGCAGGTTATCAGGTTCTGTTTTTGTTGAAACTGTTGATTCAGCTTTTGGAGGCTGTAGTTGCTGCTTCTGCTGGATTACTCGGAGGCGTCACAGGTCCCTCAGGCAGCAGACGTTGGTGGTTGATTGCTTGAAAACACGTGAAGCACGTTTGTGTCTTTGTTCATGAGCATGATAATGTTTTATTCTAGTGTTTTCTGTGTCACCTTGAAGCTATAAATGCTTGTTGAGTCACTGTCAGTGTGTTTTTTATCTTTTACTTTCCTTTATGAATAAAACGTACAGCACTGACCTCCTAAATGTTTTCTAAATGCATGTTTGTTCCTTTCTCCCGTGCATGAAGGTATCGCTCAGACACGGGAGTCACCTTTTGCTCGTTTAACTCATTCTCAATCTTCCTGAAACTACCTGCAGTCTCAGACGTGCCGCCCCCACCGCCGCCTGCCGACGAGCCGGTGTTTGAGGAGCCCACCCCTCCTCCGCCGCCGCCGGAGGACTACGAGGACGATGAGGATGAAGAAGAGTCTGCGGTGGTGGAGTACAGTGACCCCTACGCTGAGGAGGATCCGCCATGGGCCCCACGCAGCTACCTGGAGAAAGGTCTGGTTTCATAAGAAGCATGTTAAAATACAGAAACTGAAAAATCCTACGGTTTGTGGTTTTGGAAAGCGGCAGGTCTGAAACCCACAAAAACACCTTTTTAAGATTAGATTAAACATTTGTGCAGCGTTTTTATGTGAAGATTGTCAAAGTTTTTGGATGACTTATCCTGGATGCACCTATGCACGCACTGACGAATAAAAAAACGAGCAGACGCAGAGTAAAGGTTTTATTTTGCTTCAAACTAAGTGATTTTGAAGGACAGAACGAGTGATTGATAAGCGTCTGACCGTCAGTGGATGAGTGAAAATCCCCTTATTTGCACCGTAAACAACTGCTGGTATCAAAAAGCATAGTTCAACATTTTGATAATCAAGTTTAGCTTGTGGAAAACAATCAGCATCTGTCCAATCGTGTCGTTTTTACATTTCTTTGTGCTCGTTTCCTCCACTTTTCCCGCAGTGGTGGCCATCTACGACTACGCTCGCGACAAAGAGGACGAGCTCTCGTTCCAGGAGGGCGCCATCATCTACGTGATCAAGAAGAACGATGACGGCTGGTTCGAGGGCGTGATGAACGGCACAACGGGCCTCTTCCCCGGCAACTACGTCGAGTCCATCATGCACTACGCCGACTGAACTGGCCCCGCCCCTCTGAGCGGAGGAGATGGGAGGAACGGGGAAGGGAAACGGGGAGGGGAGGGGAGCCGAGGGTTACAGGTCAAATACTTTGATCAGACAGAGCATGATCACCTCCGGGTGCGAAGAGGAAAGCAAGATGGGGCAACAAGACAAACTGATGCCCGGTCGCTCTCTCGACATAGTGGCCATTGTAAAACAACCACTACTCTAAATATCTCCTGTAATATTTACTTTGGTTTCTTTGTCTGAGGAAGACTGGACGGTTGTGGTTTATTGTATTTTGAGAGATTTGTGTTACATTGTGAGGCCACTACATTGATTTGCTTCATTCTTTTTGTTTCCGTTTGACCAATTTGCCCTTATTTTAAACACTATTTATTTGGGTTTTGTAGTGGGGTACACGGTGAGCACGTAGATGGGGCTGATGAGGGGGCTTTAGTCGGGTTTTCCACGTCGCAGCCTCAGACGAAGGGCTGGAGAATGCCTTCATGTGTAGATTCTCTCTTTAACACTCCAGAGACATTTTAGAGAAAAATACCCCTCTCTGTCTATACGTATACATACATACATATACATATATATATATATATATATATATATATAGTGCAACAACAGTATCCTCGGAGGGAACAAGTAGTAGTTTCCGTACTTGACAAGACTTTGAGTTGGGTACCTCAGCAGGGAGTGTGCCAAAGCTGACATTCATACAGATAAGCACATCAAATGTCTTAAGGTGACACACAAAGCTAGAAAATAGTGAGTCAGAAAACACATCTGAAAGTAAAGAGTGCTTTAAACTAAGACTTTTATTTTCTTTCTTTAGTGAATTTGATCATCTGAAATGTTTTGCTCCGTGTCAGGATGAGTTTGAGCTTGAGTTCAGTCACTACATGCTTCACGTCGTCGGCCAGTGTGCGTTGTTTCAGGTGAAGGAAACGTCATCCAGCCTCTCAGATAAGAGAGGGAAGAGCCCCGGGTTTTGAAGTCTTACTCTGCACCTCCTGTGATGAATAATAGAAGTGTATTAACTCGACTGGCGCTGCTGATCATTTGCAGTGTTCATAAGTATTTCAGGTGATTTTTTTTGTTTGTTTATTTTTGCCATTTAACCGAGGGGTCCAGAATCAAGTTTAGCTTGCAGAGCGGCAAACTGCATGTTTCAACGAGGATAAACTTCTTTTCTTTTATGCTGTACTGAAGATTAATGTCTTAATATTTTTAGATATGGTGTGGTTTGGTTTTTTGATATTCACCCACAATGACAACAATGCATTTAAGGTCATTTCTAAGATGCTTGTGCCATATTGAAGTGTGTGTTGCTGTTCAGAGGTTCATCACTTCATTTGCAATAAATTGGCCAGAGTGGGTTGGATCCAAATAGTTTTTTTTTTGTTTTTTTTTTGCAGTTTTCCCAAGTTGTTTTAAATCAAAAGCACATACATTTGTAGTAAAAAGGTGTAGAAGAAGAAATAATATAAATGTGAGATGTATTACGTCCTCAGAACAGGACTTATTGAATATGAAAAGAAGCCAGCTGTTGTGTTGAAATGGTTTTAACCGTTGCGAGCCCCCGATATTAACGCCATCAGTTTTGGCGTTGTTTGTCCTCCGTATAGTTTCCAATACGCTTGGCTGTTGGGCGTTTGCGAGGGCTCAGTGCTTGTACTTATGTCAGAATCTTTATTTTATATTAAAAAATACTAATAACAAGTGGGTCTGTATGTGAGTCTTGCATGCCATTGTTCTTATGTGTGCTGGTGCGGGGGGGGGGGGGGGGGGGGGGGGGGGGGGGGGGGGGGGGGGGGGGGGGGGGGGGGGGGGGGGCGGGGGGGGGGG
>JAUMHL010000013.1:2690403-2704809 GCA_032362345.1 Sandelia bainsii | reverse complement strand
GAGGTGTTCCGGGCATGTCCCACTGGGAGAAGGCCCCGGGGCAGACCCAGGACACGCTGGAGGGATTATATCTCCCGACTGGCTTGGGAACGCCTCGGGGTCCCCCCAGAGGAGCTGGAGGAGGTAGCTGGGGAGAGGGAGGTCTGGGCCTCCCTGCTTAGGCTGCTGCCCCCGCGACCCGACCCCGGAGAAGCGGTTGTTAATGGATGGATGTGTGAACATGATCATCACTTGTTTGATGCTCAGCACACGCTTATTTAAGAGCAAGTGTTTTTTTCAGCTTTGGTTTCTACTCTGTACGTTTGCACACTAGACAAACTTCAACTTTAATATGTGTACTGTGCATTAGCTACTTAGAAAGGTGGAAAAGTCTGAAGCACATTGTAAAATAAGTCACTGTTGCTGATATAACTGGATAAATGACTTGTCAGTAAAAAGAGGAAGAAAGAGTCTGTGTCTCATTTGCAGTGATTTAATTAGATTTTTTTCAGTTGTGATAGTTTTTTCTGGGGTCTCCGGGTGAGAAATAAAGTCGTCATGAGCAGCCTGCACTCGCTGGATGTTTGGAGGTGATGTTTTCACACAGAGACGAAGAACAATGACTGATAATGGAAGAAGTGAGAGACTGAGAGAGAAGGCAGGAGCTGCACCTCAGAGTCGACTACAGTTATGATAGAGTAAAAATATGATGGTGATTTGATCACAGAGGTTCACACTCAAGATCTTAGCAGCAGGGATTGATCCTACACTCTGGGGATGATGCAGGCAAAGAATTGTTGAGGAGCTAATGCTCTGAACTTATTTAATGTGCTTTTATTGTTGATGTTTGGTTTTATGCAGCAGAATTAATCTTAACCTCAAGAACAACGTGTAGTAAATTATATTCACAATGAGTTATATTAAAGTACATGAGCATATGCAGCTGGTGCAGTCTGAGATCCATCTCCAGGAAGCAGCAGCAGTTTCACTGTTGCTTTAACTCATGCAAACTTATCCTGTGCCGTTTAAAACACATCAAGGCTTCAACATGATGCATCAGGATGTAGCTCGTGTGTGTTCTTCTCTGCGCAGGTGGGAAAGTGTCGTATTGTGTGTGGAGACAGAAATGACAGATGTGTTCGAGCTCTGCTCTCGTTTACAGGTCACAGCGTAAGTGTTACCTTCAGAATGACTCTTCCTGAGCTCTGACAGCTGAGAGCAGGAGAGAAGATGGATGAGACTTGAATGTGAAGAACGTGTGACGAGGGGGGGGTGTTAAGAACGACTGACGGTGCAGAAATAACAGAGCAGTGGACTTACAGTGTGTTTACGTGTGCTGACAGGATTGACAGTGAAACGGGGATCCAGATCACCACAGGCAGGGATTTTTCTATGAAGTCTGATAGTTCAGGACTTGGAGAGAACATGTTCTGACAAAAACCCTTCAACCATGTAGTCACACTCACCTTCATTCAGCCCAGCGAGCTAAGGAGAAAAAGCAGCTTTGTGCCTTTTGTTTCCAGGAGGTGAAATGTTCATGCATCCTGCAGCTTTCTGTGTGTGTGTGTGTGTGGTGGCAGTTGAGGGGCAGTTATGGAGAATCTGTCATCATAAGAAGCCTTTCTCTTTGTGAGGAATGCAGTTGTGGGTCCAGACCAAAGACAGGTGCCACACTGCAACACAACATGTCAGAACAGACTCACAAAAACACAGAAAATCTCAACAAATGTGTCCTGAACGTATCATAAAGACTTTAACCACTGGTTAAACTCCACATTTACCTGACTCCTGATATGTTTCTGATGTTCTGTTTGACTTCTGAACGGAACCAGTATCTTCAAGACTTCATGAAGTCACTGTCTGCAAACGATTTGAACACTTGGGGATTTATTTAAATTTGTGTATGTTTAGGTTTGTATTTTCTCACATTTGACTGCTCTCACTTCCACCTTTCACACAGATCTTTTACATAAAAATGTACCTTTAAGCCACTTTTCTCCCACAATGTAAAAATGTTTGCCAGGATGATCCACTCTCCTGTTAGCTGATGAAAGATGCTTCTGCCACCACTTCTTCCTAAATCTGCAGTGTTGCCTCAGGACTTTAGGCTGCTTGAAATATATTAAAATATCATTTCAGCTGTAAATGAGCTTTTTTGCATACAGTTGCTTGAGCAGCTTTTTGGAGCCTGTGGGAAGATTTTCAAAGCTTCAAACCTCATAAACATTTTGTCCTCAAGCATCAAGGCTTCACTGCAAGTTGACTGAACTCAGATATGTCAAGTTAGTAACACGATTAGTCACATAGTGTTGCTGCTTTAAAAATAAAGGCACCTTTGTGTCATTGTCATGATCTAAACTGTATTAATACGTATATAAATGTGATTACATTCTGTCAAATATAAAGTGAAATATCTGCCAGGTTTTTCATAAATTAACTGATATTCAACAGAATAATTAATATATAATAATTAATTTAGGTTGTGATTGTGAATCGACATTAAAAACATGTTACAGCCCTTTTAAAAATGACATTAATTGATTTTTAGTTTGTGTAATTTAAATGCAAAAGTTGTTCGATAAAACTTTTATATTATATTCTGAACGTGTCTTTAGTGTCTGTCAGACTCCATTTCTGACTTATGTGAACTGTGCTGATTTTAAGTCGAAGAAAATGTTCATCAGTTCAGCTTTTACTCTGAAAAACTCTTGCGGGAAGTTGTTGAGTAATCCCTCCGGACGCTTTTGGACACGGCTGTGCGTAAAGGCGCACGCACCCTCCGCAGGTGGACTCAGAGTGTCCTCACGCTGATTTCCTTTTCTCCAGAAGCTGCAGAAACTGTTTGCTGGAGATGAAAACTCCTCCTTCGAGCATCTGAAAGGATTTTATTTCATTTTTTATTTCTGAAAAGAAAGAAATCGTGTCGAGGATGCGTCCATACGACAGGTGGTCGAAGACCTGCTTCTTCATCCTGTTGGTGGTCACACAGATACAGTCACAGCGACGAGGTAAATGATTGAAAAGTTAAAAATAAGAATTATTATTATGCAGAGTTATTATAGAACATGCGCAGAAGATACTGTAAAACTGTGAAAATGCTTTAAAACACTGGGAAACGTGAGGGAGTTTGGTCTGATTGTTTTTAATCGTCTCTGCAGCACATTGAACTCCCCAAACTTGGATTTAAAATGTAAATGGTGACATTATGACCCACTTCTGATGAGTTTCCGTGGATAATGAGCAGCCTGTGCGCTGACACATGATCTGAAAGCCTGCTTGTTTCTGGCTGGAATGAGGTTGTGGTTGATGTGGATGTCTGGACTTGTCTGTTGGGAATTATAGCATCTCTCGTGCTGTCAGCCTGACATACTGTACTTTCACCATCTGCAGGCTGTGTTTGGTTTTCAGTAACGAGGCTGTAACATCTGTATTCATCAGATCATCACATCGTGCACTGACCTGTTGTTGCACTGACACAACATGAAAGAGTCCTTTTTATTCTGTTTTATTCTGGTGTCGTTTGGTGACTGAGCTTCATGTTTCCTCGCTGAGCTCATTGGTTCCGTTTTGAACAACGATGGAGACAATGTGGTCCTGGACATGGAAAAGGCCTCCGCCCCCCCAGACAGGCACAAAACCCCCATTGACATAGACACAAGTTACAAACGTCACTGCTACTTCTTTGTTTGTGTTGTGTTTTTGTGATTCTGTAGTGATTTTGCATGTTCTTGTGTCTCTTTGTAGGTGTCTGTGTTTTTGTGTGTCTTTGCGGTTGTTTTGTGTCTCTTTGTGTGCCTTTTTCTTGTGTCTTGTGTGCATTATCTTGTTGTCATCTTGTGTCTCTTTGTAGTTGCGTGTGTCTGTTTTGCATCTCTTTGTGGTCATTTTGTGCATCTTTGTAGTTAAGTTTCTCTCTGATTGTTTTGTGTCACTTTGTGGTTATTTGTATATTTATGGTTTCGTGTCTCTGTGACTTTGTGTGTCTCGTTGTTAGTTTTGCATCTCTGTGGTTGTTTTGTGTCTCTTTGCAGCCATTATGCTGCTGTTTGTGCTTGTTTTCTTTGTGTTTCTGTTTGTGTTCATTCTTGTGTTTTTGCAGCAACAATGATGTGTGATAATGATGTTACCTACCTACCTAATGTTACCTGGTTGTGGTTTCCCTCCTCTTCTGGCTGCTGACACACACACAATACAACCAGCAGCATGCAGACATCCAGGCATGTCCACACGTTCATGTAGAGACACACATTCTTGCTCTGACAAGAATTGTTCACTGTGAGTATGAAACAAGTTGACAGTGAGAACAAAATCTTTCTACAGTCGCTTCTTTCTTTCTCTAAATACTCATCATTTTTCTACTGATGTTCAATAATCATGCAGAGAGAAATCAGTCATATTACAAAGGAGCAACACAACTCTGCACTGGAAAAAAACCTTTCACGCTGCTTTTGTAGGTTGTTGAACAATGTGCTCAAGTGTTAGTGACTCCTCAGATGTGTCTGTGTGAGCAGCACATGAAATGCAATGAACACACAACGTAATGTGTGATTGACACATAGTTTGTCACTGAAAGTCATTTATGAATGAATGTAAACATCAAATTTGCAGTTTAACTTATTGATATTGGTAAATATCAGTGAACTGCTTTCTGTTAAAGAGTCCAAGTAAGGAAACTTCTAAATTCCTGAGCACCATAAATTGATCATTTAACGTCTCACAGTGTTGGAGGATTTTAGAATCCTTTCTTTGAACCAGATCATTAAAATATACTGTTGTTTTCTTTCACCACATTAACATCTTCTCTGATTTACTGTTGTATTTACATAGTCAAGCAGCAGTTTCCCTAATATATGATCCTATATTTTATCAAAGCAGACAAAGAATGTGGCTAATAAAACTCTAAAACTGAAAATGTGTCTCAGAGCATCCAGTGGGAGACATGACTTTATAGTTTCTCTCTGCACAGCTGGTTCAGTCTGAACCTCATTGAACGTTAGAGTAGAAAATTCACTTATGTATAAAAACTTCATTTGATGATTCATTTTATAAAGTCGTTTACCTGCTGTCTGCTGGTTGCTTTGCGTCTCTTTGTGATCGTCTTGCATCTTTCTTTTTTGGCGTCGTCTTTACGATTCAGTTAAGAAACCTCGCAGCTAAGTTGTAGCTGTGATGTTACTGCTGCAGGTAGTTTTATACCATTGTAAATGAAATATATTTGGGACAAAATGACTAATACGACGGCCTGTTGAAGCAGATGTAATATTTGCACATTAATTGATAATGAACATAATCAGTAGTTGCAGCCGTTATTTTTCCCTCTTTAGAAAAGTAAGGATCACTGTTTGTTATCTGAAGAGACGCACACATTTATTTACATAAAAACAGAACAGATCATTACTTCATGTCAGTGTGTTGAATTTATGGCAACATGGGACCATTAATTATGGTTTATGTTGTAGTTAAACTGTGATGAAGACTCACTGTTTGCTGAGGAAACGTGTCTGGACCTGAAACAAATCTCTGGAACATAGTTTATCTGTTGTTGCTGGAAACCGTCGTATTTAAACTTCTAGGCGACTTAGTTGGTTCCAGTTCCAGTCACTGGAAGGTGACAGCGGATGTGTGAAGGTGGCGGTGTCGTCTCTCTCCCTGCAGGGCAGGAGGATGTTTTGCTTTTTATCTCACATCTCTCTGGGCAGCGTATCTGATTTGTTCCTGGGGAAGGTTTTCGGTTTTCCAGCTGCAGAGCTGAAGCCTTTGAGGTGGTGATAACAGTGATTGTGGTTTGTTTCTCCCACCTGCTCTGCTCCTGAAGATCTAATCAGCACTTATTCAAAGCCTGAGCCTGGTTTCTAGCTGAATGTTGAACCTGTCTGACGTCTGAGGCCCTAAAGCAAAATATTTCCTCTTCAGTCATTAAAGACGCACCGACCGTGTCTGACAACACACGGTGGAACTACAAGATAGTTGTTACTGATTATCATGACTGTAAAGACAGTTTTGTTCCTAAGTTTAATGTAAACTTTGGACTTAAATGTGTTGTACTAGCTTATATTAAATCCCAACAAAAACCACCTCCTGAGAAAGTAAAACCTGTGTTTACCTGACTCATGAGTCACAGGTGAAACAAGTTGCATTCAGAAGAAGAAACGCAGCACCTGAATGCAGAGCTGAGGCCGTGATACCAAGCAGAGAGGAAACGGGTAAGACAACAGTCAGTGGTTTATTTAGTGAGTCAGTCATTTCCAGCTCACATCAAAACTTTAGTGGCTGAAGCCTCGCTGCATGTTGAACCCTCAGCCCGACCCAGAGGTGACTCTCATGAAGATCCATTGTCGTCTTTTCCATTCAGGCAGCGACAGCATTTTTTTCCACCACGGAGGAAACATGCTGTATGACCACAGCACCCAGAGGGGCTGGCCAGCGTCCAGGACAGAGGCCACAGACCCCTGAAGACTGATTCACGCCGCTGTAAATCAGTCAGGACGTGGCAGAGACAAAGACGCAGCTCAGAGACTGATGACTGAGCTGCACTCATGTGAAGTTGGCTCACGGTTGTGAGGGACGGTGACGTCTTTGTGTATTTGAAGAGTGCGATTTTGCACATGTAGGCTATTTGACCTCTTAAAGAAATAGGCTTGAACATTACATTTAATGGTTTTCAGCTAAAGAAGGCGAAGGTTGCAACTTTGCAAGGTGCCCACATGAACACTGAACGGCACTGAGAGGCACCTGCCTGCTCACCAAGATCAGACAGCCGACAAGAAGTTGTCATCTTCTATCAGAAGCTTTTTGGAAGCTTTCTGGAGCTCATCACCTGGACCAACAGCCTTCAGTGACCCTGACCAATCAACCTTTTTGCCTAAACCTGATCTTTTTTCTCTGGAGGTCAAAGGAGACCCATAACCAAAATGTTGAGGTTTCTGGTTAGATCCAGCACTAACGCTCTGATGAAACACTGATCTACAGCCGTAGTGCTCGCAGGTTTTTCCTTTTCTTCTCTGATACAGTAGCTGCTCTGGATTCGTCTTTGCGGTTTTGGGTGAGACAGTTTGCCACTTCATGCCTCGCCGTGAGCGTCGGCGGGGTTATGAACAGCTCTTACACTCAAGCAAATCTGTGCTGCAGGAATTTTGACCTTCACTCCAGGTCTTTGCACTTGTCACGTCTCTTTAGGCTCATACTGCAGAAAAAAAAGATGCTTGTGTTAAGATAATACGGAGGATTAAAGAGTTTTAATTCTGTCAACACAGAACTAAAATTACCTTTAAAAGCTCAATAATTGCTTTTAATTTTCTGCTGTCAGTCACTTCGTTACAGGAGGCGTCTGCTCATCTTTGCCTTCACGTGTTCAGACGGCGTCATCGCGCCGGCCGCCACATTTCCTCTCACCGCCACAACAAACGTCCTCATTCAGTGACGAGGATTCGACACACAAGGATCCGACTGTCTTGTCTTCGGGTTCCCGCTTCATGAATCGTGCATTCAGGCTCCATAAGGGACTAACGCGTATTGTCTGACACTCTTTTGTCAGATGACGCCCCGCTTTTGTCTGAGCCAGAAACCCACTTCAACATACCACAGGGTGTAAGGGAGGAGTGTCATGGGTGCTGATGTCTGCCCAGCTCCTGCCAAGATGCCTTCAGGGAACTTTTTGCTTCTTGGGTTTGAAGAATTTGAGCTATTTCATAACTGGAGGCCTGAAAAAAAGCAGTGAGCAGTCTGTGATTTACTGACACGATAAAAACATATCAGTTTCAAGACACTTTTTACTTTTTAATTTAGTTTATCTGTGCAGTAGTCAAGACTTCAAGCAACAGGTGGCAGCATTTCTTTTCTTTTCTTTTGCATGCTCTGCACGCAGAAGGAGCATGAATGACAGCTTTTGCAAATACAGTATATCATAATTTTTGTGATTTGTTCAGGTGTGAAAATACTTTACTTGTGCTGTCAGAATCTGAGCACGAGTCATGATTTTCATACAGTTTTTTGTCTCTGCACATCCACAAGTTGTTCTGTTTTTGTCTGTCTTATAGGACTTTTTAAGGTTTTCCATACTTTTTCATGGACCATTTTATTTTTGTGATTTGTTGATGTATGAATAAGTCCCTTTGTGTCTTTAGTGTTTCATTTTTCATCTCAGCAAATCAGCCTGTTGTGTTTCTAGCTGTAAGAAACACAGTTAACCATAATTCACAGTATGCAATGCTCTTGTGTAAATGCCATCTGCTGGTTCACTGAAGTACTGTGTGTACATCAGTGGTTACACCCATGTGTCACTACTGCAGGCGCGTGCAGAGGGGGGGACTCTGGGGGCTCAAGCCCCGGCACGTTCTCAAATTATTATTATTTTTTTAAATTTATTTGTATTTTTATTCATTTAAACACACATAAAGATTGTAATGCCTGCACATCCCTCTTACTGAGCATCTCATTTCACGGCGCTCCAGTTCATTCCAGACATGTTGGGGTTCAGACTGGGGTCTGAACTGGGGTCCCCATACGTAGAGTAGCTGATCTGGATAGTTGGTGCATTGTAAACGTGGTTTTAACGTCACTCAGTTACTTCATCCTGCAGCGTTATAGGATATTTGTGTAAGAGGTCAAATAACAGAGGGAGTGTATAAGTTGCAGCTGTGCTAAATTACCACTGGTGGGTCTAAATCTCTCTGTCGCCACGGCAACGAGATTCCTCCAGAGCTGCAAAACTGTCAGACGTGTGAGCATGTAAAATATGTTTGCATTTCTGTTTTCTTCATAATATATGTGTTTATGTGTGTTTTAATTGATTCAGTCTCCATATTTGGTTTTGTTCTACTCGACACAGCGAGGAGGAGGAGGAGGAAGAGGAGGAGGAGGTACAGAGTTCATCCCTGTCGCCAGCAGATACTCACTGTGATTACTTGCATTTAAATCTTTACTGCTGCACAGAGACTGTAATTGCACAGACCGCCAACTTAAAGGTTGACATATGTTTAGAGCCAGTTGTCATCAAAACATTTTTCACTCCGTTAAAGGAGAAGGAAGGGAACCTTTTCCTCCCACTGTTCAAAGCCTTTCTCACAATCATCGTCCATCCTTTACCAAATGACCATAAAGATCCCAGATAGTGTGTGTTTGTGTGTGTGTTCTGTGTGTCCTCTGTTTAATTAGTGCATCACTATTCTTGTTCCCCAGAGGGATAAACCACAGTTCACACGCTCCGACGGTTGACGGAAAATACCCCAGCAGTCGTGTTACGTCGCAGCTCGTGAAGGGTAAAAGGAAACTAACAAATATAACCAGATGGTTGAGTTTAAGTTAAGTTATTTATGATAGTGATTGGTTTGTGTAGCATTTAAAAACAGACGTTTCTACCAGAGCAGGTTAAAGGGGAGAACAAGGTGCAACTCATAACCAGGAGAGGACTCAGAGTTAAAAGCTGCATCACAAACTCAGAAAGGAGAGAACAGAAAGATCACAACACAGAGCAGCTGCTCTGAACCACAGGACGCTGCACAAAACCAAGACTGAGGGATTAAACTGGGATTAAACTGGTCGAATTTAACCGTGACTCAGTTGCGTGAAAGCAGGTTAAATTAATCTAAATTAAGTTACTGTGGAGACTTTGAAGATGGTCAGGACCAGAGCAGGAGAAGATGGATCCTAGTGTTGGTGCAGCTGTCAGTCTCAGTAGAAATGATTATTTTACAGTTACTCCATGGTCTTCTGTAAATAAGTGGCATCAATTTAATTATCCTGCACTAAAATATTGTCAGACATGTCTACGTTCTATCATCATTCATGTGGTAGTTATTTGATGAATACGTAGGCCTGTATCACAGCAGCTGTTTGAGATCATAAGAAATGATGGTTTCAGTAAAGCCTGTGATGAGGACAGTATAGAGCATAAAAACAAGCATATAGAATAAATAAAGTAGACAGATCAATTAAATATTTGCACATTGTGGATACATTTAAATTTCCTGAGTGTTCAACTGTTAATGAATGAAATTAACAAGTAACTCAGTTATTAATTAAATTATTTCTGGACTAGTTTCGCTATTGTCTGCCAGACTTAGTTTAATTATAGCGGAAGCTGCTGTTCTGGTCTTTTCCATGTTTGATCAGTGATTCTGTGATCGATACGTGTGGTCTGTTTAAGAAAGCAGAGAACGCGCAACTTAGTTATCCTGGATTTTTGAATTCACTTCAACACAACATTCACACAACGAGTGGAGGGAGAGATGGACAAGGCTGTAACACGTAGACATAAAGTAATACATTTAAAAAACGAAAAGAACAGATTGAAGAAATGACAATAGTTATAAATAATACTGCGTATTCACTGTAATGACAGTATATAAGGATTTCTTTATTTTTTGGTGGACAAAAAGTGAGCAAAGTTACCTGAACAGATTCAGTTTTAAAGTATTTAAATTTATTTGGTTGCAAATAGTTTTTTTTGCTTTAACTGCATCAAGCCTGTGACTCATTAACGTTACAAACTGTTGGTTTCTTCTTATGATTTCCTTTTCCAGACTTTTACTGAAGCCTCCTTCCGTTTTTGTTTCTTCTGGGGGGGGGGGTTCTATCTTCAGTCTCCTCTTCAGCGAGTGGTTAAGGTCTGGTGATTGACTTCACCAGTCTGAGACCTTCTTCTTTTTCTACTTTTTAAGTCCTGTGTTAAGTTGTGTGAGTGTTTTCGATCATTGTTTTGCTGCGTGATGAAGCTCCTCACAGGTACTTTTGACGCATTTCTCCGTACATTTATGTTGCTCAGGGCACCAGTGGTTTCTTTCTTTTTCAAGACATTTAAAGTTGACTTTTGCTTTTTACATTCATAATCCGTCATTTGAGATAATCAGCTTTTTGTCTGTGTACGGGTTAAGATCTCTCTAAAAGTTCTGCATTTTTGTATCGTTTTAGATCATGCCTGTTTTCACCAAGAATATCAGAAGTGTGTTCTCCAAATCGTTAAAGCTGCGAATTCTCTTATTCCAGGTTAGAGGTTTTCAAGAAATGATCATTTAAAAAAGTAGCAAAAAAAACCTGTCAGAAACAGCTGGATCTGTTTTTCAGTCTAAATAAACTGAAGCGTGTTCAGGCCGTAATATTTTACGTGGGTTGTTGAAAGGCATCCTGGGGACTGAAGTGTCACAGAACACGATGCAGGTTGTGAGAAAGTGGAAAAATGCAGTAAAGGTCATATATTATAAGACGTATCGTCTTTAAGTGGACATCTCATTCCCACTGAAGCTTTATTGTGCAACTACATTAGATGTAACTTCCCGTGTCTGTGCTGCACAGTATGTGGACTGTGTGTGAACAGCACCTCAAATGAAAAACTCCAGGTGTCTTCATAACATTCACTAACTCGCTGGAGCATAATGCTGCGGTGTGTTTACTTACCCTGCTCACAGCCCTGTGCAGGTCAGAGCAGCCGACAGTTGACGGTGATGAAAAGTGCTGCGTGCACAGAGGGAGGGTGACGTGCATGTGGAAAAGTCTTCAGGGCATTTCTGGTGATGCATTGACTCGGGATTTGAACATTTTACTACGGTACTACGGTACATTGGAGCAGCGACAAATGCTTTAGGTTACAGACAAAAGCAATCTAATAGACGTTTCTACTGCTGATCTGCCACAGATAACAGCAAAAACAATCAACTGAACTCTGCATTAAAACAAGAAACATTTGCATGAGTCAACCCTCACTAAGCAAACTGTTAACAAGCTTTGTACTGACACTGACTCTAATGTTTTCTTATTGTCGACCTCTGAGTCAAAAGTCTTAATCTGTGACAGCTGGTTTCCACAGACTCCCCAAAGCATCTTGTCCAGTTTCCAAACAGACAATAAGCTCCTCTCTTCACTCAGTCCTGTTCAGCAGGAGAAGGCTTCTGCACAGGCAGCAGTGGCAGTGTGTGCATGAATGCACAAATTATCAATGTGGCAGTTTCCAAATGTCATGCAGCGTGGGCGTGGGAGGTCTGAGGGCTGGAATGTGTAACAGCTGGATGATGGGGGCACTCGGGTCCGTGTGGGAGACTTTTTAGTTGAAGGGGGAGATCCCTCATTACCGTATCACCCATCTGTGTGAATCTGGAAGTGGTTCATTTTCCGAGGATTTTCTTCGATTAGGCAACTGAGTCAGTCCCGCGGGAGAGCAGCTTCATCATATACGCCCTCCCCGGCAGCCTCACTTTCTTAGCTGCTGTCTTTCTTTCATCCTCACATTGCTCTACTCCTCACCCTCACTCTTCAGTTTGCATTACTGCTTTTCTGTTTCATCATCAACGTATTAAGCACAACAAAGTACTGGAAAGTAGAGTTTGCGTCCATTGTTTTGGACGGACAACATCCTAGTATTGTGTGACTGAACACATTTTTTCCAAAGCCCTCTTTTGCATCTGTTGTTTGAAAATGGCATTTAAATTACTTTAAGCTGATATTTTCAGTTCCACAACACGCCAGCAGCTATGTTCATTATTCCTGTGTCCTGTTCTTGTTTCAGCCACATGTCTGTAACTTTTAGTGGGCTGAAAATTTTAAACTCTCCAGAAATATCCCAACTCTCTCTACTCTTCTCATGAATGGAGGTAAGCCTTTTTAGACACCAAATATATTGACCTAACATTTCTGGTTTAGTCAGTCTGTAAAAACTTTTGAGATTTTATTTATAGCTCTATGTTTCTTTAGATTTTCCTCCTGTTTTTATTCCAAAATGTCAGAACCACTGGGGGAAAGAAACCTCAGCCTCACATATCTCATTTTATATTGTCAAGACATGTGGTCGTACCGCTGCAGAAAAGCAGTGTTCTGTCTTGCAAGATGCAGCTGTGACACACTGGCTGACAGAGAGCTGATACACCATCCTGCAGGAAAAGTTATGCAGAAATTACACTTGACTCTTACTATCTGCGTGTATTTCTTAAATAAAAAGCCACACTGACTTCTTGGTGTTCTCTAAATACTGGCTGATGACTGAGCTTTTTGCAGCTCAGTGTTTTGCTCAGGGGACACTTGAGATTCTTGCCCCTTTCGATATGCTTGAAAGCTTGGAATTTAGACACGGAACATAATGTGAACAAAACCTTTTTATTATGGTCAAAAGATATTTGAAAAACTCCATATTTTTCTGAGGTTATTTCTGTGCAGGACGGGTGTGTCATTGTGGTAACAGCAGCCTTTGCATGTTTTTTTCTCCATGCTGAGGAAAAGGTCTTAGGGGACCCACTCATCAACTCGCACAGGGGAGGAGTTTAAGTGTGTGTTGGGGCAACTCTGAGTAACCAGTCACTTCCATCATCATTATACGAAGCCTTCCTCCACACATAGGTCTCTGTAAGTGCTTTTTCATGAGAGAGTTTGCAGCAACCATGCACTGGGAGCTCTAGAGGGAGGGTCTGCGAGTGTGAGGAGAGTTATTTTATGTCCCAACTTTCATTCAGTGGATGCTCAGTGGCCCTTGAACAGCTTGGATTTAAGTGTTGACCGGCTGGATAACAGGTGGCAATTTGGGGAAACTAAGAGCACTGTTTGGAGTGCTGCCGCACGCTGAGGCACTTGGAGGACTGTTGCAGGAGCCAGCAGCATGTTGAGAATCCAGATGTGGTTGTTTCTCCTGGTTCTCTGTTGTGGGAGTTTGGAGGCCTGGTTTTGGTCATCAAAATCACAACACAGCACAGAAACCCCCACAGAGACAAGACCAACAGAGACAACACCAGCAGAGACAATGGCAAATGAGGTAAGACCAACAGCAACAACGCCAGTAGTGATAACAACAAATGAGATAAGACCAACAGCAGCAAAGCCAGCAGATGCAACGTTAAACGAGACAAGACCATCAGAGACAATGGCAAACAAGACAACACCAATGGAGACAACACCAACTCAGACAACATCAAGGGAGACAATGCCAAAAAAGACAAAGCCAACAGAGACAATGCTAACAGGAACAACACCAACTGAGACAATGGCAAAAAAGCCAATGCCTACGGAGACAACGACAAATAAGACAACAACAGAGACAACACCCAGAGAGACGATGGCAAAAAAGACAACACCAACAGAGATAACACAAACAGAGACAACAGCAAACGAGACAATCCTAACAGGATTAGTGCCAACAGAAATAACAGCAATAGAAACAATGCCAACAGAAACAATGCCAAAAGGGACAACACCGACAAAGACAACAGCAAATGAGACAACACCAACAGAGATGATGGAAAAAGAAATAACACAAACAGAGACAACAGCAAATGAGACAATCTTAACAGGATTAGTGCCAACAGAAATAACAGCAACAGAAACAATGCCAACAGAAACAATGCCAACAGAAACAATGCCAAAAGGGACAACACCAACAAAGACAACAGCAAATGAGACAACACCAACAGAGATGATGGAAAAAGAAATAACACAAACAGAGACAACAGCAAA
>JAUMHL010000013.1:2679762-2690095 GCA_032362345.1 Sandelia bainsii | reverse complement strand
GAAATAACAGCAATAGAGACGATGCCAACAGAGATGATGGACGAAATAACAGCAATAGAGACGATGCCAACAGAGATGATGGACGAAATAACAGCAATAGAGACGATGCCAACAGAGATCATGGACGAAATAACAGCAATAGAGACGATGAAAACAGAGATGATGGACGAAATAACAGCAATAGAGACGATGAAAACAGAGATGATGGACGAAATAACAGCAATAGAGACAATGCCAGCAGAGACAATGGCAAACAAGATGACACCAGCAGAGACACCAGAAGAGGCAACCCCAACAGAGATGCCAACACAGACAATGGCAACAATAACGACAGGTGGTCCTGCCACAACCACAAGAAAGAACGAAGTGGAGGAGGCTGATAATTCGTCCGGGCTTGAGGAAGAAATCATCAACCTGGACACAGGAGTTCGTAAGTTTGACGAGGCGTGGGACGTGACCCCAATCACCAGGACTACTAACAAAGGTCTAACAGAGAAGGTGGAGATCGCTATCACAACGGGTAATGCAGACGGGTTCAGAGGGAAGTGGGAGGAGAAGGGGTCTGGGGTTGGGGCAAGGGCTGGGTCTGGGTCGAGGGCTGATCTTGTGTCAAATGTAGAACCAGTGTTTAGAGGTGATAAAGTCCTCTCTAGCAATTTAACTGCTGATGTTTCTAGAATCAATGGAACTCTTGTGAGTGTTTTGGATTCCACCCCCGCAGATAATCGCTTCAATGGCTCTGACTCGCTTTGTCTCCCTGTGCCCTCCGATTGGTCCATTTGCTCTGACAAACAGACAAAGTTTTTCATGCTGCCCAACTTTTTCAACCACACATCTGTGGAGGAAGTGGCGGCTGTCCTACAGGAATGGGCATGGCTTACGAGGGCGGGGTGTCACCACGGTGTAGAGTGGTTCCTCTGTCTCCTGCTGGTGCCTAGTTGCCCCTCACCTGTCGCATCAGTTAGTAATTGGAAAGGTAACCCCGGCGGGTTAGAATGTATCCTGTGTGGTGATACATTTTGAATCCGATGTCATGTCACTCATGTTTCAGCGTTAGTCTGTGTGTTTGTGTAGTGTTTGTTTGCTTTTGGAGCATTTTGGCCACTTTGGATACGTTTGTCCATCAGATGATTCACTTCAAACATTTTGCATGTTTTTAGCCATTTGTAAGGCAAAGAAATTTGTGGTTTTCCAGTCATCCTGTAGTGTTTTGACACCTGTCAAGGCAGCATTTATCACAGTGAACATCATGCCTGTTTTTATTGTTGCTACAGTTGCATTTTTGTTTCTTGGTTGTAGTTTCAGTAGTGTATTGGTGTACAGGCACTTATATCGCTTATATCGTGTTACAGCCTTTGATGTATCTGTACTGTTTTTCTGTTTACAGGAGTTTTTGTTCCCTGACTTCAGGGCTCGTCTCCTGTTCTCTCAGATCAAACTCCAGTGCTTGGAGCTGACTACACACAAGTAGGACACAAAGACAGGAAAGCACTGTGTTGAGTGTTTGCTACAGAAGGAGACAATGAGACTGACATTGCGTTATAACATTAGACATGCCTGGAGTGCAGCACAGACATCACAGGGATTTATGTCGATGAGTGATAGAAGAAGAATTTACTACAGTATTAGTAACAACACTATAAAAATAACATACAATATATATTTTAAAAATACATTGCTAAAAGTCCTTCACTCTGAAATGTCTTTCAAGTAAAGCTATGGAATAAAAGTAAGTCTATTATAGTATGAGTACTATAATATTATATTATCAGATTATTATACTTGTGCATTAATGTGTAAATAGTGTTATACCGTTGGAGTGGAGCTTGCTTCTTTTGAAGCCACAGAGTACCCATCAACTTTTACACCACTGTGCAGACTGTACAATAAAAGCAAACATGATGTTCACTGATGCTTTAAGTCAGGCAGGTATCAAGTCTCTGCAAGTTGGTTTTCCAAAGCACCTTGACATTGATGAAAACCAGGAGGTGGAAGAAGAAAATAATCTATGTTATGCTTTATCTATTGCTTTGGAGCATGGCTGCCAGTTCTATCTGCAATCAGCTGGTTAAAACATGCAGAACCTATGTGGTTGTCACAGTCGTTGTTGGTCCTGTTGTGGTGCCACTTTCTGTCCTCTGCACGTGTCCAGAGCTGGTTGTTCAGCACGATGATGCATGAGTTCACGTCACCGTCCCAGGCTGCATGCCACGGTTGTGTGTTTGTCTCGTCACAGTGCAGAACTGCATTTGCAAAAGCGTCGTTTTTGTTTAAGTCAGCAATGGTCAGCATCAGCAAAGAAACAGGTTCTTTGAACAGAAGATTTGGGGGCTTAAAGCTTTTATTTGTGTTGCATTTGATGACAATAATAAGGAAAAAATCAGCACACTACAAAATATTCTAGCAAACATATTACTTTCTATATTGAGTCAAAGGTTTCCAAACCCATTTAATTGATGTTAAAGTAAATATGATATACAGTATGCATACAGATTTTCTCTGACTATAAACACTTGAGACAGGAAATGCTCCAGAGGCCCTTGTCCAGCCTTTCAGTGACTTCATAAATTCTGTATTATGAAGTCCTGCTTTTCTTCTTTTGTGGGTTTAACAGTGTGAACTTTGCTAGTTTAAACCATCTTTATCATATGTTTTCCTGCAGGAATATTTAATGTAAATATTCTGGGTTTAAGTGGCTATTTTCTATATACAAGTAGGGTTCTTGTTTGAATAACCTTTAAACTCAGTCAGAAACCACAGTTTAAGATAAAATTGCAAAGCTCTTTGTTTCAAAACACAGACTATGTGGACAGTACAAAATGTGGTGGAGAATGTTCTTATTCCTCTATTATTATCATTATCCAGGTGTAGTTAAACTGGCTAACGCAGGTTATGTCACATGCTTGTCATTAGGGTGACATATTCTTAAGGTGCATTACATATATTGGGGATCTTGGGCTTTGGATGTGGACTATGCTTTTGTAAGAATATCAGGCATTTGTCAGCAAATCCAGAATATACTCTGAATCCAGGTTTGCATATAGAAGTTACTGATTCAGGTTTCTTCTGTGATATTATCTTTACGCTGACAACAGAGTTGCTGGTTTCTCACTCGCAGCACTTGCTGATTGAGCAATTACCAGCATTACAACCTACACTTGCATGCTGGTCACACATTTCTGTCCTGGGTTATCTCCTTGTCATCATATTTCACGATTCCTGATTAGCTCATGTGGATTTTTGTGTGGTTTTATAGGCAAATGGTGTTTTAGCATCCAGAGTCGCTGGGGTGGAAACAATTGGGCCATCTGTGGTGGGGAGGGGGAGCTGCCGATGGCATTCATGATAGTGACTGTGGGTGGGAAATCGGGCTGCTCTGAAGAAAGAGTGTGTCTATTGTGTGCTTGGTTTTGGAGAAAGGGAAACGGAGTCGGTAACAAGGGAGCCTTGTGACTTGCACAAGTGGGGCGGCTAGTCTGTGACAGGGATCAGAGGGCAAGGGCAGTTGCCCACCCTCCAAAACCAGTAACACTTGATGGGTGGTAATAAGCGTCTGATTGACCATTTAGAAGATGAGCAGAGACAGAGAGAAGCGTGAGAGAGACTTTTATGCGAGCTGGGAATTACCCGCTCTTTCAGGCACATTCAAACATGGCATTCTTTAAAAACACAGGATAAGGTCAGTTTAATCGTTTTAAGCTGCATTTAGTGGCCAATTACAATTATATGTCATTAATCAGTGTCCTTGAGTCCTTTCCTGTTGACTGAAATTAGCTTTTTTCTGCTGCTTGAAGCTCTTGCAGCCACGGCAGCATAGGTGGAAACAGTGTGAGAGAAAGAGAAAGCAAAGCTCAAATAAAAAATCCAACAATTTCACACATAAAGGTCACTTTACTATAGTTTACCAGACATCACGAGTCCTAATACACTTGTAAGAACAGTTGAACATGGCTTCTGTGGCTGTAGAGGAGAAAATAAGCTCAACATCAACAGGGTTGTCTCATCTTCGGCTTGGAGACTACACATTACTGTGTGGATTCTGGAAGATGTTTATACCAATAACAGTCAAACAAAGAGACAGTTCAGTTGCATTATGGGAGACATAGGCTTCATCCCCAGCCTGAGGACATTTGTTGTGTATTATATTTGATGGACTGCAAATAAGTTTCAGAGTGTAGTAATAGCTGCATCCTTAATAACAAGGAGTAAAATAAGATAAAACAAAGTCACACATTTCATAGCTGCTAACTCTGAAAAATCAGTGACACTTGTTGCAGCTCAGTGTGAAATATTTGGTTTGGACCACAGCCAAGAAACACAGACCTGATCCTGAGCTCATCTGAGCTCAGTCACTTTCTCCTCACTTATCCTCCATCAGTCAACATTAATTGGCTCACCTCTCTCCTTATCCAACATTAATGAAGGTCTGCTGACCTCACAGCTGCGTCTCCTCTGTTTGAAGTGTGAACTGATGCCAGTCTGCTTCTCAGACGTGTAGAGTCCAGTTGGTTCGGTCTCAGGAGGGCAGAGGGGTGTTAGAAGGTTGAGCCCGCTGGTTTAATTCACTTGTTTGTGTGAAATGAAATGAAATGTTTGGTGTAAAGAGACACTCTGGACTTTTCCTGAGTTGTTTTAAGGTAAAGAAGCCGACTAAATCCCTCAGATTACTCTCGATGTATCTTCCACAGCTATGTTAGGTTTGTTAGTGCAGTGCTTACTTTTCCAAATAAGGTCTGCAGCTTTCAGATGGAGGTAAAGTAAACTTGTGTTGAAGCATACTTTGATAATAATGCAATGTCCTTGAAAGGTTTGCATGCTGGAGACTAAAATGACTAAGATTACTGAGACAGAATAGTGGTCAGACTCGCTCTTTGTGTAATTAAATGTGAGCAATGAGTGGGTGCATAAGGACAAGCAGCAAAATAAGATTACTGCAGCTGGACAGAGAGTTAAGTTAAGTCTAGTTTCTTTTTTTATGTTTTCAATTTGTGTTTTTCATTAAGAAGCAGTTCTTGGCCTTGTTTTTGTACAATGAAATGCACTTTACTCTTTTGCATTTTACTGTATGTGACATTACTGTTGCTGCCAGAGGTGGATTTCTTCTTATAGGAGCAGCAAAACTTGAAGTCTGGATGGTAAAGACGGCAAACTGGAGTCTATTGTTACACAACACTCGTACATGCTTGTACATCTTGATTGTATAAGTTAATAAATTAGAAACTCTTTTTAAATAATACTTCCTGTTCCATCTCCTACACAAATAAAAGCTAAACTTAAGCAGGAAGAATTTAGTTATTAAAACTTTATAAAACCAGTAGAGGAAAAGCACAACTGTGGTGGAAAGACACAAAGTTAATGACAAGTGTTGGTGGCACATATTGTAAATGGGTAGAGACGTGAGGAGCCCAGTGCATCATGGGATGCCCCCCAGACGTTTGAGAAACAACAGGATAGATTTGGAGTATATTTGAAGTAATGAAAGAAAGACAGTGAAGTGTTCCTGGTCAAGTAAAAACAATATTACTGCACATATTGCAGACTGTGCATATGCTGTAAATAACTATATTATCCCTATAAAAAGTCAATAATAAGGCAAGATGATCATAATTGTCACAGAAATGCCAAATATGCTCAGATCCCAGGTTCTCAAATAAGCATCAAATAAGAATTTGATGCTTTTCTTCATCATATATGAACTGAATATCTTTGAGTACATGTTGTTAGGTTGTGGCTAATCATAACAGATATATTTCTTTCTAGGAGTTGGTGAAATAGACTTCAGACTCTATCACGATATTTTACAGTATTTTTGCAGTAACGACAGTACATGACGTACAGTCTTTAGAGCAGAGCAAACACAATCTGTGGTCAAAAACAGGCCTGAGCATCATCAAATACTAAATTTAACCCACTAGACCTGCTAATATTGCACATAATAAACAGTACTTTTATGCGACAGTGTGAGACTGAGGGAATGTGTTAGTTCCACAGTGACATTTCATTTTAATTGGCTTGTTTTGTCTGTTCTGGCTTTTGAGACTGATTCTGTCTTCCTCCTGTTAGAGTCCCTCATGGTCCACTTTCCCATGGACATCTGACATGCAGTTCCTTCCTGCCTCTGTCTGTGTCTCTCTCCACTCGCAGTGTCATTTTTCTTCACACAGTAAAACAGGCGCTACGTTTCTCCAGGGTTACAGTCATATAATCCCCTGTAGCAGAATACATGAGGTCACTTTTACTTGCCGATGTCTTCGGGGCTGTGAAAGTCAGCTGTGTGTTGCTGTTGCATGTAACAGGTCCTGCTGGCGTGGAGAAAGGGAGTGAGAGAGGCGACAGAAACAGGGCAGAACGCCATAGGCAGACATCTGGGTTAACGTGACGAAGGTTTCAGAGGTGAAGTTCCCACGTTTGCGTGTCGTGCCAGCTTCCATCTGTCCCCCGGAGAGCAGCCGAGCTAAAGAAACGGCTGGAAAATCTCTGCACAGACTGAAGCAAATTGGTGCCTTTAGATCTCCTTGAGTTTCATCCACTGAGGCACACGTTTAGAGCAGTGTGACCGCACCATCAAAAGATTAATAGCCTACATTTTATGTCTCATATATCCAGCCTCTGCTAGTGTCAGGTGATCACACTACATAATCCAGTTACCCAGCTTCAGGGATAACCAGCTAACTGGTCCTCACATCTGCACAAACTTTGGTGCATTTCATTTACGTCAATGAGCTTAAAAGTCTCAGTCTGTAACCATTTCACCTTTTTTGGACAGAAAAGCTCAATTCTGCTCTGTGCCCTATAAATAAATCCTGTCTGAGAGTCTGAGACTGAGTTTGCAGCTCTGATAAAGAAGTAAGAAGTATGTGTAATTGTTGTGTAATGGTCTTGTAACCACAGTGTCACTGGTTTTGAAGGCCATTTGGCACACATGTTCATGGGAGCTTAAACTGCTACCGGCTGAACGGCCTGTTTAGTGGGCGAGCTGTGGTGGGACTGAACAACTTCCAGATGTGGATGACTCGGACTTGAGGAGAAAACCTGATCAGTAAACTGCGTTTGAATAAATGTTGAATGAAGCAGATTCACTAGTTGGTGCAGAATGAAAAGTTTCCTCATCGTCATTTATCATCTTAAACATTTAATCCACCTGATGTGTGCGACAGCTGCAGCAGCTGCACCGCTGGGAGATTAACCGATAGCAGGTGACCTCAGTGGGAAGTTGACCACCCAGCTCCAGTTGGACAAAATCCCACAGGATCCAGGCTTAGCTGAGGCTCCACACCCACACCATCCATGCAGCAGGGGCTCTGTACACAAGTGTGAGAACATGTTTAGGATTACTATCAGCGTTGGGTTGTGCAGACGTGAAATAACTAAATAACTTTGTGTGGCTCAACACACACTCCAAACTCCTTAAGCACAATTAGACATTTAACCAGAGACACTAAAATGCAAAACAAATGTTTAGATGATAAATAGTATTAAGTTAAATGTTGTATTAATGGCCAACTGTTTTACTGAGAAGGTTTTCTGGCTCCGCAGTTCAGATTTTGTGAAATATTCTCCTTATATCATTGTAAACGTTACGGGCTGTGTTTAGTTTGGACTACTGGTCTGGCAAAGTTAGAGGATCAATTTAGCGAATAATTGAAAATATTCCCCAGAACATATTTATAATAATGATTGTTGTGGTTTCCTTTAGCATCTTTCACTATCAACTTAACAAACTGCATCTGACACTTGGACATAATTTTGAGGGCTTGGGAAAATCCAATGCCTGCTGACCTCTGTGACCCTTTAATGCACAGATTTCGCTTTTTGGTGAGCTCCTCTCATGACTCTGATGACAGGCCGTCCTCAGGAGATCGCTTTGTCGAAGTGTCCACCAGGCCAAGACGTTTTCTCCCTCGAGGCAACGATTTATGAGAATGTAGTCGTGGGCCTGAAGGCTGCTGCTCGTTTGCCTTTGGGCTATTTCAGTCTATGGGAACTGAAGTATCAGCAGTTTTTCCGTTAACCTCACCCATTCCCCCAGTCTCACACTATAGAATAACAGTAGAAAATGGGGTCCATCATTAGTTAAAGAGTAGTGTAGTCGTTTGATTTAAAGGCTCAGTTCACCCCAAACAATATTTTATGATCTGTGGTTTTCTATTTGACCTGGAGGCTCAGTGTGGTTTAGGGTTTGTTGTCCCAGAGGCACTTGCTTCATTTGAAGCAGTTAAAAGTGCAGTTGTTGCACTTTCTGCACATTTTGACACATCCTGTAAAATTATTCTTAAATATATAAATAAAGTTAATTTAAATGCAGTTAAAGACACACAACGCTTACTGGAGATTTACCGTGCGTTCTCAAAGACTGGTACATTATATGTAGTTTTTCCAAAGAACTTGTAATTTGCTGATGATGTCTGTGCTTCACACTCACTCTCGTCCTTTTTGCCTTCGAGTGCAAATCTGTCTCAAACATACAACCTTTAATAGACGCTTATGAAGTTTTTTAATGGCTGATTGATTTGTTGAGGGTTTCAGCAGCAAACAGTGATGTTTTTGTGCTCTAACATCAAACTGAAATCAACCACTCAGGCTGATAAAACTCTCTCTGCAGCTGTTTGCATCAACATGTGTGTTTACAGTTGCACTTGAAGGCAAAGTTCATACAGTATTGTCTGTCCTTACGTTTCTAACACCCTGATTGATTCACTTTTATTTCGTTTTCTGCAGAGGAGAGTGGCATCTCATTGTTCCAGCTGATTGGAGACCCTCCACCAAATGAGATCACCAAGGTTTTTGGGCCGAGTGGTGAAACTGTGTACGTCTTCACCTCTGCAGCAGTGTCGGGCCAGCCGGCTCTGGCCCACGTCCCCAACCCTTTCTACCGCCACTTCTCCCTCCTCTTCAACATCAAACCGTACACTCCTGCCGCCTCTGTCCTCTTCTCCATCACGGATGGGTCCCAGAAGCTCATGTACATCAGCGTCAAGCTCAGCAAAGTGCAGTCCGGCCGCCAGAAGGTGCAGTTCTTTTACACCGAACCCGACTCTGAGGCTTCCTACGAGGCAGCCAGCTTCGACGTGCCGAGTCTGGTGGACACCTGGAGCCGCTTCTCGTTGGCCGTCTCCGAGGAGCAGGTGACTTTCTACCACGGCTGCGACTCTGAGCCGCAGGTGGTGAAGTTCGAGCGCTCGCCGGATCCAATGGAGCTCGACACAGCGGCGGGGATCTTTGTGGGTCAGGCGGGAGGAGCCGACACTGATAAGTTTCAGGTAAAGTTTGACTTGTCAGTCAACATTCAAAAAAAAGGTGTTGAAATCTTTAAGTGAAACACAAATAGGCAGATTTAGAGTCTGCACTTTCATCGTATCAGCTTTTATATCCACCCACACAGAGTGGAAGCTGTATGATTTTCACACTACTTGTTAAACAGGTTTTTACCTAAAAATAAAATAACCTGTAGCTGTAACTAGAGTAGAGCCTCCCATCATTAATACATTAGATGTAATAGTTGGACAGGCTTTCAAATATGCTCACCGGTTTAAAATATTTGCTGCACAAGCAAATGATGAAAGTTAGAATAATTGCACTAGAACAGCTGCAAGTAAAATCGGTGTCCAGAAAAAGCGTGATGCATGATATCCAGCTCTGATTTCTTGCATCCTTCATTTCCCTGTTTGTTCATCTAGTTCAGTCTGTCCAGTGATAAACGACCTTCTGACACAGACATGTAAAAATTATAACTTAGGCTTACTTACTTTATAATGAGTTAAAGTACATTATGCTGTGTAACTTAACATGCACTCCATGCACACAATGATCCTCCTTCACAGACTTTGTCCTTTTTGCTGTGTTTTTTCTTTATAAATACCAATAATGCTTGTTTTTTTACAATCTGGAAAAGAATTTTCGAACTGTAAACTCCAGGGTAGCAGCAGAGGAAATGCTCGAGTGCTTAAGGCATGTTTGCTCATCACATTTCTGACAGGAATGAATGAAAACAGCAATGAATCCTCATCCAGATGTCACCCATAGGACTTGGAAAAGTCAGAATAATACACTGTGTGCTAAGGAGCAGGTGTGAGAGAGGCTGGGTTGCTTTATAATACGTGGAAGTCTGACCTCTTCATTGGGTCTTTAACATCTCCCTGTGGCACCTCATGGCAGGTTTATGTCTGGGTCTCTGGCAACAAAAAGGACACGCCTGACCTCACACCTTGTAAATCTATAGTTTGACCTCTCTCTCCTTTGACCTCTGACCTTGATTCAGTGCGCAGGCGTGAGCCTTGCAGCAGGCTGTTTCGCAGTCTCTCTCTTTGTGATGTCTTTTTCTTAAACTTTCTTT
>JAUMHL010000013.1:2659827-2679662 GCA_032362345.1 Sandelia bainsii | reverse complement strand
CTTTCTTTCTTTCTTTCTGTTTGAACGGAGAGCTGCTGTAACATGCCAAAATAATTTCCCTTTGGGATTAATAAAGTGTTTTGAATCTTGAATCTTGAATCTTGAATCTTTAGCTTACATGCAGCCTGTAACTCAGGTGTGTCTGACTGTTCGTCACACGTACTTAATAAAATTTTTTGTTCCATTTTTTACTTTTACTGCCAAAATCTCTCAAACAAGTACTTTTTCAAGGCCAGAAACTGATCTCTGCTTCCTAGAATATTCACTTTTCAAGCATCATAACATCTCCCTGCACTCTAAGCCGTCTGTATCGTGTTCGTGAGCCTAAACACCAGCCCTGAAAAAAGCATTGGTCACAGTGTTCTCTTTGGAGGTTTCTGAGGAAACTAATATGACGCCTGACTGCAAACGGGAGCCTTACCATCATGGTGAAATAAACCCACTCACCGTGTGCGTGTTTTTAGGGACAGATTGCAGAGCTGAAAGTGGTGGGAAACCCTCAGGCAGCGGAGCGTTTGTGTGACGACGAGGACGACTTTGATGCCGTGAGTATTTGTGTGAATATTTTAGTCAAGAAATGAGCCTCAGTGTCTGAAAACTGTTGTGTAACATCTTCCTCTTTCCGTCTCTCAGGCCTCTGGCGACTTTGGCAGTGGTGAAGGTGACAGGAGACAGACAGGACACACTGTAATGGGGCACACAGTGAAGGTCAGCTCTACGACACAGGTGAATTTCTGCAAATTCATGCTCGCAATTAAAATGTAAAGCGACAGCACCTGCAGATGTTTTAAACACCTTTTGTATCCCCAGGCTACCGCTGCACCCTCCCGTCCAGTACCTGAACCCCCGCTGATTTCCTCACAAGGAGCCACACTCAAAGAATCAGGTAAAGCTGTAGCAGGAATCATTTATCACTGCCTCATCACAGTGAACAAAAGTGTAATGGAAGTTTTTAATCATACAGAAGCTGCTACCAAAAAATTTCTTGTAAAATCACTGTGCTTTTATCACAAATATGTACATCAGGGCGCTTGTTAGGACCTGAAAGAGTGGGGCGTTTTGCCGCACTAGTGTGATTGGAAACTCTTTATCTCCCCCTGGTGGGAAACTCTTGGGAAACATTTGCAGACCTCGTGCAGCTGCTGAGCTGTAGGTAAAGTTGTGTGCACTGCATTTGTGTTGACCTCAGATATGAAGCATCATCAGCTGTCAGCGGACCACAACCAGTCTGGATCACCAGGCCCAAGAGGTGGGTCGCTGGGGGGCGAAAGGATCCTGATCATGCAGAAATGCAGATGATAATTAGAACTATGTCCTAATCATGTGGCTGTGTAATTTCTCAACACAGAATGATGCATGGAGCTGTGGGTGTGTTGGTGGCAGTGCGTTGACGTCTTTTTACTCCTTTACACTCTGTGGTTGGGGTTTCCATGGTAACAGGAAGTGTGGATGGAGAGATTGAGATGTGGATGCAACTGACACTTTGTGGATGAACATTCATGGCCATACCCCAGCCCTGAAACTGCTTCAAAATAAAAGCCACACAGTGTTTTGCCAGTTTTCGTGCTTTTATTTTGAATCAACAGTGATGTAGCAGTAACTTGAGTGAACATCCTGATATAAAATTAACAACTGTAATACTGAATTAAATGCATATCATAGATAGATAAACAGACACATAACAACAGAGAAACAGACAAGAACAAAACACTTTAAAAGCTAAATTATATATCAAGTTAAATGGGTTAGATAAAGTTTAAGCCTAAACCTATAGGGACATAGAATAAACCTAAAGATTATACACTTTACACTAGTACAGATCATCTGAAAAAAGCTCAAATTAAAAGTAAAATCTTTATTATTAGATTTTCCTACACATATTTGTGCAAGATCCATAAATATAATAAAAACACTTCAGGTTCTAATTAAAAATATTCACAAGCAAACTTTCTAAGATCACATTAACCTCCACAAATAACGGATTCTGTAAGAGCTGCTTGTGACTGTGTGTCTTAGTTGGGTTATTTCCTTTATTTAGATTCTCACATTAAAATAACATATAAAACACAGAGAGAAACATGTGCATGTACAACTGCACTTAATGTTAATTGACAACGTCTATTAAAGCTGGATTAGTACTGTCGCTTACACAACGAGGCGGGGCCGGAGAGCTGATGTTAGAGCCTAATGCTCCGCTAGGTGGTGGAAGAGTTCTGTGAGAAAAATCTTCAACTGTCGGCCAACTGAAGTCAGTTTGGATTCCCACAGAACACATGAGAACACACCCTCTCTCTCTTTGCATCTTAGTCTGTTTCCTTCTTTATAAACCTGTTTGGGTTTTGGTGTCATTTTTGCACTTTTTTTATTTTACAGTTGTGGGTTTTGTGCTGATGGTGGAGGTGGTGATGATTTCAGTGATGCTTCCTGACCATTGTTGTGTATGAATTATCTGCATGTGGGGGTGATGATTATCATCTGCACTCAGCACGCAAAAAAATAAAGTTGTTCCTGATTTGATGCGACAGGTCCTTCAGGTCCCAGCGGTGCTAAAGGTGAGAAAGGTGACAGAGGAGAGAAAGGCTCAAGGGGGGACCGAGGCCCCGCGGGACCAAAGGGAGATTCAGGGTCAGGCTCCGGCTCTGGTGTCTCGTCACAGGATGGAGAACGAGGGCAGAAGGTAAAACATTCCCGTGTATCCGTGTGCATGATTTATGTGTTCGTCATTACCCACCACACTGACGACTGACACAATGATTTGTCTTTTATTTTCCAGGGTGATAAAGGAGCAAAGGTATGTTCACTGTGTTGAGTTAGCACACAACTTTACTGGCCACTAAGGCAGCTGAATGAGTTTAAGGTGAAAGACTTGATAGTTATGAGATTATATTAATACAGATCACGTGTGATAGTTTATTCTTTCAAATCCTGCAAATGAATCCAAACTAATCACTTTTTCTGCAGCTTTGCTCAGAAGCTGCTGTGATTTCACACACACACACAGTTGCATCTGTGGGACTTCTTGTCAGCGTTAACTAAAGGTTAAGCATTGAAGTTCACCGTTGACCATAAAATGCTGTAGCGTATCGCCATGGCAACTTCACCCACTGATGAAACTGTGTTATACAGATACAACTTGAGTTGAGATGATTTTATAACTGTAGAGACTGTGTAAGTTTATATACTGTTAGTTTAAGCTCTACAGGCAGATCACATTTTCATTAGCGAACCTTCCTTCTTCCTCATCAGGGCAGTTCTGGCTTTGGGTATCCTGGCAATAAAGGAGAACGTGGGGCTCAGGGGCCTCCTGGGCCCCCTGGTCCTCCAGGACCTGCAGCTGAGGTGGTCCGACTCGGAGATGGATCTGTTGTGCAACAGGTGGCTGGACCTCCAGGACCTCAAGGACCACCAGGTTTAGATGGGGCTGCAGGACCTCCAGGAGCTGATGGGGAGCCTGTGAGTACAGAGAGTCTTAGAAAAACCCAGATTCTGCACATTTTTTTTAGAGACTCACTGGTTGTTTTATATCTTTCAGGGTGATCCAGGAGAGGATGGAAAACCTGTAGGTTTATTTGCTTTATTGAGCAGATTAAAATATCAATTTTGGGCTTTTAAGTGATAATAATTGCTCCTATTCACAGGGTCCTGCTGGGCCACGGGGGTCACCAGGAAATCCAGCAACCTCTGGGGCTAAAGGCGAAAAGGTGCAGTACTGAGGGGATCAGTCATGTTGTTTCTTGTCTTATGTCGTATTACAGTAACGTTATTGAGTGTCTGACCTTTCCAGGGTGAGCGTGGAGAGGGTCAACCTGGACCCAGAGGCCCCCCGGGTCCACCAGGACCTCCTGGACCTGGCACTGGCTCAGTAAGTGCAGACTTTGGACGCTCCTTTCTTTGTAAATTTTCAGAATGTGCTTGAAACTGAATTTTTCTCTGTTTTTCTTTGGTTAGACATTTGTTGACATGGAGGGCTCAGGATTTCCATACTTGGACAAAATTCAGGTTTGTTTATTATCATTAAATTTTTACACATAAATTCAAAAGGTTGATTTTTTTAACAGTGTTTTGACATTTCTTATCCAGGGTTCTCGAGGTCCTCCGGGTCCCCCAGGTCCACCTGGCCCTCCTGGGCTCCCTGGTACTTCAGTTGCACTTGGATCCAATGGTCCAATTGCCTTTGGACCTCCTGGACCACCTGGACAAGATGGAGCCCCTGGTCTACCAGTGAGTATTTCTTTTTGTTTGTGAGCTGATGATTGATCAGATCAGTCTGTCAAATGTGATTTGCTGCTTATCATTGTTTTGAACTAATTTAGGGCCCTCCTGGTCCCCCTGGTTCACCTGGTCCAGTTGGACTCAGAGGAGAAAAGGTGAGAATGCACAGATTCAGGGAAACCACTATTTCACACAGTTGGTTGTGGTTTTATTTAGTTTTTAGACTTTAAAGACTCACTTTGTGCTAAATTTCTCTTCGTTCTCTTCTTTTACTCCTCCAGGGTGACTGTGGTGAACTCGGTCTTCCAGGACCAGCTGGAGAAAAGGTGAGTTACGTCTAAATATGTACTATATCCATAAAAGTCTTATTGGTGACTTGATTTTAAAAATGTGGGTGTTGTGAATTTCCTCCTTCGTTGTTTATTGCTTTTCTTTAGCAAGACACGCAAGGCTCCAACTTTTTCACCAGCCTGCTCTCTTACTTTGCTCCATCTTCTACGGTGTGTAATGTGTCTCAGGTACCGGGGTGTCTCTGCTTTGGGGATTTCTTTCCTTTTTATCATTTTCCATTTCCCCATAATGTTTGAGCTAAATGTAGCTGTCTCTGATAAGCTGACCCTCGTCCTGTATAGTCATATTTCGTTGACTCTGCAGGTGATTGAGGAGAAATGCTGTTCAGTTTATTGCTGTACCTTCATTTTCCAAAGTATTTTACTGTATCTTATACGTTGTGAGATCATTTAACTCTCCTTGAGTTTTCGTTTTTTATCTCTTCCTGTGCCTCTCGCATGTCACCTTTTGTAACACCCAGTTTTTCTTGCTTCTTCTGCTGCAGTTACCATGAACATAATGTGCAAATAACAAGCCTGTGTAACAGTCATTTTTAATAGTTAAGTAAACCCACATTTTTTACCCTGCCACTCCAGGGTGCTCAAGGTGAGGCAGGACAGACAGGTACACCTGGACAAATTGGGCTGGCGGGGCTTCCAGGTCCCATGGGGCCAGTTGGACCTCCAGGACCTCCTGGACCACCGGGGCCACCTTACCGTATTGGCTTTGTGAGTTGTGTATTTAAAATCTTGGTCATTTATGCCACTCGTGTAGATGTGTACAGCACGTGTGTCAGAGCAGTGATATTTGATGCAATGCCACCAAATAAATACAATAAATGCTTTAATATAATTTATTGTTTAAATCAAGCCTCAGCTCTTCATTGATTGATGTTCCCAGAGTCATTTTCTTAATTTCAAATCTCCTCCGTGCAGAGTGACCAGGATGGATATGAGGTGATCAGTGGTTTACCTGGACTCACAGGCCCACCTGGACCACAGGTACCCAGTCACACAAACAGTACATGACTGTCCTTTTCTTCACAGTTCGTACTGTTTCTCATGTTCTGCTCTCATGTCTTCCAGGGTCCACCTGGTGTTGCAGGTCTGCCTGTAAGTACTGTAAAGGTTGTATGACTTTGTGGTGATTGTCTCACAGTATTTATTTTCATGCCCTTGAATGAATTACAGCAGTTGCTGTAGTATTGCATGGGCCAATTAGTGTTTTAGTGATGTTGTAATTATGATTTCTAGGGCAAGCCTGGTTTCCCAGGTAACCATGGAGACGAAGGAGCAGAGGGACCACGAGGACCGACTGGGATCCCAGGCATAGATGGACTCCCCGGACAGACGGTATGTACGGTAGCCTGATGAACTGGGTTTAGTTGCTTAAGTGAGTTTAAAATACAGAATAATATGTAAATAATGCACTGCCAGACATTTGCAGGCTGCTTGATGTGTGTTTGTTTGTTTTATTGTGTTTGATTTTACAGGGTGAAAAGGGAGAAAGAGGAGAGAAAGGAGAGATGGTGAGCTACAAACTAGGCTAACTCATGCTAACATGCACAAACAACACAAAAAGCGAATTAAAATAATGTTTTAATTTTTCACTATGTCAATAAACACTATACTGATACGCATCCTTTACTCTCTGTGAATTTCCCCATGGGGATGAATAAAGTATCTATCTATCTATCTCTCCTCATGATTTTGTGTTGCAGGGTCTGCCAGGACGAGACGGTGGACCACCTGGACCTCCAGGGCGTCCTGGACCTCCAGGGGAGATCATCTACCGGTCAGCAGGCGATGTGAGTCTTTAACGAAAGAGATGCACTAATCCTGCAGATATTTAAATATGTAAGATAAAATAACTTTCACATAACAGCCTGCTACTAAATCACTCATTTAAAGTCCTCGTAGTCACTAACAGTCACATCTCGCTTGGTTGCTTGTTCACCTCAAATACTAACTGACTTAACTTTGTCCTGCTGTAGTATAACGACTTAAATTGAAACAAAGGGTGGCAGGTGAGTGGACACAGCCTCTGGTCCTCTAACCAACCTCCCTCTAAACCTCACTTTACTGAAATCTAAAGTTTTTATTGACCTTTCTTTAACGTGTTGTTATTCTCTCTTCTCCAGGGAGGACCTGCTATTCCGGGTGGAGCAGGATTCCCTGTATGTATCCCAGTCATTATCATGCAGTTAAGTAAGGAAAAATCTAATTAAAACCAATTAAATCCAATTCTGTGTTTTAATCTAGGGGCCCATGGGACCAAAAGGAGACAAAGGAGATGTTGGTCCCCCGGGATATGCACCGAAGGTTAGATAAAACACATTTTAATTACTTCATCTAGTATTTAACTGCAAAGTGGCATTTATTCTCCTACTAATGAGGTGTATTTGAAGACTGTGTGTTTCCCTATCTATAAGAATTCCTTCTAATAAATCACCCTGTTACTCAGCTTTATTAATTAACAGATTGTAATGTAATTTTGTCAGCTGACTTTAGCTACTATCCAGGTGTCTGGAAACTTTGCATTAGGTCCACACAACATACAATTGCTAGAATCTTAGGGTAAAGATTATTCATTTTTTGTGAGTATTATTGGATATTTAATGTAAGAAAACAATAATAATAAAAAAATGCAGCACAATATATGTCAATACTTAGCACCAGTTTTGTCTTTTTCTTATGTTATCAACACTTCCTGAGCAACTCTTTTGCAGTGGAAGTTGTATGTTATCTTATGTTGATGTCTGTGTTGTGTTTGAATGTTTGTATGTTGCTCAGGGACAGAAAGGGGAGCCTGGAGTCATATTGGGGCCTGATGGGACACCTATGCACCTGGGTGGTCTGGCAGGACAGCTGGTAAAAAACCTTATGAACAGATAAACAAGCTGTTAGGATTTATTCACCACTGTTGGCATCACATCTAAAATGACATGCTATCTAGCATACTTTTAAATTCACAGTGTATTGCTCCAAATAGCTGATTAATTGCATAAAATTAACATTGTGTTAATTTCCAGGGTGAGGTGGGACCTCCAGGCCCTGTGGGTCCTCAAGTATGTACCACGTTTTAAACACATAATACTTTTAGACTTGTAGAACATGCTAACAGCATCAGATTAGTGTTACAAGCTCATGTTAAAATATTTTTCCAGGGCGCTGCGGGTCTAAAAGGAGAGATTGGATTTCCAGGTAGACCGGTGAGTACGTTTCTGGTACATTTCAAATGCTGTTTTAAATATAAAGTGGTATAAAAAATGTTCTTATATGTGTTATGTTTCTGAATGTGGTCTGTATTTAATCGTAGGGTCGACCGGGGCTGAACGGCGCCAAAGGAGAGAAAGGAGATTCAGGCAGTGGATCTGGATTTGGTTATCCAGTGAGTATTGTAGATTCTGGTTTATTTTACCTGAGCTGTAGTCGCCTTTTTTTCCTTCTGAAGTTGTGCAATTTTTTGATCATCAACATACACATAGTGATCAATTTGTTCTGTGTGCCAGGGTCCTCCAGGGCCCCCTGGACCTCCTGGACCTCCTGCTCCCGTCGATAGACTTGGAGTGAGTCGAAATGTGTATTTCCAATAGTTTATGAAGTGTGTATAGTGAGTGTTTCTGTTTTAATAACTATGTTTTAACTGAGTAAAAAATAATAGATTAGATTAATTTCTTTACTTTGTGTTTCAGGGGTATGAGGATTACTCCAGGTATTACCCCGGTGAGTTCACTTCATATTCAAGTGCCACAAGTTAAAAAAAAAGACTTAAAGGATCAGTTCAACATTTTGTTAAATATGACTGAAAACACTCTCGTGTCTTTATGCTAAATTTGATGCTAAATCCACTTAGACTGGTTTAGTATAAAGACTGGAAGCAAGAGGGTACAGCTGGTCTGGCTCTGTCCATAACAAAATCCACCTACCAGCACCTCTACAAGGTGTGTTCAGACAGAAAGCACAGAGGTTCTTTTCTCACTACCTTTGTTCACACAGGTACACAGGTTTTCTTGGCATCTAACTCTCCGTAACAGTGACGTCTTATCTCACTTCAGTTTTTGAGCTAAGCTTCTGGTTCGAGCAGAACAAATGTATTTTAATGTTTGTAACTCAGTCTGTTGTTGCTGTTCTTGTTGTTTCTAGGCCTTAAAGGAGAGAAAGGTGATCGTGGGTTACCGGGGATTCCAGGTAGAACTTTGTTTACGCACATACATGCAGAACAACTTTCAACACATCATCAAGTTCTAAAATAAGCATTTTGTTTCTGATCCAGGCGTCGGGTCAAACTTCGACGTTTACACTTTCAAGGTAAACCTCAAGACTTTACACACGTTTAGGATTTAATGGGTCTTTTTTGGTTAAATTATTTTTGTTTTTTTTAATTTATATTAAAATGCTCTTATTGTTTATGTGCCCAGAATGAGCTGAAAGGTGAAACAGGAAGTCCAGGCTTTAAAGGAGAGAAAGGAGAACCAGGTGGAGGATATTACGACCCCCGCTATGGAGGAGTTGGAGCTCCAGGAGTGCCTGGACCTCCGGTAAGATCACACCGTCTAAAGTACAATAAAACTTTTGTATTTTTTGCCTTAATTTGGGTGTATATAGGTTTATATATGTATGTGTGTTTTTTCTTAACTTTTGAATTAAATTTTGTTATTTTCCATTTAACATAATGTAAAATCAGACTCTGGTATTGTCTCTGCCCTTTTCTCCTCAGGGCCCTAAAGGTGACTCCATCATTGGCCCACCAGGTCCTCAGGGACCCCCTGGTGCAACAGGAGTCGGCTATGATGGGCGACCTGGACCACCAGGCCCACCTGGACCTCCAGGGCCATCTTTGCCTGGTATTTACGGAGGCACACAAAGTGAGAAACATAACCACACTTAGTATTTTAGGTTAAGTCTGTCTTTCACTTCATCTGAGATAATGTGACTGTTTTAAATGACAGCTATCAGTATTCCTGGACCACCGGGACCACCTGGAGTGCCTGGACTACCTGGACACACAGGGGTGAGAAAAGCTTTGACACAGTCAGATACATACATCTGCTTTATTCGTTTGTGATCAAATGATTTATCATTTATTAGACAGTGTAATGTGACTTGAATGTGTGTAATTGCATAATCGGACTCTGTTATCATTAATTAATGTCTTATAATTGCAGACTTCATGACTTGGTTAGAATTGGCAGATGTTTCACAAGACAATTTAAAGGAATTAAAGGGTTCAGGACTTTTCAAAAACAAGATTCAGGTGTCCACACGTACACGAGAACAGGTTTCTGTCTCTACAGCCTCAAGTTATCGAATGTGACTATGCTATAACATGGGAGACATGTGCAGCCCTCATATTGTACAAAATTCACCCCAAAGTTCAGCTGAGACTCTTAAAGAAACTTAAGCAGTTTTACCAATCTACAGTGAGTCAGTAACTTTATAAAATACGGTGTATTTAGGACAAATATCCCTCTTTTGTTCAATAGAAGATGTTCTGTACCTCTGCCGCAGCTTTGTAAACAACTACTATCAAGTAAACAAAAAGAGGGAAATTAGTGCTGATGTTTCTTATGAGTTTCAGCTGAACTTTGTGGGCTGAAAATGTTGAAACTGAAACAATTTGGGATCATTTAGCAACTATGTGAGGTCCTGTAAATCAAATGTACATGCAGCCAAGAATACGAATACACATTTGACTTAGGACTTAGTACTTAGGACTTAGTACCTTGGTCGACTTGGTTCCCGCTGAGTCTGCTCTTCTGTTTCTAGGTGACAGTGTTGAGGTCTTATGATACCATGACAGCAACAGCTAGAAGACAACCGGAAGGCTCTCTGGTTTACATTATCGACCAAACAGATCTGTACTTACGAGTTCGAGATGGAGTCCGCCAAGTCCACGTAAGATATCCACCATTTTTATTAACTATAAATCCACAGGGGAGACATGTATATTCATAGAACCACTTGTCTTTGCAGCTCGGGACCTTCATTGCTTTGCCCAGTGATGATGTAAGTGTATTTTTAACTTTTCTATTTTCTCACAACATATCATTCACCATGTTTTAATGTAGATCATCCATTTTATTTGCAGGGTAATGAGGTTGCGGCCGTGGAGCCTCGACAAGACGTTTCCTACTACCCAGACCACCAATCCAGCGCCGACACCTCCACGCACTACTCCCATGCGACGCAAACAAACCCTCAAAACCCTGATTCCAGACACCATCCTGACTCACAATATCAGCCTGATGCACGGTACCCATCACAGACAGATCCAAGGTTTCCCAGTTACACAGAGCGGCTAGACCATCCAGATGGTAGGTATTCTGTCCATACTGTCCAGGAACGCCCTGCAGTCACCCCTCAGCGAAGACCACCTCCACCTGTGCCCCAGACTCCGGTCCATCATCACGCGTCAGGTCCAGGGGTAAGAGAGGCCACTTTATTTATATAGATTCAAGATTCAAGATTCAAAACACTTTATTAATCCCAGAGGGAAATTATTTTGGCATTTTACAGCAGCTCTCCGTTCAAACAGAAAGAAAGAAAGAAAGAAAAGAAAACTACAGTTATTATCATGAATATGCTAACGGGCACGTTGCTGTTTCAACAGCTCCACCTGATCGCCCTGAACAGCCCTCAGACCGGCTCCATGAGGGGCATCCGCGGTGCAGACTTCCTGTGCTTCACCCAGGCTCAGGCCATCGGGATGAAGGGAACCTTCCGGGCCTTCCTGTCCGCTAAACTCCAGGACCTCTACAGCATCGTCCGCAAGGCTGACAGGGACCGCTTACCAGTAGTGAACCTGAAGGTAGTCAGCAGAGAATTTTTAAACAATGAACCTAGACGAGAAAGAAACTGTGGCAGCACTTTGTGACACAACACTCACACACTTTATTTCATTACTTTAAGTTACACGTTTACAGCCATTGCTTGGACTTCTTGAATATGTTTTAGTAGAATATGTTCCAAACATTATCTTTATGAATATGAGACACTCTCTGATAAAAGTGAGAGCCACCCTTCTATCTAATCAGAGAATTTCAGCTATTTCTGCTCAAGTGGTGAGTTTTGGAGCTTCTTATTGACTGTAATTTCATTTCACAATCGTTCATTTTGTGTCTTATTGTGGTAATTTTATGTCTCTTTGTCGTTGTTTTGTGTCTCTTTGAGGCTATTTTCTGTTTCTTTGCACCCTTCAAATTGATTTATCAACCAATCAGCAGATCTTTTGAGGTAATTGTGTGGTTTCATCTTTCTCAGGATGAGGTTCTGTTTGACAGCTGGGACGCCATCTTCAGTGGCGGCAGAATGAAGGACAATGTGCCAATCTACTCCTTCGACGGCAAGAATGTTCTCACTGACAGCACATGGTGAGGCACGAATGAAGTGGTATAACAGTTTTACATCATCACTCTGACTTAGTAGGAAACTTTTCTCAATGTTCTGAAACTGAGGCAACAAACAGTGGAGAGGAACCACAAAGATATGTAAGTTCTAAAACTAACAAAAACGTCATCTCTCTATTCTCCTGTTATTGATTTGTCCCAGGCCAGAGAAGATGGTGTGGCACGGCTCCAGCGGCGCCGGCCAGCGGCACATCGACAGCTACTGCGAGACGTGGCGCGTGGGCGACCGCGCGCTGAGCGGCATGGCGGCGTCGCTGCAGAGCGGCAGTCTGCTCCAGCAGAGCTCCAGCAGCTGCTCCAGCTCCTACGTCGTGCTGTGTATCGAGAACAGCTACATGGAGTAGTCCAAGAGATAGACACACTGGACGAAGGGGAGCCCTCAGTCAGTCAGTCGGGCTCTGTGTACCGTATGTGGTGCTTTGTAAATATGTTTTTCTAATTAATAATGAGAATATGTATGTTATCTCCTCCTATATGGTGCTATACAGGATTATCCCATATGTTGAACCTAATTTAAGCTCAGGTCATACAGTAACACACCCTCTGGCAGCCATGTTGGACGTCCACACTCTGACTGTGTTTCCAAAGCTTTGTTTAATTTCTTTGCTCTTTGTGACTCGTCAGCTTGCTGTGGCACAAATGTTGATAAAAAAAAAAAATCTGCATGCTTGGTGCACACTAGCAAAGCCAATTTAAAGGGACAGTTTAAATTAAATAAAAACACGTGTTTTCTAGGTAAAATATCATCATGAAAACTACATTTAAAAACTTGTTTTTAAGCTACATACTGTAAAATGATATTAGCAACATTAAAAACAATTTCTTTGGTATAAAGGAGTTTCGAAACAGCACAAACAGCAGAAAGCAGTGTCACAGCAGAGCGTTTGGTCCTATCACGTCATGCACAGTTGTCATGGGACAGTAAATGCTGGAGCATTATTTCTCATACATGTTGACTTAAAATTGAAATTCTAACATATTCAATCTCCATCTGCCGTAGATGATTTTGTTTGTGTGACACCACTGTGGTCATATGTAGAAATGATATCTGAACCAGTAAGAACTGGAGAGCTAGAAACAGCAAAACAGTCAAGGGACTTTTGTATAAAAAAGCTCATCACATCATGAATCTCCAACCTTAAAAACAGTATTAATAATGATTAAAACAAGCTTAAATACTGCATTTACTTGTTATATACAGTATTTTTCAGCGCTGAAGACAAAAAAATTAGGAATTAAAATATCACAAATAATATAATGGTTTCTTGTGTATGTTTAAAACACCACAGATGTTATTTTAACCCACAGCACTTCCACTGTACTTACAGTAAAGCCTTTTCTTTTCAGATCATATTTTAGCAATAACAAAAAGATATTTATTTTTTAGAAACCTTTTTCTAGTTCAGCTATAACGTGTGATTAATAAAAAATGTAATTTCCTAATAGATCCAAGATTTCATTTTTACTGTAATCCTGAAAGGGGCTGAGGACCAGTTTCCCCTCTGTGACAAAGTTTGTGCACACAGCAAACAAACAAAAGGATTCAGCCATAAATGTTTGATGCACTGTTGCTTTTTATTTGAGAACACCACAGGGAATGCAGAAGAAAAACACACACTGTGATGAGTGTCATGCGTCACTTATGAATGACCTGTTCATGTACTAACAGTGTCATAACAAATGCAGTAAGATGTGTGTTAACTCTTTCACGTTGTCTCTTTTTGTTATGTGAGCAACACTCATCCAATAAACCTGTGTGGAAAATGTGAGTCGTGTTCTCAGTTCAAGGTTCCTGTTTTCAGTGTTTCATTCTGTATCGAGACCAGTAAACAAATATGTGTTTTAACATAAAGATATTTACACAATATCTAATCTAACGTGACTTAGAGCCTATATATACTGGGTTTTTGATGTAGAATATAATATTTGAATTTTAAAGATCAGATGGTGTCAAATCTACATTTATTTACTTATATAAGCATATACAGTAACATCATTGTTACATTTGTGTGTTTATGGTTATTTTGTGTTTGTTTTATGTTGTTTTTTGTCTGTTTTTCATCACTTATAGTCATTTTATTATTTATCATTTTTATTATTTTATTGTCTCTTTTTGGTCAATTTGTTTCTCTTTTTGCTCATTTTTGTCTTGTTTTGTTCATTTTGTGTCAGTTTTGGTCCCTCTTTGTCTCTATGTGGACATTTTATTGAGCTTTGTGACTTTCAACAAGTCACAAAGAAACATTATTGTTGTTGTTTCACACAACAAGAAACATTTAACAGTCACTTTGTTCAGAGACTGTGGTTCAGGACCCTCCTCACCCCTCGGGCTCCTGGGCACAGGCCCAGCTGGCCTCTCAGTAATCCACTGATGACTAAAATATAATGTGCTAAAAGTAGAATCAAGAAATTTAATAGGGAAAAACAAAATATAAAGCTCAAGAACAAAAATTACATGTAAAAATGAAAAGAAGATACAATTTTGCATATCTTGAAATACAACAACGTAAATGTGCAGGCTGAGGCGGAGAATTCATTATGTGAGGATACTGTGCCAGGTGACATACAGAGGTCAGAGTTTATCACCATGGTTACTTGAGGAAACACAAACATTTTCCTGAGTGAAGAACTGGTTCATCTACAGCAGGTCCTTCCCCCTTGTGTCCAACATAAAGAGCAGTGACTCACAGACACATGTCACTGTGTCAGACAGCAGCCAGTTGCTTTAGCTGTTTTTAATGTGACTAAAACACAAAAAGTGAGTTTCAGGAAAAGCTCTGCATCCTGAAGAGACTCTGCAGCATTTAGTGCTCACACAGGATGACACATCAACTGTGGATTCAAGCAGCTTCTCAGAGTTTTACACAACAAAAACCAGGTTATGACATGGAGCAAATGTCTGGATTCCTGGAATACAACAAATAAGCTCTGGAGTTATAAGAAGATTGATGGATGTTTGTTGATGAAGGACATAATGATATCCTCAGAAAATGTGAGTTAAGCTGAATCTAAATATATCTTTATATTAAGTCTGTGTGGTCAGATTTCACCAACAGTTTCTGACACTAATTGTGGTTTGTGCCTCTCTGTCTGTCCTTGTCTGCAGTTTCCTGACAGATGATTTTCCAGTCCTGTTCTCTGGTGATCACCTAACTGTTCTTGTCAAGAGCCACCTGCCTCCACAGCTGTGCCTCATTTGTTCATCAGTGCAGGGAGCAGCTTTCCTCCTGCACTGGTAGAGCTGTGACAGTATGTTCCTTGTCTCCTGTTTCCCAGTGATTTCTGGCTGCATGTCGGTAACTGACTCTACACCAAGGTCAAGCTTAGCTAAAGTGACAAATCATCTTCTGAGGAACAGCAGAAATGCACAAACAGCTCAGTAGAATAACAAGGAAGATAAAGCAGGAAGGGGACAGAAAGAGGAAGTTTTTCTGTGTCAGTTTGGGAGGTGTTCCAAATATATCTTATTTTCTAGAATTAAAAACGGCAGAACAGTGAAAACAAAAGTATCAGTGCTGCATGTAAAATGTGGATGGAATTTAATAATTTCTCTCTATTAAAAATTAATATTTCATCTATAGGAGCTGAACATAGTTTTAATTGTCTCCATTTAACATTAAAAAGCCCTGTAACTGCATCTTTAATTGATTTGCCTTCCTGTCGGGACAGTTTCAAAATGTATACTGAGGTCACTAGTTCATGTTCCCTAAATGCAAGTTAGTTTCCTGCAGGCTTCATACTTTCTCACAGACATCTTTGTAGGTTTTTGGTTAATATAAATTCTAAATAACAGACACAAGGATCTTTTTTTGCCACCCTGACTCGTGTTTCTTCCAGCCTGCAGAAAGCTGCAGCAACCTCCCCCAGCAAGGTTGAGCAGAATTTATGCAGCCACAGAGAAAAATACAAAGCTGCAACTCTGTAGGCTCGATTATGATACGATTGCATCATAATAACTCAATGCAACAGGGGTCAGTGTGCATTAATATTTTTATCCTCCCTCATCCAGATTGTTGCAGGTGAGAAGTAAGAGACCAAATGCAATACAAAAAAACTATGATTAATCACTCAACATTTGTTTATATTTGCTAAAAGTGATTGAGTGACGTGTGCTGCCTCAATAAAAGCGTCAAAGTGAAACCTATTCACCTTTATGATTCACGGCTCCTCAGGTGTAAGCTGCGGGGTTATTTCTGCCCTGAGTTAAAACCTTCAGGCAAACCTCCTTCTCAGACTACGCCCTCGTCTCCTTTTATATACAAGGATTTAGATGTCCTACACGCTTCATATTTAACAGCTGAAACTCCGGGCTGTGTCACTGGGATTTGTAGTTTGTTTCTACTGTGACAGATACTTCGTGTCTTGTCGGACTTCTTTGCTTCTCGCCTTGTGGTTTGTTTCGCGTCGTTGTGACGCAGCTGTTTTCACCAACATTAAAAAAAGGTACCGTAACACCACGTTTTCCTTCTTTAAAGGCGTAATATTAAATATATATCTTATTTGGCACTGTTTTGCAGTATATAACACAGCGTTAAGTGTGCTGCACTAACGGTATTACTTAACTAGCTAACTAGTTGTATTGGTAAAACCTGATAAAACTTACTACGTAGAAATAAAATACGTCCCTCATTCAAAAAACTTTAGTAAAAGTGGTCTAATTAACGTTAGAGCTGCAGTAAAAGTAGACTATTGTTTGCATGTTTGTATGCATGTACTTTTTTCACACCCATTATTTTAATAATCGATTTATCGGCAGATTATTTGCTCAGTTAATTGATTGGTATAAAGCAGTGTTGATTTTGGTAGTAATAAAGTAGTAATTAGATTTTTGTTAGATTAAGTCAATAGTCAACAACAACTAAATACATTTAGTCTAATTTTAAGTCGGTGACATTTTAGTTTCATTTTTGTCCCGCACCCAACAGTTGCCATGGATACGGGTTTGTTCTCACGTATCGCGAGACTAACGGCGAGAACTTTATTCTAAACATTGGGGCAAATAACAGAAACATGTCCTAGTCCAATAATTAATTAGTAACTTTAATAGGTATTAGAATTTTATTATAGAAAGAAAATAATAATAATAATAATCACTAAATTACAATACCACATTCAGACAAATATGTCTACATTAAATGGCTTTTTCTTGGTGCTACTAATCATGAAGTCTTGTAAAACTCATTTAACTATGGGCTGCTTTTTATTTGACCAGTGGAATAAGTTAGCTTGTTAATGTGCACCACCTACTGGGCTTACTTTAGAACCGCATGACCCCTTTTATTTCCCTGCTTTCCTATGAGGATGTGTTTAACTGCTCTTGGATCTGGGGCAATCTTAATTTCAGTTTGTTACTGATATTTTACAGATGTTGATGATGAAGTTTCGGATCAGATGTAAACAAACATCCAGTACTGATTAATAATAGATGAAGGTATCTGTGAACTAATATGGAGGTAAGCATCTTTTAAGAAAATATATTAAATGTTCAATGGATACACAAGGTACATTTGTTAGCTTTGATCATTGTTTTGGAAGGCAACATACTAATCAGTGTATCGTATATATATGTACTGTATATGTGCACAAGCATAAATCTTCCATCTGAACCAATGTCTCTTTCTGCCACTAAACAGATTTGACTGACAGCATGTTGAGTGTGTTTTAACCTATGGATCTGACCGAGGGTGTAAACGAGGGAATCCTTCCCTCCAAAATCTCTCCATCTGGGGAGCATGACTGCTGGACCAAATCTCAGTGGTAAGATCAGGATCTCAATTAATTTTGGTGACAATGTCAGAGCCCAGCAGTTACATCATTTTGCCTTAATGAACCTAAAAAAGAACTTTCAACATCTTTGTGGCAGTCTCTTACCAGTATGAAAATATGCAGCCATGTTTGACTACATTGCCTCCAGCATTCATCCTGTCCTCTTATGTTAAATATAAAACAACATATTTAAATTATGGATTCAGTAAATATCATATGATGTTCTTTCAACAGAACTCCCTCCTTTCTTGCCTAAATAACTTTTAACATTAAATTATTTATTTTTTTAAGCCCAGGGCAGCAGAAGAGACCAGCCTCATCTATAGCCAGCTGTGTGTCCATGAAGTCAAAGGAGCCACCTATTGCTTTCCAAGGACATTCTTCTGAGACAGAGTAATTTTACTTTGTACTCTTAGTATTAACATAGCAGTTATTGAGGTGAAACTACAGTACATTTACTTGTCACCCATTTGTCTCTTTCAGGATCCAAGTGGAGGAAACAGACTCTCGTGCACCCAGTTCTGTGTTTATGAACCAGTCAATCGAGTCACCCCTTGCTTTTAAAATACATTCTTCTAAAACAGAGTAAGTCTACAGGTTAAATTAAAATATCAGTATGAAGCTATTTGAAGAACAAGATGTGTTTTAGTAATATGATTATGACCCAAAGACTGCTCAGTATATCATGATCTACTGTACTGGCTGAGTAAGCGATAGTGACACCTGTAAATCATGTAACTCCTTAATAGACAAACAATTGTCCAAATAGCCACCAGTAGGAGATACAATGTCTGTACAGCTCTGACTGAAATATACTGTATGCCACAAGAAAATGTAAATGATTTCCCTTGTAGAGGTTTATCTAAAACTGCAGTGAACCAAGTATTGACCCCTGTGGGACACCATATTTTAGAATTCAACATTACCAAATTGTTCACACCAAACATTTTAGGGTTCATAAAAGGTGTATGGTTGACTTATTGTATGCAAACTGAGACAAGGAGTCTCAACTAGACATACTGTAGCCAAACAGTCTGAAAACCAGTCCTCCATCCAAAAAATAACTGTTCCACAAAACAACTAAACCAGTATCAATTTCAGAATACCTGTTTTCCTCCACAGACTACACCAGGAGAGCTTAGAGGTTCACAAAGCTCAAACTGTCCCAGAACATCAGACAGACACGGACATATTTATGGTGTGTACATGTGCAAATAAGCTTCAATCCAATCCTAAAATACTTTTTCTTTACATGTGTTTTAACTTCAAGTATTTTACCTTCTTTAGACCATCAGACATGAAACCTAAGTTTGCATATCATTCTTTCCAGGTGCTTGAGGAGAACATTGTCAGTTTTGTGAGGGATGAGTTGAACAGAATCCAGAGGGTTTTAAATTCAGAGTGCTCAGATGACGAGGTTATGAGGACCGAGGAGGACGAGGATATGAGGAGCACTAGAGAGGCATTCCTGAAAATCACACTGCACTTCTTGAGAAGAATAAATCAGGAACAACTGGCTATCACTCTGCAGAGCAGTAAGATGATTTTACAGCTATAACAGGGTGGAAAGGGGGAATTCGTGGAGAAAAGAAACAAGGCTGAATTCCAAACTGCTATAAATAATTATATAATACTATATAACATACAGTAGTTTACTCAGTGTAAATTCCATATTGACAAAATGAGACAAAACCATGATATGTGTTCTGTCTCACTGTATGTTTGCCCAACAGTAGTGGATGGAAACATGCATTAATTTGCTTTAATTTTGCTGATAACCTGTGATAATATTTATTTTTTGTACAATTCACTTACTAAGATTCTTTTGTTTATGCAGAATCTCCTGCCATGTGCCAGCGTAAAATCAAATCTAGTTTAAAGCAGAAGTTCCAGTGTGTGTTAGAGGTGACTGGTAACACAGGAAATCCAACACTTTTGAATGAGATCTACACAGAGCTCTATATAACAGAAGGAGGGTCTGGGCACATCAATGATGAACATGAGGTCAAACAGATTGAAACTTCATCAAGGAAGCCAGCCACACCAGAAACAACAATCAGACATGAAGACATCTTTAAAGCCTCACCTGGAAGAGATGAACCAATCAGAACAGTGATGA
>JAUMHL010000013.1:2635871-2658544 GCA_032362345.1 Sandelia bainsii | reverse complement strand
TCAGCTCTGGTCTTCATCTTACTGTCATCAGAAGAAGATCTGGACGTGTTTGACCTGAAGAAATACTCTGCTTCAGATGAGGCTCTTCTGAGGCTGCTGCCGGTGGTCAAAGCCTCCAATAAGTCTCTGTAAGTTTACTTAAATTGTGATTGATTTCTTTTTGTGAAATCATCCGTCCATCTGACTGTCTGACTTCTTCATGTTACAGGTGACAGTCAGCCAAAAGCCAATGATGACTAAAAAGCTGTATATGAATGGGTTGTAGGGGATTAACATTCTTTTATAAGGTGAGAACTGATCAGTATGTCTCTTTGCATGTTCCTCTACAGACTGAGTGGCTGTAACCTGTCAGAGAAAAGCAGTGAAGGTCTGGCATCAGTTCTCAGCTCCCAGTCCTCTAGTCTGAGAGAACTGGATCTGACTAACAACAACCTGCAGGATTCAGGAGTGAAGCAGCTTTCTGCTGGACTACAGACTCCTCAATGTAGACTGGAAAAACTGAGGTTAGATCACACTGATTAAAAGATAATATTTATGTTCTGTTGTAGTATTTGTGATCACGCTTTCTGCAATGATCTAATTACATCACTGCTTATGGTTGTGTAAAACTCTTCCTTTATTCTGTGAGTAAGCTAAATATCAACGCGACAAAAAAGTTTCTATTCATTTCATCAGGTTGAACCAAAACAATCTCACAGAGAAAAGCTGTGAGGAATTATCATCACTTCTCAGCATCAAGTCCTCTCGTCTGAGAGACCTGGACTTAAGTTACAACAACCTGCAGGACTCAGGAGTGAAGCTGATCTCGGCCGGACTACAAAGTCCAAGCTGTAGGCTGGAAACACTCAGGTCTTGTTAAATCACATTGCAGAGGGTGTTAAAAGCCATTATTTCTTGTTTTGCATACAAGGTAACTGATTTCTAATTATTTTTCAGGTTCATTGGCTGTAATCTATCAGAGAAGAGCCGAGATAGTCTGTCTGTAATTCTCTGCTCCCGTACTCTGACAGAACTAGACCTGAGTAACAACGACCTGCAGGACTCAGGAGTGATACTCTCCTCTGCTGGGAAGGAGAATCCACATTGTAGACTGGAAACTCTGAGGTTGGATCACATTATGTCACCATTGTTTCATACTGTGTTCTAACAATAATAAGCTGTAAGCTGGCTGTGAAATAATTATTAACACAAGATGTTAGATTTTGGAATGGTTGTAATTTCCAGGGCTTTAGCTTAAAAGTGAACTTGATAAAAACACTGAATCTGTATTGTATCTCCATAAACACTTTAAATATAATGAACATTTGCTGTCTGTTTATTAGGTTGTTTCGAACTCGGCTTACAGAGAAATGCTGTGAAGAGTTTTCATCATTATTTAGCTCCAAGTCTTCTGGTCTGAGAGTACTGGACCTGAGTAACAACGACCTGCGGGATTCAGGATTAAAAGTGCTCTCTGTTGGACTGGCAAGTCCACACTGTGCACTCAGAACTCTCAGGTAGGATCAGGTTACGAGCTGAGATAGCGTGGTTTTGTAAGTGTAGAACTACATGTTGTGTTTTGTTTGAGGAACATAAAGGTAATTTTTTCTGTCTCGTCGTCAGGTTGATTCAAACTAACCTCACAGAGAAATGCTGCGAGGAGATCTCATCAGTTCTCAGTTCCCGCACATCCAGTCTGAGAGAGCTGGACCTCAGTAACAATGATCTGCAAGATTCAGGAGTGGAGTTGATGTCTACTGGATTGGGAAGTCTGCACTGCACACTGGAAATCCTCAGGTCAGGATTCTGCCTTTATTCCCTGTTAATTGAAATGCAGTTGGCCTTTCGTCTAACTTTCCGTTTGTGCATCTAGAAATCATCATCAGACATGATCAAATAAAATATGGTCTTAATTTACCAGGAAGCACTAGTACTTAGTACATTTTTACTCATGTTGCGATTAAAAGTTTTAACTTTAAAGCTGACATAACTTCAAGAACATTACTTATCATTTCTGCACAATACAGTACTTAGCACCCTATTTCTTATGAGGCTGCCATTGTATCTCAGACTAAGACATTTTGCTGAATAACAAAAAAAAAAATGCTAGTGTGGTTTAAAATGATTACCTAACAATTTCTAAAGAATCAAACTAAAAATAAGTAACTATACATTTTTCCAACATATGTAGTCATTTGTATTCTCATCTACATAATCGGACTCATTGAAATCCTTCAGGCTGAGTGGCTGTAAGTTATCAGAAAGAAGCTGTGACTCTCTGGCATCAGTTCTAAGCTCCCGGTCATCTACTCTGAAAGAGCTGGACCTGAGTAACAACGACCTGCAGGACTCAGGAGTGAAACTTCTGTGTGCTGGACTGAAGAGTCCACACTGTACGTTGGAAACCCTCGGGTGAGACTGTATTTTAACACCACCTGTGTTACAGCAACATGCTGTTCACAAATTATTTGACTGAATACTGTTTTCACTTTTCAGGTTAAATCAAACTAGACTTAAAGAGACAAGCTGTCAAGAGGTCTCATCAGTTCTCAGCATCCAGTCATCCAGTCTGAGACAACTGGACTTGAGTAACAACGACCTGCAGGATTCAGGCATGAAACTGCTCTCTGCTGGACTCAAGAGTCCACATTGTAGACTGGAAACATTCAGGTATCATGTGAGCACGGTCAGTGGACTAATGAATCCAGCAATAACTAAATAAGGGTTCTCATGGTGGGTATTTGTATTTGTGTAGATTGTCAGGTTGCTTGATCACGGAGAAAGGTTGTGCTTCTTTAGCCTCAGCTTTGAGATCCAACCCCTCCCATCTGAGAGAGCTGGACTTGCGCTACAATAATCCAGGAGAATCAGGAGTAAAGCTTCTCTCTGCTGGACTGGAGAGTCCACAATGGACACTGAAAACTCTGAGGTATTAGAAAATCAGAGAGGAGTTTAATGTTTGTGAAGGTTAATTGTCTCCAGGCTGCTCTCTAACTTTTTCTTTCTCCAGGGCGGACTCTGGTTGCACTCAGTGGTTGAAGTCTGGCCTGGCAAAGTGTAAGAGTTAAAATTCATATACATTTATTGATTTATTCACCTAAAATCTGCACCTAGTTCTACATATATTTTGTTTTTCACTCCAACAGACGCCTGTGAGCTGACGCTGGACCCAAACACTGCGCACAAAAACGTCCTCCTGTCTGAGAACCACAGAAAGGTGCTGCTGTCAGTAGAGAAGCAGCCGTATGCTGATCACCCAGACAGATTCGACTGGTGCTACCAGGTCCTGTGCACAGCTGGTCTAACTGGCCGCTGTTACTGGGAAGTGGACTGGGAAGGAGGTGTTGATATCGGAGTGACTTACAGAGGACTCAGAAGGAGAGGAGCCCGCGACGGCAGCAGGCTTGGATGGAATGAGAAGTCCTGGAGTGTGGAGTTGACTGACAACGGCTACTACGCCTGGCACAGTAACATAAGAACAGCTCTTCTCAGCCCTCCCTCCTCTTTGTCTAACAGAGTCGGAGTCTATCTGGACTGGTCTGCTGGGACTCTGTCCTACTACAGTGTCTCACCTGCCTCACTAGTCCATCTGTACACTTTTTACTGCACATTCACTGAACCTCTGTACCCTGGATTTGGCTTCTTGTCACTGGAATCGTCAGTGTCCTTGTGCTAGAAAAGGGGCAGAAAGGCGCCTCCTTAAATGTATTTTATCTTGATGAGTGTTTTGTCATAATACTAACGGATATTGACAATGAGCCGAAGCAAAATGTCTCAATTCAGGGAGGGAGGGAGCAATGCAAATATCATATTTTCTTACAGTATTTCAGAGATGCTGAAAAAGGCGGATAAGGCTGAAAGAGATACGAGAAAGAGGACAAACTCAGCTTGTGGCCTTTAGTGTATAGTTTGTAAATGTGTTTAGTATTTAAATATGTCATATTGACAAAAAATGATTATTTGCACACAGTATTCTTCAAATTTAACTTTCAATTACATGAAACTTTATTTCTCAGGCATAACGTGTTTGTGGTATCACACCTATTTTCCCATGTATTGCATTTTTGTTGACCACCAGCTTTGCCTCACACAGTGGTTGACAGTAGATTGATTTTGAGTTTTTTGATTCAAGTTTACACAAGTCAGCAGGTTCAGAATTGATCAATAGACACTGAAATGTGCCATAAAGCCATAAGATGAATATTCAGTCTCCTGATTACAGCATGAAAGTGTTTCACTCACAGGAATCTCAAAATGCTAAGTTCAGGTGCAGCTATATTTAGATTTTGATTTGCACTCAGGATTTCATGCACATACAATGTATACATACATATTGAATGTTTTTGACATGATAATAGTTAATGATTATAGTTCAAATGACAAACCACACTAAAGCACCTGTAATTACTTACATTACCATATTTTTAATGTGTAACAGTGTTAGCCTCTGTACATTTATCATTTTTATTTTGATTGCTGTTGTTCATTGTTTTATTCTTTTTTTAATAAATAATTATTATATTCTGCTGCCTGTAAACCAAATCTCCCCTCAGGGACGTTAAAGCCTTAATGTCTGCTAGTGTCTCCTGACAACATGTGATTAATAATCTCATTAGAAATAGAAAACAGCAAAATAGTGTGTGAAACCATTCACTGATATTTTATGAAAGTATATATTCAAAAATAGCAACATCTTAATCAACAAGCAATATGAAAATACATTAAGACAAACAGCAACATTAGGAGTAGTTAAAAATACAATGATGAATCTGTACAAAATATACAAGAGATCTGGAAACAAGTGAATAATCAAGTTCAAAGTAAAGTGTCAGTTATTATTGTATGTGACTTTTCTGTGCAAATACATGCTTTATGTCTTGTTGCTATGGCAACAGCCAGTGGCACCTCAGGTGGATGCTGCTGGCGTGCTGCCCGCCAGTTTGTAGTTCAGGTCAATCACCAGTGAGCAGAACTGACTCACACCCACAAAGTCGCAGCAGATGATGTTGACTCCGCCCGCCTGCTGCTCGCTCGCCCAGCTGAGCAGCAGCGAGAGGGCCCTCATCGTCATCTTCCTCATGTTCTGGAAAGGATGGAGGAGGATGTAAGCAGCGTCCTCCGTCAGGTTCAGACCGCTGACGTAAAATCCGTCTGGAAAATAAAACGATAAAGAAGACGAGGTAAAGTCAGATGGTGGAACCGTGTCAGAATCTCCCCCAGAACATTTCCAGGGTCAGATTATCTGATGAACACAGGCAGGAGGGCAGGCCACCCCCCCACTCTAGCCTGTGCCCAGTCCATTTCTGCTGTTTTTTACTATATTTAACTAGACTAGTGACTAGTTCACACCTACCCGGTCTTCCTCCACGCTGCTGGTCCTCCAGGTAAGCTATCACCTCCTTAGGGTCTGCACTGTCGGCGTACCTGAAGCAACCATGAAGCCAGTAAGTTTGGTGTTTTTCCCAAATATGAGTTTTGCTCTACTGTGTATTTACCAGTAAGTTATCTCAGGCCACAGCTCAGGGTGCTGCAGCACCACTTGCTGGTTGTCGTAAGACACAACAACCTGCTGACCTCTGGACCAGCACGAACGTAGAGTAGGTGTTTCCTGCACATATGCGAACACAAACTTATCACCTAATCATTTCAGCACTTTACAGAACAATTCCTGTTCTCTCGCTGCGTTTTTACCTGTGAGGAACAGAGTTTTTCTGCAAACAGTGTGATGATGAACTCCACAAGGTTGCTGTGGTCTTCGTCAGTCAGACATTCGAAGTGTGAGCAGGAGATGATTATGATCTCTTTAGGATGAACATCCAGCCAGGTAGCCAGTTCATCTAAAGCCTCCTGCAAAGAGACTTGTATCATTATTACTGTTATTATTGAATCTGCTGCAGTTTGTTCAGTCTCCATGAGAACTCAGTATCATTCGTTAATGCGGATTCATTCTTCTGATTTTTGTGTACCTGTGTAATGCCTTTACCTTGACAGTGATCAGTGTGTAGATGCCGTGTGCGAAGAACAACTTGCTGCCACCCGCTGGCTTCCTGGCGATCCGCAGGTCCAAGAAACGAATACCGAGATCACACTGATCGCTCAGGACAGATTGCTAAACACACACATGCAGAATAACTGTAAAAATGTACATTTATTAAACAATTCTCTCTCAAATATGTACAATAATTCAACACAAGTGGCAGTAAGTCCAGTTCTAAGAGCAACAATTCCTATTTTTACTGTGTTTACTGGTTTATATGTTAGAACCATTGAATGTATTTATGGGTTTGACTTGAAGAAATCATGAGATTTAATTTGCAAATACGTTTTATCCATAAATATTAAGAGATAGAATAGATCCAAGTGTGCTGTGTTATGATGCTACGAACTTTATTGCTTTGTATAACTCAGTACAGTACTATACTATGTTGAGATATTTCTATTTTACTTAATTATCTCAATTTTTTGCTACTTCTTGCCTGTATAAGCTGTTAAAACAAGCTCCACCGTTAGCAGGTGCACCATTAAAGTGATGATGATCTAATCTAATAATATCAGATTCATTGATTTGAAAAGAGGCATTGAGTAGTATTTAATTAATAATTAAAGTTGTTAGAAGAAACACACCTTTAAAAATCTTTAGTTCTGCATCTCTGTTTTTTTCTCTCTCTACAGCTGTTTTACTAAAGTATTTGCTATAAATGCCTTTATTTTGTTTGTACTAATAAATCCTGCTGCCTGCAAACTACAATCAGCGATAAAACGCTGTTCAGTAATTTTCTATATCTACATAAATATCATTATCACAAATTTTCATGATAGAATTTTGAGTATTAAAAAATCTATTAAAGATTATTTTACAGTGAGTTCCTCAAAATGGTCCTGGTCCCTATTTTGAGGAACCAGGAACCTTTTGAGGAAGTTACTAGTTTCTCAGAAAGTCCCCGGGAAAAGTTCCTGCAGTGAAAATGGGTCTGAACGCACCACCAGTGAAAGTTTTCTCATGCAGGTTGACAAAGGACTCCTCTGAAAACCAGGCTGCACCTCTGGATCTGAATCTGGCCCCTGATTTAGATGTGTGCGCCCACCTGTGTGGTGGCCCAGCGGTAGATACAGGGTCGAGTCCAGCAGGGAAACAGCCAGTCGGTGATTCTCAGGAGGCTGGACTCAGACCTCAGCACCGGAGAGGAGACATCCAGACAGAAAGACATACTGTCATGGCTCCCTGGAGACATATGGAAGACTATTATTTATAAAGTATAGTAAATATAAAACTAATAGTCCCAACGAGCCCAGGTTCTGTTTACCGGGTATGGCCAGGTTCCACAGCGGGACGTCCAGCAGCTCCACCGGCAGGCTGGACATCCAGTCCGGGTTACCTCCGAGCGTCAGCCGACGTCCGTCCTCCATAATCTTCAGCTCAAATATTTTACCGTCCTTCTTGTTAAATTATCACGGAGGTTTCATATCCTCATTTTATTTCTAATTTTGCCTCCATAAAGAAAAGTCTTCCGCATACAAAACGTCTGTTAGCGTCATGGCGTCATCAACAAGCTAACACTTCCTGCGACTATCTTCAAAATAAAACCGGATAAACAAAACGTTGTTTTCAAAATAAAAGAGCTATTCACACTAACAGCTAAATAAAGATAATTTACAACAGAACTTACAGGAAAAAACAGACAAAAACCTGAATTTGATTAGATTAAAACATATTGAAGAAAACGGGTTAAAAGCAGATGAAAATTTAATTGTTTTGTGTTAACTCTCAAAATATATAAATAATAAAAACAGAAGTGGCAGAAATTAATTTCCACAACAAAAACTCTACATTGTGTCACACACACGGGAACTTTTGATGAGCCACATTCCTCAATAAACAATTTATCCTGTTAGCTAATCCTATCTCCTGACATTTTCCTTTCAACAGTACTTTATTAGTGTTCAATAAAGTCTTTTTTTTTTTCTTCAGACTTGACTTCAGTGAGAGTTATTGGTGTTCTAGAAAGTCCCTGTTCACATTATTATAAGAAATGCCATTCTGAGGATTTAAATACCCTGCCTTGTGTTTACTTGAATCTCTTATTAGAAATAAGTTCATATTAGAGCAGCTTTGAATCTAAAACATGTTTGTCAATCCCTCCATTGATTTGATTAGAGTAGCATCAAGTCCATAAAGCACTACTTTGCTAGTTACTGTGTGACAGATGAGATATAAAAAGGCACTGGACAAAATTAGATTAAAATGAATATATTTTAACAAATGGAAAACAAACCCACAGAAGAATTAGATAAAGGAAAAAGCAGAACAATAAATACCTAGCTTTCTGTTAAAGTGAAGTTATGTGTTTTCTCAGTTGAATTAAGCTCAATCTTCAATGATAATGAATCTGCATCTGCAAAGAATGAAAGCTGAAGTCAGATGAATATAGTGCAGTAACAAGTACAATATTTCCGTTTGTTTTATAGTGGAGGAAAAGGAAAATACTCCATTAAAGTATACTTAAGAGGAGTAGTTTAGTATTCTTTGTTACTTACCACCTGTGATTACATTTGATTGACCCTGACTCCTCTCCTTAAAATTAAGTAATGTTTACTTGTTACTTGTACTTTTACAAGGTGCCCAGTACTGACTCAGAAAAGGATTAAAGGATTACACCTGAAAAAGTAAATATGCATGAAAATATTTCCTTCTGCTTTGTTATTCTGTTATTCAGATTCGTTATGTGACTCCTTGGAGGGTTCTTGGCCTCTGGGTCACTTCTCCACAGCGTACAGTTCCTTATTACTATGACATTATTAGTTTTTTTAAAGAACTCCTCTCTAAATGGCTTCAGGACTGATAGTTCAAAGTACCAGCCCCCTAACTTCACATGATCCACTCTTATCTCTCTCTTACCTCTTATATTAGATTATTTTAATTCATTTACACACTGCATTAGTGTTCAAAGTCATCGAAAACTTTAAAAATTTTACTACCCCTCTCTCTCCATGTCTCTGTTGTGTAAGTACTGTGCAGTAAATCTCACTTTATGTCACAGATTGTAGTTTAGATTTAGATTTAGTCTGGTGCTCATAGCAGGAGAAAATGGAAATAATTATATTTAGTTCAACCAGTTGTGTTGCATTTAGTGACTTCCCGAGGATTTTTACGTAAAGAAACAGCTTACTTTAAACACATTTTACGTTCAGCTCACCTGTTGCCCTGTGAACAAAATTCTCATTTCAATTCTCGGGTTTATAGGGTTAAATAACTAGGGGTTTACCAACTGATCACTCTCTGTTTCAGCTGAATTCTTACCAAATCATGTGGTTTTGTGTGGGACACTAGAAGATTACTTGGACATGACTGGAACACTTAATGTAAAATAAAGTGTTATCTACAGTTTTGTAATGTAGAAATAAGGTTAAGGACAATTCTTTATCACATAATAAAATTTAATCTTGATTTAATCAAGAAATCTCAGTAGATTGGACAACTGCTTTTCAGTTAAAGAGGCCCTGCACAAGAATGCATCTGATGATAGTTACTTGGAAAAATATCAGAGCATGAATACTGTGTTTATGAACTGGCTGGAAATAAGGTTCTGATGTGGAGTAGTTTATCTATATGAACTACATACCATAGCTGTCATGAAGATAAAACATGTCACCCAGTGCACCGGTATGGATCATAGGGATGATGTGTTTGAGATTGTTTCTGGACAACAATGGAGCTCTATGGCTTGATTAAATTTCAAGATTCAAAATAAGATAAATCAGAGATAAAGATAAATCAGGTTCTGGATCTGCAATTCTGCGCTTGCAGTGTGGAATTTATTAAAGATAACAAAAACGTGTAGAAAATACAACAGTCCCACTTGAGCAGCAAGTGAACACGGTCTGCCAGTCTGGTTCAGTGGGTTTCCGTCTAGCCACAGTGAAGCAGGAAAGGTTAACGAGGGTAAATAATTCATAATCACCAACAGAACAGGTTGCACCCAGTTGCATGTCAGGAGTCTGCAACCACCTGCAATCTAACATATAACCTGCACTGAAAAGGTCAAATCATGCACAGTAACAAATGACATTTATTTGTTGCCACTTCAGATGGGTTCTTTATATTAATGACCACTGCTGATGACTAATAAATCAAAGAACTAGGTAGAAAATTGTATCTACAGTAAACTTATACAAGTCAGCTTAGTAAACTTGTGAACATCTTTAATCTGAGCAGTGTCAGACCTGTGCAACTCTGGATGTGACGTTTCTGTTTCAGTAAAATGTTTACGTCACCTCTGTCTCCTGTTTAAGTCAAGTTTATCAGATTACTCGTTCTTTTCTGTAATTACTGCATTTTTGTTGTGTGTGGTGCTGTAATGTTGCTGCAGCACCGCCGGTTGGCAAAGTGCACTTACAAGTTATTGGCACATAATTGAACTTTAAGCTTGACTTTTGAGTAAATGACAACATCGTATCACAGACTGTGTGTAGTGTCTGTCTGCAGCAGCTCTGTGAGGCTGCACTGAAGCTGATTTGAGCTAAATGCTAACATTGAGCTAACATACAGTGATAATGTTTAACATGTAGCCAAAATTTGCTTAAAAGCATTAAGCAAATGAAGGATGAGTTTTGCAGCTATTTGGTCATAAATGTTTTATGCAAATTAAACATGTGACCTGATGATTTCACTTCAAGGATCAAAGTTGTTGTAATTAATTCAGAGAGGAACATGAATGCATGAGACAAATTTCATGAACATCCGTCCAACAGACAAACGCTGTTGAGACGTTTCATTATTAACTAAAATGTGAGCAAGAGGATCATAAAAGTCAGAGAGACTTCATCCTCACTCACTAAGTCAACATAAATTATAGGTTCATCTTATTCATCTAATTCTGCAAATTAAAACCAGCTTCTAAGTCAGTAGCTTCATAACTTATTATACATAACTTTATTTTGTTCAGAGTTTCAAGTTTGTTGCAACAAACTTAAAAATTAACAACAAAGAGATAAAAAAACAAAAAAACACCAGAAGACACAAAATGGCCAAAATTAGATTAAAAGTGACCAAGAAGAGATGACAAATCACCAACACAGCAGCACAAAATTACCAAAAACAGATAAAACAATGATAATATATATTATAAAAGTTATACATTAATTTAATTCAGATCTGTTCACTGAACTTTAAAAACCTCATGGTAGCTTTTTTTTACTGTGTGTACAGTCTATTTGTGTGCTGGGTGCCAAAAAAAGCTTCCACATTTCACAAAGGGATTGTTTGGGATTTTCGGATTGAATTTATAGGCGTCTGAATATAAACTGACCGGCCCACTGCGCTCACATCACTGCCTCCACCTTCCTGCCCCAGTGTGGGTCACACTCTCTGGGTCTAGTTCTTTATAAAGGAGGAGAACTGCAGTGCTCAGGAGACACCTCTGGTCTCAGTCTGGTTCCTCTGACACTCGCTGGCAGGTACGACTCCTTTCTTCATCTTCACTGATTTTATTACTGGTTCAAACCTGCAGCTTGGTGTTTGCTTGTAGCCTCATACTGTTCATTAGCTTGTAAACACCACTGTATCCCTAAATTCCTCATCATTAGCTGAATATAATCCAGATTTCTGTGGCGGTTCAGAGGATTATTTGAGCTGTTTATGGAAGTTTTTGAAAAGGAACCGAGTGGACGAAGAGATACTGTGGTGTTTTTCTTCTGTCAGGTGTTAAGACGACTGCTAAATGTCATGATGATGCTTCACAGACTCTTCAAGTGGCATCGTGTGGTTTCAGTGAAACATGGAGGCATAAGGTTTATAAAGGGATGAGAGGAGAAGCAGGTCAGGAAGCTAGATATACAGAGTTCAGGGAGGTATTGAGGAGGCACAGGAGTTTATAGAGGAAATGAAACACATTTAAACAGTTAGAAAAGGGGTATTGAGGGTACAGATGGATTATATAAAGGTATAAAGGGACTCAGACAGATTAGAAAGGGGTTTGCAGAGGTGTGGGGGGGGGGGGGGGGGGGGGGGGTTATGTGAAGGTTGAAGGAGGTACAGAGAGTTAGGGTTAGGATGCAGATGTTTCCAGAGGAGTGCAGACAGATGCAGAACGATTGCAGGGGGTAACAAGGATTTATAGGGAACTGTGGTGGGTACAGTGGGTTTTTTTAAAGTACAGAGGCTTTACAGGGGGGCAACAAAAGAAAAATAGCTGTGCAAAATTCTAAAATGTGTTTGCTGCACTGTCAAGTTCTGCACCTTCCTTGTTTATCAGTTGATATTTTCCAGTTCAGCTCTCCATTAAGATGAACTACAAAAAGTCCAAAGAACACTTCAAGTCCTCCTACTGAGCTCAGAACAGTCCAGAGTTAGAGGTTCTGAAGTCTTTTTAAAAGGGGAAGTGGATGAGACATTGTGAGTGTGCCCTCATTGAATTGTATTGATTGAAGAAGATGAGTGAAACTGGCTGCGGGAGACGTACAGATGACTAATCATGTATAGAAACATGGCTGAATTCACTCCAGACTTTAATGTTTGGACTTTATCAATTAAGTTATTTGCAAAGTATCTGCACATCAAGTAGATTTGAGTGTTCAGTTCTGCAGAGCATCTGACTGATCTGACTTCATTTAGGAGAATAAATGAATTCAGTAAATTCCATTTGCTTTTCTTCTTGTTTGTGCCAACATGCTGCCACCGCCCGAGGAGAAACAAAGGCCTGTTAATGTTGTCAGATGTGCACTAAGCAGGACCAGAAGAGCATCAATTTCCCTTTTGAAGAACTTCCATTTTTAAACCAGATGAATTTCTTCCATAAGTTGATTTTCATTTTTACACAGCAATTATTTTCTACCGATTCTTTAGTACTTAGACTCAAAATCGTCTTTTAGCAGAAGAAAAGAAATGCAAACATGACTTCACTCTCTTCTTCTTGCTCATTTTAATTCATTGTTCACCCCCTCTTTCATCTAACTTTCATTTTGCTTTGTCTGACTCAGTATTTCAGCACCTTTTTGCTTCTCCTGATGGATGATACCATTTAATTCCTTAAACTTTAGATTTATACTCTTTTGGAGCAAGTAAACCACATTTGAGAGTCACAACATGTCCATTAATAAAGTGAAGGGTATTTACTCTTCACTGTGCCCTTTTGGGGGATGGTTGTGACATTCATCTGACTAATTTGTTGTATGTAGTACTCAATTAAGCTTTCCAGGAATCTCAGAAGGGCCGTATTCTGCACCTGGTACATGGTTATGGAGGCCTGATGTTATTTATTGGACCATGTGATTCTGGATGTTACAGTAATGGTTTTGTGGAAGATAATATTTGCAGTTACAGAAATCCAATTTTTCTGTTGCAGTTTCGTGAATGTGTGTCTTTTTTCTTACAGGACAGCAGACTCAGAGAGGAGATTGGAGTCACAATGGGTGAGCGGTACGACTGTACAGAGTGTGAGGAGTCTCTGTATGGACAGAAGTACATCCTGAGGGAGGAAAAACCTTACTGCATTAAGTGCTACGAGATGCTTTTCAGCCACAACTGTGAAGCATGTCAGAAGCTCATCAGCTGCACCAGCAAGGTGACAACTAATCATGAGTCCATCTTTTCATCCATTTTTTCTATCCAGGAGAAAAAGCTCCAAAGACCACAGTCCACTTTCAGTTAGAGTCTATCTGGGGAACACAGTGGAGGACTTAACAGATTAAGAACCACATACTTTCCTCAGGAGATGGTGGAGACCAAAAACAAAGCTAAAATAAAGTGAATGTTAGACGTAGATTCATCAGACTGTTGAGACTCAAGATGCCAGAATATATAAATGTGGTCCTTGGTTCTTCTACCTCTCTACACTCTTCTTCTTCTTCTTCTAACTGAACCAGGATCTGTCGTACAAGGAGCGCCACTGGCACGGCGAATGTTTCCTCTGCACCAAATGCAGCCGGTCTCTGGTCGATCGGCCCTTCGCCGCCAAGGACGACGTGCTGATGTGCACCGAGTGTTACAGCAACGAGTACTCCGCCAAATGCCACGCGTGCCTCAAGACCATTATGCCAGGTGAGGAGGCCTGAGCACAACCTTTGGAGTCAGAATTTGATGATGTAACTGAAATGTAATGAGTGATTAATGAGGACAAGCCTGTGTTATCAGTATCACATGACTGCTGGTTAAATTTAAAAAATGACACTTGTCAGCATGAGAACTCCTTCCTCTCTTCCTTCCCTTTCCTTCCGCTTTCCCGCTCCTTTGTCTCTGCCCCCTCCCCCCACCAGGCTCTAAAAAGATGGAGCATAAGGGCAACAGTTGGCATGAGAATTGCTTCGCCTGCAACCATTGCCAGCAGCCCATCGGCACCAGGAGCTTTGTGCAGAAGGACGGCAACAGCTACTGCCTGTTCTGCTACGAGAAGCAGTTTGCTCTGCAGTGTGTCCACTGCAAGAAGGTAAAACAACATATTCTGATTCCTATTCAGTTCAATCAGAAATCACAAATTCTCTACAAATAAAATTGATTTTGTTTCATGTTTCTGAGAAGTCCCTAATGAGCAAATGCTTCACCCTCCAGATAATAACAAGATCAATTCCTGTTTGAGAGGCATTTACGAGCTAATTCAACCTTTTTAACCTTTAATTCTTTTCATCGGTTTCCCCTGTGGGACTAAGATAAGCAGTATGATGTTTATGCTGAGTGATAAATGGTCATATTTTCCACATACTGTTCATCATTTTAAACACTTTTCCCTGTAGTGGAGCTAAGTTTGCAATCATTGAACATCAGTGACCCTGACTGGAATTTAAAAAATTCTGTTCTGTGCTTACTGGGCCGGAAAGTTTGTGCCTGGACGTCCAAATCGCTGCTAGTGATGCAGTTATGGATGGATATGCAGCGAAGGAATGAATAAGACTCGCATGTGTATATGTATATGACAGTTATGGCAGGAAACAGATGGTCAGGCAGGCAGGAGTTGGAGGCATCTTTTTGTGCTGAAAGCTGGCAGGTGAACAGTCATCTGGCTTCTCCTGTGACTACGTCAGCAACGAACAATCATCACGGATGCATGCACAGTGCTCATTATGAGCATTTCCAGGATTTTTTATTTGGCCCCACCCATGCTTCAGAGTAAACTTTAATGATAATTGGAGCCACAGCATTTATCACAGGAATTTAGTTGGTAACTGTTTTAATAATCAGTTAATAGTTTAAGTCAGTTTTCATGGTTCCGCTTGCTTATTTGATGGTTTTCCTTTTCCTACGCTGAATTTCTTTGGAGTCTAGAAAGCTGTGACCAACAATTTGATTTATTTTCAGTATTTCATAGACAAAATACTATAAATGAATCAAGGAAAGAATCAATGCACCGACTGATCACAGCCTGTTTCCACACGTGACGTTTGACAATCTATACAAACTGTCTGGTCCGTACGTTTCAGCCCATCACCACCGGAGGAGTGAACTACCGGGACCAGCCCTGGCATAAGGAGTGCTTTGTTTGCATCGGGTGCAAGCAGCAGCTGGCCAGCCAGCGGTTCACCTCTCAGGACGACTTTGCCTACTGCCTCGACTGCTTCTGCAGCCTGTTTGCCAAGAAATGTGCTTCCTGCACCACTCCAATCAGTGGTAAAGGTTAACCTGGACTCCTGCTTTTCAAAGTTACTAAACAGCCTTTTAGTTGCAGCTAGTGCCTTTTGTTTAATGGATATTGTGTGTTGAACAAATGGAGCAACAGAGAAGTCACAATGTACAAAAACACTAAGATATAATTTGACTTTAAATGGAACATTTAACATCACCAATTTAACCTCAGTGCTGCTGTTTTGTTGTCATCCTGCATACAGCTGCTTTACTGAAGGTTCTTTGACTTATTTCATCCAAATTTCCAAATCCTGAGACATGACGTAGCTGATTTATTCTCACATTCATTCAACGATTCACTACACCAGTCTGACTGTCAGATCAGCTTCATTTTCCCTTAACCTCTACATAATTCCAGTAAACGCATGTGGTTACTGTTCCTAATAAACTGATAGAGGTTTCATGAAGTCTGTTTAAATCAAAACACACACTCCCAGTTTGTCGTACAGGATTTGTAAAGAAATAAATTATAAATATGTGGCCCCCAAGCCAAAACAAGCCTGATAATTATCAGGAATATTTTTCTTAGATTTTTAAAAGCCCTTTATTGCCACAGATGCCGATATGCAACTGTTTTCATGTGCTAAGCAGTACTAAAATACAACCTCTGAAATATTTTGATGGTTGAATTGTACAGTAACTATTAAGACGTATAACTGCAGGTTTTCAGGTGAGACAAAATTCTTTATTTGTTCACAAATAACATAAAGTCTAAATTAGACAGAAGTGACCACAAATGACACCTCTGACATGCACTGTCTCAGATCATGTGCTTCCCTCTTTGTCCTGTGTCTCCAGTCGCCATCAATTACAGGATTATTACATTACATAGATCATGAGACGTTTGGGTGCATGATTATTCTGTTACCTACTTACTACAGGTCACTCATGGCTCCTGTTTGTTTCTCTTGTCTCAGGCCTCGGTGGAAGCAAGTACATCTCGTTCGAGCAGCGCCAGTGGCACAACGACTGCTTCAACTGCAAAAAGTGCTGCGTGTCTCTGGTCGGCCGAGGTTTCCTGACGTGCAAGGACGACATCCTCTGCCCCGACTGTGGCAAATACTTCTGAGTGGTCTGAGTGAGCAAAGAGCGCTGGCAGCACTCTCTTAACCTGGCATCTACACGTGAACCTGCTCTTACAGCTGAGGTGTTTTCTGTATACGCTGATGATCCTGTGATTTCTATAATGAATTAAGCCTCTGTTTCAAACCTGTGTGTGGCATCCAAATTAGATATTAGATATTTTAGAGCACTTATTAAGAGCATATGAAGTTGTTTTAATCAAAGTCACTGTGATGTAACTTAACACTGTTAATACAATACTGCTCATTCTAAGTACATAAATTCTGTTTAATAAAATCGTAACCTGTTAATCTCAGTGTCTCAAAAACTTTTTGACTTGATGGATGTGTCAGTGGTTCCGTTGAAATTTGCCTAAATTGTGTTGGAGATTTTTAATTCTCAGTCTTGCAACATGAGTTGATGAGAAAAAATACAATACTATTAAAAAAAATAAAAATGTGAATATTATATTCCTCCTGGTTTTAAAATTGTAGGCACACAAATTAAGGCGGTGACACTTTCTATTAAGAAACCATGAAGTTGCAACCCTGTGCAACAAATTGTAAAAATACTGTTGTGTATTACAAGTAACAGTCATGCACTGAATATATAACAAGGGAAATGCACTTAAAGTAGGGAAAGAAATGTCCCTTGTGACAATATTATTATTTCTGCTAGTTACATTCACGTGTAAACAATTGTATATGGTTGAGTTACAGATTACTCTTAACAATTGTTTTGACTAATAGTGTTTTGTACTTTAATCCATATCAGTGCATCAGCTTTTATAAGCTCTTTGTACGTTTTGTATACAAACTCTTAACTGTTATGGCTGTTAAATAAAATTGTACAATATTTTCTTCTGAAGTGTAGATCTATAGAATAGAAAACCTGTACTAGAGTTACATTCCACTTCCTGTTACTGCATGAATGCGTTTGTCTTCTTTAACGAGCACAAAGATCGTGTCGTCACCCAACCACAGCGTGGATGTTAGAAAGAGGTATCACTCTGTTCCATTTCAATGACTGATCTCAAGAACGGCACAGACTACAAATGTAGGTGAGCAGCTGTCTAAATGTACGATCTTTGGTTGGCAAACCGGAAGTCTCCAGCAGGTGCCACAGGAAGGTTGCTCGTGGTCCAGCCCTGAAGCTAACGGCATTTAATTGCAGCAACCCGATCAATAATTACAACAAACGAATAATAACAGGTAATGTAACATATTTTTAAATTAAATGCGAGTACTGCTGTTAGCGGTCTCTCTACAAACTCGTATTGTTAGAGCGGAAAATAAGGTTGGCGCTGGAAAGCTACTGCGGGAACTAGCTAGGCGGCTAGCTAAATTAGCAAGGCTTTTGTTAGCCACTTTGCAGTAAAATTATGCCATCCATCGAAAATACTAGAAAATGATGTTTGCAGTATATTTATATATTATATTAATAGACAAAGAGTACGTGTATAGTCGTGTTGTAATCTTACACTTTGCACACTGCAAATTGTATTCACTTTTTAATTAGACGTGTGCAAAAATTAGCTACTGTTCCTTGATTTGTGTTTGATAGCTGCGGTTATTTAGCTAATATACTTGATTTTCCGTCACACAAGACTCATTTTATTCCCCTTAAATTATTTTTAAGAACACTTTAAGTTCTATTCTGTTGATATAAGGTTGCAGACGGGCCGCTGTGACTCTAAAAGGGAAACACAATGCCGAACTCCTATAGAATAATAGATTAGCTGTTGTTAAAGTACATTTTTTATTCACCGTGACTTAGCCAATGATATATTTTCTGTATACGTAGTATGCTTTCTAAAGAGTAAATTATTTTAACATCTAGGTTTCTTTTAACGGTTTTACTCTCCTACCCATCAGTATACACTGTGGTAAACCTGAGGGAAAATGACATTCTCTGGTACTGATATTGTCAAGGCCTTGATTTGTGTGATTTTATAAGCACGATGGTGTCAAATGTAGGTCAGTATTTTAGAAGTTGGCATTTAAAGCCTATCAATTATTCTGTGTGATCATCAGACTGTATTGCATCTGCAGCAAAATGAGCGCCGCTGTGCCCAACCATCGAAGGACCAAGCCTGGAGGTAAATCTTTTATGTTTTTTGTTGCTAACCTGCAACTAAAAATTACAAATGTCATGTCACATTAAACTGTAACAAACATTTTTTATGAATTTTATGCATTTTTTTGGCTCCATCACCTTTAATTTGAATGTTTAAAGACTCAAATATTCAACTCATTCATCTCTAAAACTAAAAGTTGATATTTTTATCTCACAAGTCACAGCAGTAAAATAAAACATAGATTAAAGTACACGAGTTAGGTCAAATTAAACATGCAGTGTACTGTGGCTTTGTATGTAGGGTATCTCCCAGGGGACCAATACTTTGCTTACAGATGGAGCCACATATCAAAGCAAGTGGACATAATTCTCAGTTCATTGCAGGCATAAAACCTGGAGCTGTGACCAGTGGCGTGACTGGACCGACCTCCCAGATCCCCGGTCTGTCCCAGAGTGCTGACGAAAGCACTCCAGTGGAGAGGATCTGCGGACGGCGAGTTGGGATATTTGATACAGACTCTGATTACGTCAAGCTGGCAAAGCAGGGAGGACACAAAGGTAAACATTAGATGTATTATTGCAGTGTTACCGTTTGTACTCAGGCCTTTTAAACATCATATTGTTTCATTATAGATTGGACTATGCTAATGCTAATTGCTAATACTCAGTGTTTTAAATTTTAGCAACAGTTCTGCTGTCAGCAAGTGGTAGCTTCTTATTTTGCAGACAGGGACATGTTGCAGCCTTCAGACTGTCTTTTCTAACTGTAGAGAATTAGCAGCAGCAGAAGTCATCACAGTGTAAAAATAAAAATAAACATGCCACCTTCTTTATTTGATGATGACACATGTGCATCAGCTCTTTGAAATGCAAATTTTGAACAAGTGGCCTGCAGGTCCTCAACATGAAAAGAAGGATCCAGAAACGTTTTTAGTGCAGTTTGGGAACCATAACATAACAGCCTCCGTTTGTATATTAAAACAGCAAAACTCCTGACTGCAGTTACCGTGGGAAAAAGTAACTTTGTCTGCATAGAAAAGTCCAATGTTGAATTCCGTTGAACTTTTGAAGGTTTTATGCTAATCAGCACATATAAATCCCCTGCAAAGTGGGCACTTGACAGTGTTTTAAATGTGGGTAGTACTGGCTCTTGGTTAGGAGGTAAAGAGCAGTGCAAGCAAGGTTTCGGTACAAATGTTGTCTCCTTAGCATAAAATAATTTCTCAGTTTCTCTATTGAGAAACAGTGCTGGACTCCAGTAGGAAAACTGCTAATTTACATTCGCAAGACTTGTTATGTTTACTTAAATCATAAACCTTATGCATGATTTTTACATGGTTGATAAAAAAGTGCAAACAAGCTGCTTTCAAGGCCAAACTTCATTAGCAAAACTTAGAATTTAAGAAGCCCTCAGTTAATACTATTTGTTTTTTATGCTTTTGACAAATAGACAATCTACTAAACAGTACATAATTTTTCAGGAAGTTTCTTTTAATGGTTTTACTCCACTATGCCCCCGGTGTAGGAGAAAAAAAAAAGGGGCAATACATCCCACTTGAATTTCAAGAAGCATTTGTGTGGGCTCTAATCTGAGGTGCTGAAAATGGTTGGTTTCTGTGGCTGTTAATCCTAATAAACATATTCTCTGCAGCAGTGTTGGCTTGTTCTCCCTTTCCAGGGATGGTCCTCATCAGAGACACTTTCATTATAGTGTCTGATGGTTATTTTTTGGATCGACTGACCTTCTTTTCTTAAAGTAATGATCGACTGTCTTTTCTCTTTACTTAACTGTTTCTTTCCATAATATGGATTTGTACAGTATTTGTAGTATCATTAAAATGGCTGTTGACTCTGTACCCAACCTTCCTCTGCACAAGATAACTGACGGTCTAAAGCACATTAAGAAGGCAAGAAAAGTTCACAAAGTGTGTCCAAAGCTTTGACTGGTAGTGTATGTGGAGAAAACGGTGAATGAAAATGTGTGTGTTATTGTTCGGACGGTTAATTTCTACTCGGAAGATTTGTTTTATTTTTCCTTAATTATTTTAACAGCGTCCTAATTGCTGTTACATGTCGATAAAAGAATACAAATGATCTGCTCTGTGTTATAGGGGGAAACACAAGACCAAACAGCATCAGTAAAATGAATGTAATGCTAATTAATGGTAAACTACTTTCTGAACCTGATTAGTTAATTAGTGCATTTAGTCTTTGGCACACATACTATCTAATGAGCAACAAATAATTTCACACAACTTCTCTTAATGGTTTCACTTTATCCCCCCCCACTGTAGCGGAAGAGCCATTTGTTGGAAATAGAAGTAGTGTTCTCCAGTACTAAAAAGACACATTATGTTTCGGATGGATAAGGATTTACTTTTGTGCAGAAATGGCAGCAGAGGACGGCTGCTCAAAATACAGATTTTGACACTTAAAGCTGATAATTGTTTAATCCCTGAGCTGAATAGATTGCAGTATGTTCATAACTGCTCAGTGTTTTATTATGAACATTGTGTCACCTATTCCCCTCCCCCCCACCCCTCCACAGGCCTGTTGAGTCATGATGTTTCTGAAGACGACAAACCCAAGAAAACCTACAATCCAACCAACTGGTTTGCAGGTGACGAGTCCATGAGGTAAGAACAGTCCTGAAGTAAATCGAGCATGATGATGATGCATCTTTGCATGCTGGGATAATGAGGGTTTGCGTGTTTTATGCGTGTTTTACTGCGCGCACACACACACACCACATTTTTCAACTTGGAGCTTGTTTTTCCAAGTTGCAAAAACTCTTCGTGTTAAAGAAATGAAGCTTACTTTTATGATCAAATATAATAACCCCTATAAAGCACCAGCAAAACACATGGACCACAGCCTGAATTTCCCAGGAAGTAGTGAGCAGTGCTTTCACATGGTGTGTCACCGTGGTTTTGTGCTTACAGTGGAAGCAATGCAACGTCTCCCGAAAGCCAGATGCAGCAGGGCAGGCAGCCTCTGGCTGCACCGTTTGGCACTGATAACGGTTCGTCCTGGGAAAGAGAGGCTGATAGTTTTTCCCATGGTAAAGAGAAGGTGAATGGACCAAACGAGTCACCCCTAACACTGATGCCATTCCAACATTGCCCTTCTTTAGTTAATGTATATTTTACCATCACATTTTCCTTTTTCCATTTGATTTTGCTTCATCAACAGATTTGCATTTTCATTAGAATTGGTTACATTTTTTCTGTTAATTTTGTGTAAACATGGATAAATGTTTCAGGTAAGTACAGAGTGATGCTTAAAGGAAAGTGCAGGTGTTACGCTTTTGTATCCAGATCATCGTCGGAGAAACTAAACAAGACAAATGCTTCTCACTACTCTGTGGTGGTTTTACAAGCAGTAGTTAAATTAAAGTTACATGACTTTAGTGCAAGCGAAACCTAAAACCTTCAATAATATTTTATATGTATTTTAAGAGGTTAATGTTGTCAAAAGACGAGCGACTGTGCATGTCAGGTTTTTCATTTGTACAGTTGGAGAATTTATTTATGACTACATATACAGTAAATATACGTTTTAATTGTTTGCTGTAGCTCTTTGGATTTGAGGTGGTGTTGTTCCCGACAGTTTCTTTAATCATTTTCCCTGCATGATTTCTTTCACGTTATTCCCATCATTTCACCACTTCCTCCATTTCCCAAATCTACATCTTCATAGTTTATTACCCCGTGTATTTGCATGAATCAGTGCAACTTTCCCATCCTGCAGATGTCTCCCGATGGAGCTGCCAGTCAGATGGAGGGTCTGTCTTTAACCGGCAAATACAAGAGAACGTAAGTTTTAAAGGATTTGCAATCAAATATATAATATAACCACATTAATTTACATATATACACTACTCACAGAAAGTTAGGGATATTCGGCTTTCGGGTGAAATTTCAGGATGAACCTAAAATGCACTATA
>JAUMHL010000013.1:2575319-2635771 GCA_032362345.1 Sandelia bainsii | reverse complement strand
TCACCACTGTTGTTGGCTTTTGATTCAATAAATTGTTTGAGATGAGGAAATCACCATTGCATGCTTCTACTTAAATGACCTACTACATGATATAATATCACTGTAGTGTGAACGTTTTATGTTTTCCATAAATTTCACCCGAAAGCCAAATTTGTGAGTAGTGTATTTTCTTACTTTGTCTATTCTCACAACCTCAAATGAACTCTTAAATGTAGTAACTTAAACTTCATTATCACTGCATGATGCTTAATTTAATGTGGCAGAGTCAATTTGAGCATGAAAAACTAACCCGACAAAGGGTTTTGTGAGATATTTGAGCCTCGTATGAATTTAATCTAATGACGCTGTTGTGTCCTGTCCTGTCTTCAGGTCCTACGATAAGAAGGCTCCTCCGGTCAGCATGACCAAGCTGCTGAGTCATGGATATGTGGAGGAGCCCAAGAAGTCTCCTAATGATGACGATACCTCAAGTACGAAATGAGCTTCTTTTTTTGGTTTATGAAGTCAAAGCAGTGTGGTACACAGCACGGAATATACAATAATCTTTATTTAGTGGCTTAAAGTGAATGAATGTATTTGAAGTTCAGATATGACACAGAAATCAATTAAATTAATATACGTTCAGCATGTAACAAAGTCATTGCTGATTTAAGTGTTTTCACCACAGTATCGTTATCATGGTGATTGTTTATGATTTTGTTTGCTTCAGCTTCGAACGTCTTTCCCCCCCCCCCCCCCCCCCAGGTGTCACCTCAGAACAAACCAGCACCATCGCAACGGAGGACGTGGACGACCTGGAGTAGTTCAAACAGGTTCTCACCTCAGGGGAAAAGGGTGTCGTCCTAACACTGGTTCATGGTGTCAGAAACCCACGAACACGCCACTCCGCCCCTCTCGGATTCACTCACATTTATTGTACATCCACTGACTGTTAGGTTTTGTACTCATGTTTATGCAAAAGGTACTGTCCTCTCTATTTATTTGCTTTACTTTGTAAAGAGGCTTCACATGGATTTTTGATGCTTAGATGTGTCAGTGCTTTTTTTTAATTTAAATTTCTGTGTTGTCGTTCCTCGATTTGAAAGACGAGTTGTGTGCAGGGCAGGAAACTAACATTTGGGTTCCGTTACTTTACCAGCTAGTTTAATTATTAGAACTCAAAACGAGAGACAGCCTCATCTGCTAAATGTTCAGTTTACCTGCGTTTGGCTGCTGTCCGGCGTTAGTTTCCCTCCCTGGTTGTATGAAGATCGAGTTAGTGAATTAGTGTGTTTGTGCTAATGAATCGTGGTTCCAGTGACGTGAAATGTTTGTTTTAATCAAGGGCTCCTGCTCTCTGAAGAGATGTTAGAGGTTTGTGTGCTTTCAGCTGCTGGGGTGGGTACGATCATTTGTTGAGATGGGAACCCTGCAACTGTGACCTCCTGCCAACGTGCACCCTGACGGCCACAGCCGCTATCGACCAAAAACGATCTACTGTTCCTGAAAACCTCAGAATAAACTGATCAGTTAAGGCCAGAGGCATTTGGTAGCTTCTGCAAACTACAAGGTGCTGTAAATTAAAATGTCTCATCAGTAATTAATTAGGAAGCCCATTGGTAAACCAGTGAGTGCCAAGTGTTTGATATGTCAGCAGTTAGCTTTTAATAGTATTGTAATATTCTGCATCCCTTCAGTGTTGTGTTACTGCGTTCTCCTTCAGCCGAAAACCCCTAAACTCATGCAACAACAGATAAAACATTCTGGGTAAATTGTAGGCAGAAGGCCACCTTCTGCTGACTGACGAGCTGAAAGTTGATTCCAGCCTAATTCCCCGTGAAGATTAAGGTGGACGAGTTTCTGAAAAGTGAGTTCTGAATATGCCAACCAAGCAGTTTCTCCCTGCTTGTGCAGCATTTTGACTTAGGAGACGTCAGTGTTAGTGAACGGCCTGGTCGCACCAAACTCTCCGTCTCATCGCGTGTGTTTATCTACAGGATCTGATGGGAGTTTATTCTGTTCACATGAGAGAACTGATTACTGCTGCAGTGTTTTTGCTTAACTCAAAATTTAGAAGCATTGATAAAATATTTGTCTACGTGTGCGCATGTGCCTGACAAGTGAGTACGCAAGTGTGAGTACACGTCCGTTAAAGGGGAAGCGTGAACTGGCCTAAAGATGTCAGGGGAATAAACATGTTTATCTATAATGAACATATTCTTATTCCTTTAAGTACTGGCCCCTTTTTAGGAACATCTGTAACAAGAACTGGAGTCCGTTCACAGTGAGGCTTAACGTGAAGTATTCAGGGATGGAGGACACAGCAGATAGCTAGACTGGTCATTTTAGAAACTTGCAGTGTGAAGTTTAATCCTTTAAACCTACGTTTAAACTCTGTTATGTTGCAGATTCACTCACCGTGCTGCTCCCAAACTGCAGCCACCTCCTCCTCTTCTGTTTGCTTGTGTGGTTGCAGCATTAGTTTGACAGTCATGATGTCTTTCCCTGACATATGATGGACATTTAGGCTTTGAGTCATTTAACAAGTGATCATTTTCTCGCTGTAACTGTGAGCCTGAATGCGACAGTAAAATCCTAATCCTCCTGGGACCTTTATTGGTGAACAAATGCTCTTAAAATGGAAAACGACAGGACAGACGTGTAACGGGGAGATTTAAGCTCAGAGTTTGTCCACATTCGTCACCCGTGTCTCAAAATGATGCAGCAGTAACAGACTCGCATTTGAAAGGAATTTACTTGCATAAGATGATGTGTCGTGTTCAACGCAACTGTTAATTTTCTCAACACAATATATTTAAGAAATGATGAATTTATGTGTATGTGGTTTTTAAAAAGTGTCAAGTGTTGTTCCAGACGCTTCAGTGTGTTTAGTGACACTGGGTTTTATTTTGCAGTACAAGAAACGGCGATTGTATCATCTTTAGATATTGTTTGCTTCGAAAACAGGTTTATTTTTATGAACTCTTTACGATTCAGGTGCAGTATTTACAGTAAAAACATTGTTTCATCACGTTCTTCCTCCTCTGTGTGAGCTGGTGGTTACATCGGTTTACAAAGCAGTAGTGGAAACCTTTAGTGGCTTAAAAATCCTCCCTGACATGCATGTTTTCCATCTTGCTTTTTTGTCTGCAAAGCTCATTTTAAATGCAAATGTACCAGAGGAAAGTGAGGAAAGCAGCTTTTAATCTGAAGATCAAGCGTTCGTAGTGATGCAACTCCACTGGACACAACTCCGTGTAAGACTCTGCTTATGTTGATGACTGCACACACACTCTTGAATTATCATTCAAATAAATGGGCATGTGCATGTACACGTGGACTGTTTGTTCTGTTCTTTTTACCCACGTTTAAAATAATTCAAATTATTTCTCTAAACCATATTTACATGAATTCATTTTAAAGCAAACTAAATAAGTTGATGTAAAAACCCCACAATCAAATCACTTCCTCTCCTTTTGTTGTCTAAATCTGAAAGTTTTTACAGTGAATATAAACTAGATCAGAGCTCTAAAGCGATTGAAACTGAGCATAAATTTTGGGGTTCTACTTTTCAGAGTTCTGGGATATTTAAATGTTCAATAAACTTAAAGTTAGATTAGTTGTGTTCACAGCACCGCATAAATGACATAAAACAGCAGGTTGATAATTGTTTGGTCCAGAAAATGTAAAGAAAGTGTCCATCGCAGTTTCCTGGAGTGTAAACAGGCGTTTTATAAATGAGTCCACTGATTAATTTCTGTTTATAGACTAAAAAAAGATTAAATGTATGTTGTGATTTTGATTTATCTTTTGCCAAAGAAAACTAATGAGAACAATTATACAAAACAATTTATTTCTGCTTTGCAAAATAAAAGCAAAATTTTACATAAAAAAAATGAGAGTAAAAACTAAAGTTTAAAAACGAGACTTGATGTCAGTTGTAATACTAACATCATCATGCTGCCATAACCGTCAAGTTTAACAACAATCTTGGCGGAAATGAGCTTCCATATAGTGAACTTTCACTTTTACAGTTACATTTTCCTCTAGCAGTCCCACGAGGACTAGTTTGGCCTGCATCAGTGTATGTAGCCTGCAGGAGGACGCGCGCACACGCACAGCGCCCGCTGCAGGATGCATCTTCCCTCAGAAACGGCGTGTGTGCGGGGACCCGCCGCGCTGCTCCTCGGCTCCTGCAGCTGCAGCCACAACGCGCGTGTCGTCGGCTGATCGATTCCTGTATCGGAAAATAATCCATAGCCGCATGGTGACGTCACGCCGCTGATCGGTAATAGTGGCTGGGCGCCGCGCGGACGCCAGGAGTAGATGGGTGCACTGAGACCCCACAGTGGATGAAAAAAGAGGAAAATACACAGATTGCACGAGCTGTGTGTGGACGTGCACCGGGCTGATTACTGTTTGTTTGTCGCGTCGGAGCGTGGGAAATGTAGGAGCTGTCACGGCCGCCTGCAGGAGGAAGATGGATGCGTAACAGGACGGATCGAGCCAGCTGTGGCCTGCTTCTAACAGCAACATCTGGCCGGTGAGTCTCACTGAGCCGCAGCCGCTTGCCAGGCGGGCTGGAGGTAGGAAGGGAGGCAGGGCAGCTCAGGCACGGTAACGAGGAGGAGGGAGACTCGGTTTGAGTGCAGCCGCGCTCTCCGGTCTCCGGTCCGGTCAGTCAGTGTGACCTCGTCCTTGGCTGAGTGATTGGTGTTTGATGCACGTTTGACTGACAGGCTCCCTGTAGCATAAAATGTAGGCTCATCACAGAGAAGCTCAGGCTCGTGTGTGTGTGTGTTTGTGGGGGAAAAATCCTAAACGTGGCATGACGTTAAATGCTTTGTGCAGCGTGCATGCACACCTGCAAATGAAATGCATGAACCTTAATGTAAAACTATTGCAACTGTATTTATGATGCGCCAGTTAAGGGTTAAATCGCTGCTGGACAGTGTCGTAATTGTAAAAGATTAGAATATCTGAGGGAAAACAGTATAATCTTATCAATGAGCCTGATGCTGTTGGTACATAAATAGCAACACTAACACTGTAAAGCTCCATAAGGGAATTTCAAAAATATTACAGTGATATCATTAAAAAGCTGTAAATTCACTATGAGCCCCTGCATGGATATTAGAGATGTTTAAAAACCACCATAGCACTGAGCTTAAAGTCAGAGTCAACCCCTGCAGGATTATTGCAGCAGGTAAAACACAATATGGCCCCTGTGAACTCACACTTTGACACACGCAGAGGTCCCTGGAGGATGTGACCGTGCTTTTCTGTTCGTTGTGTCCCCACCTTGTCCACATCCTGACCGGCTTGTAGTCCTTCTGCAGGGTCAGAGAGGGCGCCTCAGCAGCCAGCAGGCTCTGGACTACAGCGGTGAAGTGGAGGCAATGGAGGAGGAGGGGGAAGGGCCCATGGTGGTCAGAGAGGGGCCGAGCGGTCACGGCCTCCCGCTGGACACCAGCACCAGCACCACCACCACCTCAACAACCACCACCAACAACCTATTGGCTTCAGTTAAAGAGCAGGTAAGGAGACTGGAGATACAGATGCAGGTCATTTACTCACAGACACACTCAAACCATCTTGCTTTTTTTTTCTGGACCTCCTATGTTATCTTCTTTAGATGACTGATGGTATCTAGTCCAGGATGGAACCCATGTGTCCTCTGCACACTGGACTAGAATCGTCTGAGGACCTCATTTTTGCACAAACTCGTCCAGATTGGTCTAATTTAAGATGTTGAACAGGTTTAGTAACATTGTGGGTGGGGCAGGCTGGAGTGCACATTTAAGAGAATAATATTAATAAATAGCTACGATTTGTATCCCAAAATAGCCATTAGCTGATTATAACACAGTGAACACCTGGCAACAGACTTGTACACACAGTTAAAATAACTATAATGACTGAACAATGTCTGTTTGTAGTCATTTTGTGTCTCTTGGTGGTCACTTTATATCTCTCTAGAGTCATTTTATGCATCTTTTTCTTGTTGTTTTGTGTCTCTCTACAGTCATTTTTGTGCCGTTGTGCATCTATTTGCAGGTTTTTGTGTCTTTTTGTGGTCATTTTCCTCTCTTTGTGGACCTCTGAACAAGAAATATTGTCCCTTCATGCAGAGTATCTGACCAGGGGCCCTGGGCCTGTCCCCCAACAGCTCTTTTGTCACAGGAGTAACAGGAGTTTTCTTCTAATCCTTTGGTGTTGACACTTAAAAAAACATAGAATCTGTGCTAAAGAGACATTTGCAGCTGCAGTGTGAGCCCTTATCCGCTGTTATTTCTATGCTTCTTTCTACTCTCTTCTACTTCTGCTTCTACTCTCCACTCTAATATTGGTGTCGGTCTGTTCGCTTGCTCTTAATTATGCCTGGACAGTGGCCATGTTCTCAACTTAGTCCCCTGGTGTGTGATTAGTGTGCCTGATTCGCACTGCTATTAATGTGCCGGAAGACTTTTGATGTCCAAGAAAAGACATCGCACTTTTAATCTGCAGATTCTTTGGCGCTAACAGACAAATATGTGGGCAGCTGATTGCTCTTAAGTGTCGACTGATGTGAAGTTAGGGAAAAGGCTTTTTCGGCTTTCTTGTGTTTTTGTCTGTGAAACATTTCAACCTAGAAGGTCTTTGTCATGCGAAAACACTGAAGTGATTTCAGCACTGTTGTCTGTGTATCAGAATCAGGGCAAACAAATAGACCCTGCACGTTTAACATTTACTTTATCTGCAACCACAGTCTTTCCCAACCTTGACCTTAAGCGCAAGTATTAGTGTAACTATTAAGGCAAAAATTTCTGCATCTGTGTATCTGCTAGGGTGTTAGTGTGTCAGAGCAGATTCCCTATGAACTCATCCATAGCAGCAGAAAGCGTGAATTGTCCTGGAGTAGTTGGCATGTAAACTCTGGAGTCGTTAAGTCATTGACACTTTGAAGGTCACCTGTGGGTTCTGGTTCCACCTGGTGTAAGACTGTGATAGATGTTATAAAGAGGGTCTTTCCACCTTCTTCTCTGTCCAGACTGTGGACTGTTCATTTGTGAAGCTGTGGTTGTCGGAATGAGGACCTCTTGTGCGTGTCATATTGCCAGTGGGAGCATTAGATCAGAATATGTGCGTATGGGTTGTTTTGTAAGGCTATAGCAAATGATCTGATTTGTCATTTATGATGACTCAGAGAAAGACGTAAGCCAGGCACCCACAATGTCTCCGCTCGAGAGAAAATCTCTCTAATCATATGGTGCATATTGATAACAAGCAAGAAATTGGTGATAAACAACTTACACAAGTACAAAAAACATCAGACAACATAAAGCATTATTGCTGGCAGTTGCCAGAGAGCTAATATTTTATGATGTAGCTCGTCTCAGACTGTTGAACAGGCTGCAACCAGAAAACATAATCAAGTAACTTTACCTTTTCTGTGTTAGAATCCAGGCAGCAGCGCTGCTGAAGCGTCAAATCTACCGCCTGCAGTTCCTCCACAGAAATGTCAAATTAGACGTGCTAAATGGAGCACATCAGTTATTGCCTTCCATTGTGTTCAGGCCCTGATGCTTTTCCACTTTGCTCTCATTTAGCCCGTTAAAAGTAGGAGAGTGATAGACGCGAGCAGGGAAATACCAGAGCTGGAGATGTGGCAGCTTGGAAACAGAAAACCTACAGAGTCGGTGCACAGTTTAGTTTGACCACTTATTTAGAAGAACGTGGTGAGATTGATTAGATGTTGAGACAACAGCCTGCAGCAAAGTTACTTCCAAATGAAAGATGAGCTGTGTCTAGCTGCTGTTGGTGTGGTTCTGTTAAAATCAGGACTGAAGCCTGTCCCTGATGTGGGGTCTGAGCAGTTCAGCGCTGTCATAATATCTGTTTTACCATGCCAAACTGTTAGACGATGCTGTGCTTGTTTGGATTGACATTGAAAGTGACCTCCAAACGCACAATGGCATTCTTGCTCAGTAGCTTTGGCTGTAAATGATCCCCCTCCCTGAAGAAAAAAGTTCTATAAGTACAAAGACTTCCTCTGAGGCCTAAGCAGTTCAAACCAGCAGCACGTGTCAGGTGAATATTGGACATTAAAGGGATAGTTTGACATTTTGTTTGTTTGATTCCTTTGTTGAGTTAGATGAGAAAATCAGGAGCATTATAACATCTGTCTGTTCGATATAAGGATACAGCCTCCATCCTTTTAGCTAAGCTGAGCACAAAAGTGGCTCACACTGTCACCACTTTTACATTTACTTTTACATCAATTGGTGAGCTTTGCAGTAGCTGACTGGTGAATTTTGTTGCCTTGGGACTGAGCCAAACTAGCTTTTTCCTGCTGTTTTTCAGTCTTTGTGCTAAGTTAAGCTAAGCAGCTGATGGTAGTAGCTTCATATTTAACTGACATACATGAGAAGAGTGAAAGAAATTCAGTGGGCACAAAACTCACTTTTTGTGTTGTTTCTCACTTTTGTACATATCTTTCGACTTGATTGAGCAGTTCTTCTCCACATAGCAATAACGTGTAATTTGACCTATAAACAGCAACAAGATCAGAACAATTCTCCCACAGGTCCATGTGTGGGTCCTGTTAGGGAAAACAAATTAAGTGTATTTGTCATTATTTACAAAAGACAGGAGATGTTGTCTGCAAAGTGTTGTCAGATATTTATCTGGGGTCTTATTTCGTTCTCCGTGGCTGACAGCAGCAGACTGTTGATGTGTAGGGTTACTCCTAGGTGTAAAAGCAAAGCCCAGCTGTGTCAATGTGGTGCGCGGTGCTGCTGAAAAAGAACATGCATGCTCAGCAAAACCTTTCCCGGGATGTGGGGGGAAATACGCATAAAATAAACCACAACTGGGCCTCGTCAGTGCTCTCCACGCTTAGATTGATGTCTCTGATTAGAGCCAGAAACACCACACGCGCGTCCAAACCAAGCAGCTGATCTCGATGTGGATGATCGACTGACCTGTGTGGATGCTTGTCCTGCAAAAGGTTTGCTTTATATGAGCTGCAGGGTCACAGTCTGAATCTGTGGGTTAAACCAGCTCAGTCAATCCACTTATGTCACCACGAAACACTGCCCTGCCCCTGATGGCTTCAGACTGTTGCTGTTCAGCTGCCTGGATTCGAATGCATGCTCTCTGTCATATTTTTGGACAGGCACAGCTTATGGTGGCCTGTTGCTTTAGCCTGTCTTGTTGACTCAAGATCACGGATGCCTGAGGTTGCATGTCATGTTATTGGTCTCCAGCAAAGTCACTGTGGTGGAAGAGGAAACTGACTTCTCCTGAATTATCTAGTGAGGAAAATCCACCCTCTCATACAGTTCAGATCTTATTAGACTCTGATGTTAGATGCATTTCCAGGAGTTATTTACTCTTAGTGAACCCACGTTGCCTTTACCTGCCTCATCTACTGTACTTAGTGACTTCCACCAGCTTCCAGAATGACTCTTGACAGCCCTCAGAGAACAAGCAGGACTTGTTGCTTTTCAGCAAAGGTGGGCGTTTGGACATTTAAAGTGTTTTAATCCATCTGTGGGTCACATGTGTAGGCAGAGAGGGCAAGAGAGATGGCAAACAAAAGAAGGATGAACGGCTTTCTGCTCTGTCGAGGCTGCAGTGGATGAAGGAACTGGCATTTCTGACGTTTGCAATTAGTGCTGTAATTGCTGTGTCAGAAATGTCTCAATATGTCACGGGCAGGTCAAGAGAAGTGATTCAGTGAACCGCAAAATACAGAAGGCATGAAAATCTAAAGCTGCCTTTTTAACAAGGGTGAGGTCTCGCTTTAAGATGGCGAGTTTCAACACATGCAGCAATACAGCTCCTGCAGCAGCAGAACTAGGCCGAACATTTCACGGGTATCACAGATGCAGACTGGATAAACCAAACCGCCGGGCTATGATTAGACACAGCGAGAAGGAACGAGACGCAGAGGTCTTTGGTTGGTGTCACTCTGTGAGAGAAAGGAAAAACACTTGAGACAGCGTACAATAAGCTGTGGCGAATCGGCCGGTAGCCCCCAGCTGGTGCTAGACATCGCCCGGCACGGCTTTGCATCGGACTGGCAGGGCAAGGCATGTCTCCAGACATCGTGAGGCGACGGGCACAGGGCACCGACGTGGCTCTGTTTGTCCCTCGAGGTGAGCCGTAACGAGGCTGAAACAAGGAGGCCTGTGTGTTCCTGTGCTGTCTCTGTGCTGCTCTGAAGTGATGTAAGGAGATGCAGGAGGGCAGAGTCAGCAGTGTCACTGTGACCGTATGCAGCACGTTGGGTGTGCAACACTGCTGTGTCCTTTACAGTAGTGCATGTGTCAGAAATGCATCTGACACCAGTACTTGAGAGTTTAAGATCTCCAGTCATATTTTAGCTTCCCACTTCCTCACCAACTTTCCTGTGTGACTCACATTTTAAAGCAACCTGAAGCTAATAACTTGCTTCAAGATGCTTGTACGAACATAAAGATGTTAAAACATCTCCTTTATATTATACTGGTAAAATGTCAACACTATTTCAAAACCAGAGAAAAAAGATCATTGTGTTGCTTCTAAAGGTCTGAACTGAAAATAACAGTTCTTTTCTGCAGTTGCGCAATTAATTTAACATAGTTCAGAGCAGTTGCCTTGGAGCCATATCAACCCTATAAGCGTACAAACATCTCTCCAATTAACTCAGAATAACTGCTGCTCTGCTGCAGAAAAGTCAACACTTATTAACACTGGCAAAATTAGCAGTGTGTACCCAGTTTCCCTCTGGGAATCATTAAAGTTTCATGCAGTTTGAGCTGAAGTGATAATGTATAGACCTACATGTGTCCAGGCATCACATTATGTCATTATATGAGTTTATTTCAGTGAGTTAATTTTCATTTCACAGGCAGAGACGTGGCCTCTGAAATCAGGACAGTTTACTTTGCTCTTGCCTCCAGCTGCTACTATGCAGACTTATTCATTCTATACACTATGAGACATAAGCAAATAACCAACATGATAGCACCATTAACTAAATCACTGTGCACCATCTGACTAAAGAGACTGTGGAGGCTCCGTGCATCACATGGCCAGAGTTGACCCAAATACACAACAGCTTTTATCAAGACACATAAACCGATTTAGTGTCTTTTGTAGTTTTTAAAGGATTATGATTTTCATCCTACTGTACTAGTAAGACATTTTTAACATCTGTTCTACCATATAAAATATTATGCTATGTATAACTACTGTAAAAACACAATAAAAAGCAGCCCTGTATATGCAACTACACTTGATTAAGTTGTTGTAGCACAACATTTATTAACTGAAAGAAACTTACAAGGATGTGGTTGTGGTGGATAGTAAGTGTACAAAGCGCAGGATTCAACTCCTGTGTGTGGTAAAAAGGTTTAGGTAAAAAAACCCACTTTGGTTAGAGAAAGATTCGGGAAAGGTTAGATTCTGGATTAAATGAAAATATCGCCGAAAACTATTTTCCCCATTTGTCCACCATTATAAAAGAAGTACATTATGCGTGCGTACGATATTTGATCCGTGAAGGTTTTTGTATATGTAAAAGTTTCACGGCGCCTTGTGAGTCTGAGTTCGGTATCTTGTACAATACATCCGAAGTCTCACTACTTTGTTAAGCTAGCCCCATGGCTAGCTTTACTGTACATTAGTAAACACCTAAAAACGTCCTAATATCTGCTAAACAGATGTAAGAACATCTGCATGAACAGCTGAGGGCATTTTAATAGGTAGGAGAGTTGGTGTCGAACGGATCATTGATACGATTTGTATCTTAATGACTGTGGGTGGATAACCCCCAAATATTCAAATAATCGCACATATAGAGTTTATATTAATCTCTCATTTGCATATTCTGGAACGCCTAATTGTCACAGTTAAAAGATAAGAACTCAGATGTCACCACGTTCTGTGTTCCGTTCACCAAACTTGGTAAAGGACTCAATCAGAACTACTTGTACTGCTTCTGCGAACATTGAAGTTATCGCATTTGAAACTTTGTTCTCATCGTGGACAAAGAGCCTGAAATGAAGATGAAGACTCGCCGTAGTCCAACCGCTAGCAGAAATCAAGGTAAGTGAGAAATATGGGGGGAAATAACATGCATTTACTCATGTTAATGAGCACAGGGGGCAGTATTTCAGTTTGTAGTCTAGATGTTGATTGATGATTTATGAGATAATAAAAAAAAAAGTATGACCACAACAACAAAGACTCAGTGGACACAGGCAGCAGTAGGTTGATTATGTGAAATAAAACTATTAAATAAATAAATCTTGAATAAACACCACATTTAATCAGTCAACCTGAGAGGTGGCAGAGCTGAGTTTTTTGTACTAAGCTAGTCTTCTCATCTCACTGTACACATCTGTAGACAGAGGCAGTAACCCATTGGAGGGACGCAGTACATGTCTGGAGGGTGTGAGCAAGAGAAGTGGTAAGAGGAAGGCTGATACTGAGGGAGAAGGACCCAGCAGGAAGAAGAGAAGACGCTGGGACCTGAAGGAGGAGACGTGTGTCAGTTGATTTACTAAGAGGTTAGCAGGAAGTGATTAATGTGGGGATGTAGGTAGGGATTAATACAGCTCAGGTTACATGTGATTGGTGTTTTCTGTGTAGTGTAGTAAAATGAAATGTGTCTGTTTAGCTCAATTTCAGGCAAAATACAAGGAAGAGAAGTTGCTCGGCAAAGGATAATTTACCAGTAAGTGTTACACACACACACACGCACACACACGCACTGTCATAGACGCACACATACACACAACGTGTGCTGAAAGTGCTAATCAAGGTTGCATTTGTGTCTCGTAGGTAGCTATCAAACACATCCCCAAAGAAAAAGTGTTCTACAAACAACTGGTAAGTGAACAACACCAGTTACTCCTGAAATCTGTTGTATTCATCACTTCACTTAGTGAATGTGAAAAGAATTGAGCTTCCGTTTCTAATCTTCTACTTTGCTGTGATATTTCAGGGCCAGAATGGGAAGTGTCTCTCTGTGGAGGTGGCTGTTATGTTGAAACTCGCTGCTGGAGCTTCTGGATCAGTGGGGACGTCAGCACCTGTATCCCTACTGGACTGGTATGACCTGGGCCAGGAGCTGATTCTGGTGCTGGAGAGACCAGTCCCCTGCAGTGACCTCTTGACGTACATGGAGGCCAATGGAGGCTCACTACAAGAAGAGCAGGCCAAGGTATTCTGCTTCTTGTCGATGCGTTGAGTTAACCCAGAGTCGCAGCCACAACCACCACAAATATCGAACACTCTCGTTTCTCTCTCCTAGGTCCTACTGAAACAGCTCGTCGAAGCTGCAGTCGAGCTTCAGCATAACTGCATCTTTCACCGTGACATCAAGATTGAAAAAGTACACAACTCTCATTTCAGTTCACGTGATGGATCACTGTAGTCGTCACCTTCATTTGTTTGCCCCATCCTTCCTTCCTTCCTTTCTCTCCAGATTGACAGCATTTCTTGAAAATGTGTTTGACCAAAGTCCCTGAGCGGCGCCCCACCCTGGAGGAGCTACAGCGTCACCCACGGCTCAGATAAACCACACACACACACACACACACACACACACACACACTTTAAATCCACACCATCTGCCACAAAGTCACAAATGTTATAAAGTAACTGCTGCTTCTCTCTCTTTGACAGGAAGAACGAATGCTCATCACATCTAACTGGACCTTTTTAACAAACACTGGTCTTTCCATCACCTGCCGTTTTTGTAGCCCCCCCAGCCGTCTGAGGAGAGGGGATCTCTCTTTGAATTGCCTTTCCCGAGGTTTCTTCCCGTTGTGGGGGAGTTTTTCCTCGTCTTCATAGAGAGCTTGGGCTGGGTCCGGAGCTGTTATACCACACCAGTCAAAATAAACTTTTTTTGAGTCATATAATAATAATGACGACATACTTTATTGATCCTACTGGAGTCGAACCTAAAATCTTCTGATCCGTAGTCAGTCTGATGCGTTTTAGTCCACCTCCGGTGTTTTGTCTCCATTGCATTGAAAGGCACAGATTCTGGTTATGTGAATGTTAATTTGGGTTTAAAGAAAAACAAAACACTCACTGTGCTTAAGTTTTTATGCATCAAATAGAGGCAACAGCGACTGACTGGTTAAATGTTTCTGCTTGTGACTTTAATACGGGAGATATTATGCTAGTGACAACCACTGTTTATATATTTGGAAAGATGTTACATAATTTAAATATGTTGAATTTTGCATTGCGCATCCCCCGCCGTCACCAAGAAATGTCTAGTACGATATACACATTCTGCAGACATCATTAACATTAATAAATCATAAATAATTTCCCCTTTACTTCACCGCGTTTATACATAATGAATGCACATTCATGTTCAGTAGAAATGAACAGCATGTACTGTGTAAACACTGCTGCTGACAAGTGGTGTGTAGTTATCATTTTATCATTACTGTATTAATTCACACTTTATATCCCTTTATTTAGGGACCTAAAGTAACTGTTTAAATCTGTTTTGGTGACTTGTTTTTCTTGGAAAAGACACAGTTCTAAATACACACGTGTTGTAGCTTCTTACAGTAACTGGAATAAAACTCCAGGTGTGAACGTGACCTTAAAACTACAATATACAGTAAAACCAAATGAGGACAATAAAACGTGTGTGTGACACTAAACTAATTTACCTTATCTGATCCCTTTCTATGACCGGGGACATTTCCTCGCCGCGAGTTTTCCTGGGAAGCTGTGTGTTTTCCGGCCAGACTGTTTTATATTTAGACGTTATCTGTAGACAGCTAATTCTCCAGCGATGACGCCAGCTGTGGTTTTTAGAAGATTTATGAAGCAGCTGGAAAGCCTTCGTGTTATGTAAGAGAATACAAATGAGGGAGCGCCAAACCTACCAGCCAGTCAGCCACAGACGGAAAACATCTGCTCCACTTTCACACCCTTGAGCAACGCATTGGTTCTCTACCAGCTCTTGGGGTTTTTAATACAGTAAACAGGGAATAATTTAGCATTGTATAATTTGGCTTATCAATATTGTGAAAGTACACTGATGGCTAAATGTCATGGATATTTTGAGACATATCACATTGTTTCTATGCATAATCATATTTTGTACAAACCACTAAAACTACTTCTACTACTAGTACTACTACTAACCTACACATACCTCTTGTATTTTAGATGATACAACCTGAAGAGAAACCAGGTCCAGGGGATCATATTACAGTGTTCCCTTCACATTTGATTTTGTCCTACAGACCTTTTAAGTTTGACTTGAATTTCTGTTGGACAGAATTTACATATGAACCCAAAGCTTGTGTTTACATCTTCTAAATTTACAGAAATGAACCAAAAATTGTGCAAAAAAAGGCTTATAACAATCAAAATAAACATGCTTACCATTTGTGCAACTTATAAAATCAGTGGCACAATAAATTAATATATAATAGATCTATATTTTGTGCATGTGTGTAACACATTATCTGTACTGAGGATAGTTTTAAGGTCCTGCACACAGTTTTAGCATTTTCACATCCTGAATCCACTTTAACAGGGTTTTTTTTTGTTAAATGGTCCTGTGAGCTCACAGTCGGTGAGAAATCAGTCAAGTCATGCAGAAAGAATACAAAATGGGTTTTACATTTAATTCTAACTGGCATCAAATAGGTCTTAAAAAGGAGGCTTAAATTTCCGTGTCATGGTGGATGTCGGGGTATAATCACTGCCGTAAATGTCTTTCCGCAGGAGCTCCAGTTTGAGCGGCTGACTCGGGAGCTAGAGGAGGAGCGGCAGATTGTGGCGAGCCAGCTGGAGAGGTGCATGCTGGAGGCAGAGTCACCGGCAGGAGACAGTAGCAGGTAGATCTGACGGCGTGGTCCCCAAATTTTGTAATTCATGCTTCAATACGCGCAGTGTTTACCAGGAAGTAGATGAAATGTTATGTGAGTTACTTCCCCTGTGTATATTAATACAGCAATCAGAGTTTTTGGTCCTTTAAACAAAAAAACAAATGCATTCAAAACATAATCGTTGTTGTTATATGGATTATATTTGGGTGTAAGTCATGCACAGTTGCCGACAGCTCTGCCAGACTACATAATGGTGACATTTGTCTTCATGAGGAATGATGTTCAGCGTGTTTTCAGTCACATTGTGCTGTCACAACAGCAGAATTCACTCAACACTGTTTGAATGAAAACAGAGTTCATTTGTTGGTATTAGATGTAAAATTTGTGGCTCAAGATTTCCACAGCAGATACAGTAATGCATTATTTCTCTTTTACTCTGAAAACACCCTGTTATTTCCTCTTCCTGCTCTGATTGAATGATTGAACTGTGATTTGATTTACGTCTCTCTCTGCTTTCTCTTCTCCGATTCCTTTCCTCCTCTTTCTCTTGTCCTGAAGCTCGTCTGAGAAATCGTTTGCATGGAGAACTGCAGGTACGGTTTATTACTTTTACCCTTTCGTGGTTATTTATAATGTATTGGTTCTACAGAAATGTTTTCCAGATGTAGAAAACTATTTTAGGCTCTAAAGGGCTGAAAATTGCCAGAATGCAGCAGCAACCAGTCAAGCAAAGCAGAACAATGTTTCTGCCAGTAAACAGTATATGGGTTTTGAATTGAACCCATTTACTATTTTGTCACTGATCCCTCTCTTCTGTTTCCTGACCCATTCTTCACTGTCAGCTTTCCAATAAAACAAAAGTCCTGTTATAAAATGCTGCATTTACTTGTGTGAAAGAATCAATACATTTAGTTTCTGACATTAAGAAGATCTCCGTGCTGTTAAGTAGTTTACATTTCATATTCATACACTTTGTGTTGCCACTTTGCAGGAATATGTGTCACTTTTTCAGCACCTCTGTATCTCAATGTACACATAAATGCTCGACTAACAGTCTCTCCAGGACCTGCTGTATGTGTTTAACTGTATGACAGATGCTTTGGCAGGCGGAGAGTCGCAGGGTGCAGCCATGGAGGCGTCTGGTCGTCACCGGGAGGCGGAGGAGGGGCTCTACCTGCCTGAGCCGGACTGCGTCTCCCTGCATGACAGTGAGGGTCTGTTTAAATGGAGGAGTTGATGATGTGTGAAGCAGAATCTGGAGAAAGTTGCTGAGTTTCAGACAGAGCCTTACTGAAATGCTTCTGCAATGTTGTGAAGACACCTTACTCTTCTTGAAGTTTGATTTTAAGATATCAGTTCATCTGTGTCCTATGCAGCATTTTAGCCTGTAGACAGATAAAAGCTTCTTTTCTTGCCATGCTGACAGTGTCAAATAGATCTACCAAGCTGCAGCGCAGAGCTGATGCAGGCTTAATCTGACAAAATCATTAAAAAAAAGCCCCTAGAAACTTGACATCAAGTCTTAACTGTCCTCATAACGCAGTCCTCCAAGTCCCACTTATAATTAACATTACAATAAGCGGCTGATGTGCATGTTTTTTCCAGGCAGTTTGTCTGATTTATTTTAAATTATATACTGAAGTGAACACATGGTGGTGTCTCAGAAAAGAAAAACATCCATTGAGCATCTGTTCAAAACATGAAATCTTCACTTTATTTCTAACTTTGTCTTTAGACATTCACACATATTCACACCTGAGGGCATCTTCGCTGGGGTGGTTGACATTTCGGTCCATCTTGCTTCCTTAAGGCTTGTGTTAACTGCTTCTCAAATACAGTATTTTAATTAGACTTTTTAAACTCAGCTGCACACACCTGCTTTGCAGCCTAAAAAGTTTGACCACACAGATATTTCAAATACCATTCAACGTCCCTCTTTACAACGTATTTCAACATCATTAGTAAACATATACAGTAGCGGCTGTTTGGAAATTTGTGTTAGATTAGAGAGGTCTGAAAGCGTAAAAATATCCCCCACATGCTTCCTCCTCCACATCCTACAGGCAAAAGTAGGCCAGCATTATTGAAGCTGTCCAGTATATGCAGATTGTTCCAAGAACAGCAGAAAAGCTTAATGCAGATATCCATGCATATGTATTTGTGTGCATAATGTCTCCTAACAAGTTGAAAGCCAGGTGATAAAATATGCATAACTGCAGTGACTGATGTGATGGCGACTGCACTGATCACACCTCTGCACTGCGCTCTAATTATGGGCATGCGGTGATTCCTCACCTTCTTTCTTCCTTTCTTTCTTTCCTGTCAGGCTCAGGAGGTCACTCGGTCCAGATGGCGTCGTATTCAGACAGTGGCTACCAGGACAGCAGCGTTAGTTATTACAGTAATCAGAATGTGGTGCGATCTGAGCCCCGGGCCACGATATCAAGAAGCCCAAGAGCTGAGGGCCAAGCTTCTGGGCAGGTACGACTGATCTCCACTGTCTGAACATTAGCGTGTAAAAATTTACAAGATTAATTTGAAAAACACAAGTTTTGAAGTTCATTCTGCTGAACAATAGTGGAGAAGAGAGTTTGTCTCCATTTAGTAGCTGTGTAGGAGCTTTTGATCATATCACATGATCTTCAGGGTCGCCAGATGGAGTTGTCCTGACCCTTCGCTACAGCCCGTTCCCAAATAGCAAACATAAAGATTAGCAGCTGTAGCTTGGCACAGCAGACTTTCTTACAGTGTGTGGAAGGTGGTTTCTAGTTTTTTAAAGATATTTATGCCACATACTCAAAAACTTTTCTTTTGTAACGTTTAAAATGAGACATATGATTTGAAAATACAAACAAAAAGCAGTAGTTAAAATCACTGGCAGCTAGAAATGAGATTACTTTTGTTTGTCTCTGCTTGAAATCATACATAATAACATAATAAATCAAAAATTACCAAATATTTCTACTGGTAAAGCTGAACTTTTATTATGTGAGAACAGACACAGTTAGCAGCAATCGCCTAACTTAGTGTAGTGACAGTCAATTCCTCTTAATTGTAAAGTTGTTGATTGATAAGAAAAAAGCTGCATAATTTAACCTGGCAGTGAGTAAAAATAAAGAACAAATCAAATTGAGTCTCACCTTCAAACTCAAACACTATCAGCTTATTTTATTGTGGCTAATAATTTTGCCATCTTTGCACGACAGTAGAAGCAGGGATGACAGATAGTGTTGAGCCCATAAGAATTTTCTCCTGATTTATTGCAAACCCACAGAGGATGGATGGGCTTACATGTCTCAGCTCCTAATTTTCCTTCGAGGCTTCCGTGGATTAAGGCGGCACATATCAGCATCCAGTTGACTGAGTCTGTAATTGAGGGACATTTTACATTTGGTAATAAGGAGAGAAAGTAAATGTTTGTCACCATAAATATGAAATATTATATAATAATAATAAAACATCCCTGTAAAGTAATATTTTTATTACGTGCAGAGCTCAGGCTTCAGTATAATGAGTTGAGACATTTATTCAAGCTTGTGCACGTTACAAATGAAAAAGACAATGATGCCCTTCATCAGATGTGATAGAGCATCCTGCCTCCAAGTGTCACATTACTGATAATTGGCGAGTAGATTTGCAAAGTAGAGCAGTGCGGTGTGCAGACTCCAGTGTTAACAGAGATTAATTGTCAACAGTGTTACGGATATTATACTTGACATTTTTGCTGTTTTTGGCCTAGAGAGCACATGGATGCCAGGAATCAAGTGAACGCTAATTAAAAATGGGTAAAATGTCAGTAAATGTCATTTAATAATGCCATTAGTGGACGCTTTAGATATTTTATATTTATTTCACAAAGTTTGGAGCAGTAAATGTTTCGCTGTTAAATTACAACAAGTCAAAAATAAAATTTCATAATGATATATAGCTTTTTTTTAATTTAAGGGCTTTGACATAAGAGGCTAATTCATTATTTATAATTTAATCTGTATCTACAGGCTTAGATATGGAAAAAGAGGCAACAGGTATTAAATGTCACATTTACATCTTTTTCCCAGGCATCCAGTCGGGTGTTGCGGAGGATGGCCTCCCTCACCTCCAGGAGCCAGTCTCCTGGATGCGGCACCGCCGGCACTGTCTCACCCTCTCGTATCTCCTTGCGAACATCTCAAGGCAGCACCTACGACTCCCCCATCCTCTCTGAGCCCAAACCTCTGGCTGCTGTCTTCCCGGGCACCACCATACCGCCCTCCTGCCCTTCACCGATCTCCCCGACGGACTCCACACAGGCCCTGAGTAGTGGTGGAGGAGGTGGGCTAGGGGGAGGTGGGCGTCTGGGCTCCACTCTCTCCCTGGTTGAAGGCAGGGGTTTGACGGGCTCGCCGCTGCGTTCGGGGATGACAGCAGTGCCGCAGCACTACGGCTCCACGCTGCCCAGGCAGAGCCAGCCGCTGGCCTACGGAGCTGATCCATACGGCCTGTACCAGAGGAGTGCGCTGCCCCGCCCCGACAGCCTCATAGGTCAGTCTGAAAGTTACAGAAAATATCAGGCTGCTGACTGGTTGTAGATTGTCCTTGAACAGGAAACACATTCTTGAATTTCATCTGTACAGGTTTTTAAGGTGTTAGAATTTAAACTACATGAATGTCTAGATGTCGGTTCTCAAAGTGGATCCACCAACCTTCCCAGGATGCAACAAGAGTTGCTCAGTTTTTATCATACTTTTAATCAGTACATGCAAATGCATAAAAAATCTGAATGGTGTTTTTATTATTATTTATAAATCATAGTGCAACACTTTTTCTGTCTCACACATAAACAGGGGACAATAGCAGAATGACTGAGCGTTAAACACCTGGACAGGACTACGTTTTTACATCCTGTGTCCGTCTCTTGTGTCATAATGTTGGTTTGATATTATATTACACACAGGCAGGGAAGACACATGAATGAGTGTCCTTCATCTTTTGAATCAGTTGAAATATTCATGGTTAGAGAGGTCAGTTTGTACCGTGGAGGACACGTCAATGTCAAATCCAACCGGGTCAAAATCTGGGCCAGAAAAACAGATGCTACAGTCATTTTCCTCTCAACTGCTTGCAGTACTGCAGTAAAAGATGGCTCGAATATGTGTGAAGTGGTTTCAGCAAACCTTCTCCTTGTAAACAAACGAAGCCACGCTCCAGAGTCCGGACAGCATTTCTTGTTGATTTAATAACATTTCCTCTGTCCGGGGAAAGTTGACTGAGCAGCTCTCATCTAATATTATTGCACACAACACTTAGTGAGCAGGATCTCTGCAGCTTTCCCTGTATCTCTGTGGAGCAGTGAGAATCATTTAATAGAGCTGCATGTTGAACAAAATAACTTCAAGGCAAACTGCAAGCTCGGCAGGTGATTTTATCTCGTACTCGGGCTTAGAGAGCTCATTTCATGGAGTTTTTAGTCAAATTATCCTGCAGCACTGGCAGATAATGCTGCTGGGTTTGATAAAATTTCATTCGATGCATGCCAGTGTGGAGAAAAACAGAACGTAATCTTTGAGGAGAAGGAGTATTTCACAGTCAGACTCATTTTTTATCTTGTTGGTGGTTGTGATTGATGCACAGCACTTCTGAAGGAAAACAATATGGAGGAAGGATCACAGTGCAGTTTTTTTTGTTGCTCACAATACAGTGGAGCACAGTTCCCTGGTGTTAAGTGCTTCCTCTAGAATTTATCTCTCATGCACTGTTGAGCAAATTGATGGTCATCTTAGCATGTTTTGGTCTTAATATGAAACAGTCAAAAGGGGGCAGAAAGGTTTCATGCAGAATATTGAGATACTGTTTCAAGCAGCAATACTGGCAAGGTAGTAACAGTGCCTTACTTGTAGTGCATAATGATTTCATAATGACTACAGTATGTACTTATCTGATTGGTTCAGACCGCTGAGGCTGGATGAGAAACTCGAGTAGAGATTCATTCTGTGCTGCTGCCAGCCTGTTCGATAGAGATGCTTCAAACCATAAAGAAACTTAAGTGGTGTAGCTTTTAAATGGATGCAGTTAAATTGTCATCAAGGCCTCGGTGATGTTAAAATATGTGACCTTTGTTCAGAAATATAAAAAAACAGATCTGTTGCAGCCCCTCCTCTGTCATCAAAAAGAACGTTCTGCCTACACACTGCTGCGTAGCTGGTGGAGGATTTACTGTCGTAGAAGTGCTGCTGATGCTGTGGCGACACAGATTTGTTCCTCCGTCCTGCCCCGTGTCACTTCACTAAACCGCTCCAACTGACCCACATAGGGGTGTTTCTATCACAAAGCGCTGTGGAGCATGTGGCTATCAGATGACGGCACTGGAAGCCGTTATCATGCTACGATCAGAGCGTGCCTGTTTTCATTTAGTCCACTTTCATGTGACGTGCATCCATGTGTGCACAAATGTGTGGGCAGTAGGAGTGTTTGTGTGGATGTCAGTGATATGCACATGCAATCTTGCACCTTTTGTGTTGTGCTTTTGATGTGCTTGTGCATGTGTGAAAACAGGATGGTGGAAGGATTGGTAATGTGCGTGTGTGTGTGTGTAGGAGGCAGTGAACAAAATAAAATGCTTTCTGTTCCCTAGCTGAATAATTTTCATCCTGCAGTGCTGCTAAGTGGCCTAATATGTTGCCTAAGTCCTTTTTCTCAGTTATCCTGCAGATCCAGTGTAATCCCAGATTACATGAGGGAGATAAGCATTAGATGGATATACAAGATTAGGCTATTACTGATCAGCGGCACTCAATGCTTAGGTAGTGAAACCTGATGAGCAGCCAAACATGAATGTAAGCTTGTAAATGATGTTTTGTGTGTGGAATTGATAAAAAAGATCCAGTAATTTGCAAGAACCAGAAGTTACGATTTGTTTTATAATATATACATATTGTATATTGATATATTGAGTGAGTTGTAATGTTTGAAGAGTGTGAATGTGTTAGCTGCACATCAATATATACACGTACAGTAGATGCTGTGTGCTGTCTGTTGCGCCACCATATTGGATCAGCACTCTGTGGTGGACAGTTCAAGTAGTAGAAAACAGCGGACTTTTGTGCTAGTTTTGGATGCTCTGCTGAAAGAAATGTCAAAACCAAAAGCAACGAGAAATAACATTTCACAGCAAAGTTATCTTTACATGCAGAATTTGAGATATCAAAATAAACAATCCTTCTCTTAAGGTGTGTAAGTGACAGTCAGGTTACTTTATGTTATATATAAAATGCTGAAAATTAAGTATTAAATTAGATTACATTATATTATAGACAAGATTAGTCTTTTATAACAAACCAAACTGCTGGAAAATCAGTGAGTTATGAAGATTTTAATTGTGTGTATAAACTCCTGTCACCGTATGCGCACATGCATGGCCACACCACCAACAGACAGAAGCAGGTTAGGTGGCATCTACGTGTAGATATCTACGGTCGATGTATTTCAAATAGGTAAAAGTAATGAATAAAGTTAAAACAATCAGCTAAAAGTAGTTAATGAACAGCTGAAGTTTGCTCAGAGGTAAACCCAGAAACTGAAAGTGTGAACCCTGAAGAATCTTCTACATCTTCATCATGATCAGTGGTTTATGTTCAAGAGCAGTGTGACGCAGTGTTCACTAAACCTCTGCTCTCTAGTTTTTGCGACCTCTAACATGAAGGACACGGTTTTGGTTTTGTGCTGAAGAGCTCTCGTGAAAGACAAAGGTCCAGATTGTCTTCTAAAGTAACGTTCTTGGTGATAAGAGACTCGAGTTTCCATCTTATTCACTTAGAAATTTATAAAAAATCAAGAAAACAGAACAGCAGAAGCAAATAGCTCCTTCATCACCAGCTCCAACTTCAAACTGTGGGCTTCTGCTGTTGAGCCGATCCACAGAGGCTGCCCCTCTCGTGCCCTAAAGCCTCTTTATAATTGGAGCGCTCTTTGAACTGATCTGCTCGGAGATTGGTTGGCGTTTGTGTGAATTTAAGTGTTTGGCACGATCGTCGCCTGCACACGACCAGCAGTGCAGGCCAAATAATTACACATACATGTGATTTTTCTATAACCTTGACCTACAGAAAGAGGCAGCTTTTCCTTCCATACTGCGCAGTGTTGTTCTCCACCTTTCACCATGATAAATGTTGGCATTTCCTTGTTTATTGTTGCCCATTGTGATAACATTAATGAAGACAATCTTTAAAAAGCTTCTTTTTTTTTAAATCAAACTGAGTGTTATTCCTCTTCCTGTGCATGTTCTTTGTCAAATGACTGTAGAAAAAATAAAATGTGCAAAGATCACATTTGCTTTTCAAGCACTTTCTCTCATAGTAGCTACAAGAAATGAAGAAACATCAGTAATGCTGCAAGAATGATGAACAGATGGACGTGTGCAGCCTAATAATACAATCTGTAATGATACAGACACTGATCTTTATGAGCAAAGTTTACCTAAGTATCTAATTTTCACTGTAATGAAATATTTCACTTTGTTTCTAATTCAGAGAAATTCAGCTTTTTTGTTTATTTTAAAATGGTCTATAAAATTATAAAATAAAGTATTTACTATATTGTACTTAAATCTCCGTTAGTAATAGTGCTTAAAAATCTACCCTGCTCATGTTCTGGATCAATTTATAGCAACATTATTTGGTTTTTCTTTTCATTTTGTTTTAAAAATGTGCTGTGTAAATGTTCATGTACGTACTCGTGCACCCGCAGGGCTCCACAGTTCATACGCCGGCCACGTGGGGCAGATAGACCCTGAGCTGAGGGCGGCACTGTCTCCAGACTGCCACATGACGCCAGTTTTTGATGAACGCTCCTTCCACAGCCCCCTGTTCCACAGCCCCACTCACGACCCCCTCTACAGGGCAAACGCAGGTACTGCACCACCATAAACGTTAGCTGTTAGCACGTAGCATCATTTAACATGAAAATATGTTATTTTGGAGTACAGATGAGGTCTCATGTTGGCATTTACTGCTTAAAATTGTATTTTATTTAAAGGTTTATTTGCTTGGTGCAAACAAAACTAACGAGTTGTTTTAAGAAATTTATGACCACTTTCAAATGTTTTTTTAATTTTTTTATTTCTGTCAAATTGTATTATTGTTCCACACTCTTCAGGATTAAAGCTGCCTTATACACAGACTCTGGCTGGTTTGGAGCAGATAATAAACTAAACAACAAGATCTGGATTGTATGAGGCAGTAAGTGAGATAGTGGAGATGGTGGAAAGAGCTGAAATACTAACATCAATCTTCTAAAACATTTTAAGTGACTTCAGATTTCTTCACTTAGCTGCTTTAGTATCATCACAGAGAATTACTCAAACAACCCAATTTGTCACAGCAGCGCCCCCCTCAGGGGCCCCGGTCCCCTGATTGAGAAGCCAGGCTCCGTTTCACATCAGCTCAGAAGATTATTTCTCTAAAATCTGTGGTGGAAATCATGGTTTACAGGCACGGGAGCTGTTGTTATTATCACTCCCTGAGGTCAGATCTTAATTAGGCTGAAACCTTTCATGTACTCTGCTGCTTCTTAATTGAAGCTTTTGCAGAATGATTTAAAGCTGAAAGCTCTGCGGAGTTCGATAGTGGAGGATCTAAAGAGACATTTTAGTTTTGTTTAGTGAAGATTTAAACAGGTTTGGCTTGTGAGACAGCTCGCTGCTTTTAAACTGCCTGTTTAAGCACTTACGTAACATATCGCTTTCTCTTTTGTGTGACCTTGGATGTGTTTTGATCTTCGAGATTGAAATAAACTGCCTGCAGTTACGGTGCTGCTTAGTGCACTGCGTGAACACATTCTTGGTCCCCAGTAAACAAAACCTGAATTAAATATTTGCAAAATCACGCTGCTTCCTTTTACATCTTTAGGAATGGAAACCCTCCCTCGGACTACAAGCCATTGCGGCACGCTGCCGTACCAAAGAAGCAGCTATGGGCTGAGCTCTGCAGCTCTGTACGTCGACTCCTACAGGGTCTCCGGCGAACCCGTCTTCCACCGGCACTCGGGACTGGTGGATCGAGTTGTTACACGCACCCCGTCCATTGAGAGCATCCATAAGGATCCCAGGTACTCAAACACACAGAGTTCCAGTCCTTCCCAGTGCTGCTGAATCAGATCAAGTCCTTCTTCACCAAACTGGAGCTTTATGGAGCCAGTTTTGTGCACAGAGGTGTCGTCACATTGAAACAGGATGTTTCCACATCCAAACGTTTGCCATAGACAGTTGTGTCCACTTATTTTTGGCTATATAGTGTGTTGAGATATAGAAATATGGTGGAATAGAGTTCCAATAAGATAATAAGGACCAACTTTTGCATTGCTATTACTGAAATCAACACATTGTGCTTTCAAATGAACCTTATCCACTTCTATGTCCATGCAAACACCTATTCCATTAGCCAGGCTTAAGCTCAGCACTGCTTTGAGCTAAATGCTAATTTTAGCATGCAGCATGTTCACATGTTAGTTTACCAGGGGACAAAAAGGGTTTTCAAGTCTTTGGGACATGAACATGTGCCCTAAAACACTCCATGAAAATTTTTATGATTTCAGATTTTATTATCTAAAACCTGAAAGTTAAAGTTGAAAGTAAATTAACGCTGCTCAAAGTTTCCTCTTTGTTTCTCTTCAGGGAGTTTGCTTGGCGTGACCCTGAGCTTCCAGAGGTCATCCACATGCTGCAACACCACTTCCCCTCCGTGCAGGCCAACGCCGCCGCCTACCTGCAGCACCTTTGCTACGGAGACAACAGGGTCAAGGTGGAGGTAAGGTGACGGGACGTGCTGGGAAGCTGTCTAAGTGGAAATAACAGGGTGGACGTGACAGTCGTGTCTCACTCCTCAGGTGGAGGACAGTGCTGCCAATTTCAAAGGTTTCAGTCTGCAATAACCACCATAATACTTACAGTTGGTGCAGCCAGGTGGGCTGTGTCAATAACAAGCTCCCAAATGGCAAAGAGAGAGAGAGAGAGATACTTTTCATTAGTCACAGTCATTTCACTACACTTTGAATTGGTTGAATAGATTGATTGATGAAGTCTTTCTCTTTTACACAGCCGCCTGTTGTATCTCTGCACTGTGTCTGAGTGTATTCTCAGCTTACAGGATTTGAAATTTAACTTTATTTTGGAGATCCTGGCTGCCGATCTCTGAGCCAAGGCGCCATCTGCTTCAACAAAACTTTAAGTAACGTCGGTGCCAAATGTGCCGGTGCTCCGACGCGCTGAAACGCAGCACGCTCACTCTTTGCTCTGCTTCCCATGCAGTAAATAACTCCAACGCAATGGTGCAGCTTCACGCGAGAGCCATTTTAGTGCCGTTTGGTTTATTTGGTGATGAGCTTTTAATTAGCCTTTGGAGCGGCCTGGACACACGCCTGCTCATTTAGCCAGAAACAAATGTTTCCTGTGACGGTTTGAAGACAGAATCAGAGACAAACCGGGAGCGTCTGCAGCTCTCCTGAGGGAGGTTTATTTCGAGAGGACACAAGAACGTTTTGAACATGCCTCAGTGACGCTGTGCATGTCTCAGTCCAGGTTTCATTCTGAAATATTTTAGAAAATCATTGCTACAGGAAAGTACTGCAGGCTCAAAACTGACTTGATCAAAATGCAGTTTTTATATGTGTCAGATATTTAAATTAAAATGTTTTGACCTTCAACAGATTCTCAGATTATCCATCATCACCCTAAACAAACCACATGATTTAATGAAAAATGTGTCTATCTAAACATTTTAATAGATACCAGAGCTAATTGCATAATAGTGGCACAGTGGTCAATATTACAATACAAGTTAATCACAGACAACAAAAATAAACAAACATACAAACAATAACTGAAAAAGAATATATAAAAATAACAAATATAAAAATAAAAAATATAATAAAATAAAACAACATCAATAACAAGTTAAATTAAAAGAGACCAACAATGATGAATATTCCTAATTGACAGGAAAACATGAATGCGGATATAAAAAATACTACACATAAAAAAGCACATAATTAATCATATCTGAAATTATTTTGTATAACAGATATATATTTATCCTATATGTACGCTTAAGATGTCCTGGAGGTGAAAATAAACCCTGCTAACACCGATCACTGTGCCCTGAAGGTGACCTGCTGTGAATTTAAAGCATAAGAATGAAAATATAATTCACAACAGCGACAGTTATCCTTATACATTTGAAAGGAATAAATCCAAAACTTGCTCAGACTGCACGGAAAGGACATTTTTTTTCATTTCTCTTTTATGATTAAATTTCTTTTCTGTGATCAGAAATTGGAGCAGGAAGCTCTCAGGAGATTAAGCAGCTTTTTTGTCTTGAGCCAGTAGCAGCTGATTTAAAAGGACAAACTGATTAAAAGCTCCTTTCAAAGGATCTTGAACAGTAGTTTAAGGGCTGGTGTTGAAAACTTGAACAATTGTATGGACATAATGTTAATTTGTAGAAGTAACTTGTGTTCAGAGTTGAGTTACATTTAGTTTCTATGTTAATGGTGATGACAGGAGGTTTTAAAGATGAACTTAACACCCAGATAAAAAGCAGCGTTTCTCTGTTGTCTGGTGGTTGTGGTCACTGTAACCACACCCAGTGTCTGTGATGTCACACATTATTACTCTTCTACATCACTGCAACGATGTGAAAAGTTGGCGCCACTGGTTGTCAGCAAGAGCATGTTGAATTTATTTCATCCGTCTCTGTGTTTGCTTCTTGTTCTGCAGGTGTGTCACCTGGGAGGGATCCAGCACCTAGTGGACCTGCTGGATCACAAGTTGGCTGAGGTGCAGAAGAGCGCCTGTGGGGCCTTGAGGAACCTGGTGTATGGCAAGGCCACTGACAGCAACAAGGTGGCGCTGAGGAACTGCGGCGGCGTTCCCGCCCTGCTGCGCCTCCTCAGGAAAACAACCGACAACGAAGTCCGTGAGCTGGTCACTGGTACGTCTTACACACGTTTTCTTTGCAGTCAGTATTTCTCAACAAAACATTTGCATTCAGATATTCACTGTCCTCCTGCCAGCCCTGCTTCGCTATGCTTTTCTGCCGTCTGCATCGCGAATTCTGCAGGCGAAATAACAATAAATAAGAAGCTGTAAAACTTGTTGAAACTTCTTTCATTGCATGAAAGGACAAACCACCATCGCCAGTGCTGTTCAATGACGGACTCGGGCTTCGGCAGCATCTCTCCACAATAAGATTTTTTGGAGCATATTACAACAAAAGAATGTGAAAAACATTACATAATGTAGATTTAACTGCCTTTGTTGGTGTATTGCTGCATGTTTTGGTGCAATAGTGTTTAAGAGTGTGAAACCAACGGCAGCAATATGTATTATGTCAAAGAAAACAAAACAAGGTGCCTTTAGTTGTCTACGGGAGGCTAGTAAAGATAGACAACTTTCAAAAATGCCCAAATGTTAGGCTGCACAACTGTTTGAAATCGTTTTTTTGATTGCTAATTATACAGTATAAAGCATCAAAACACACATAAGGGATGTCAGGTTATTTTCTTTCAAGGTAGTAAATTAGAAAATGCTTTAAAAAGTGTGATTTCCAATCCACACACCAAATCTTACCAAAAATCAAACCAGTTAGAGAGTCGAACGTGACCTCTTTTTGCGGGCTTCTTAAAGTGCCCAGTTTTGGGTGATTGTCATCTCAGATCCATCTTTTTTCTCCCTGTAAGAGTAAACTCAGGTGACCACAGCGTCCACATTGAGAAATCGAGCTTCCAAATGTAAAATGTGACATTAAAAATCCCACTGTGATGCGTGTGGGCGTTTGCCTGCTAGAGGGGTTCACTGGCTGCTCGGCCAGCCGGCCGGCTTGCTGGCTGAGCATCGGTCTGTCTGACTGGCCGACTGGCTGTGTATTAATCTGTGTATCGGCTGTTCTGTGGGAGGTGAGAGCGGCGGCGGCTTAAACACTCAGCGCGCAGTGTTGACAGAACAGATCTCGGCACAGTCCTCGGGACAGATGCTCAGATAATGTGCTTTGGAAACAGGATGCCGCTGACAGCTCTGCAGACACACCACACATGCTGTTTAGTACCAGGAGATATGAAGCTGCTAGACGCCTCGGATTCACATAAAATAAAAAAACACAGAAGAGAGTCCTCCTTCTGTTTCAAAGCTTTGGGAACGTTTCTATTTTTACAGCTCGGGTCAGAATCTAGATTTGGTGGCTGCAGGATGACCAGCTTGTTTCTGATCTAAAATACAAAACATACCTGCAAATACACAACAGAACCTTTAGTTTTTACTTATTTTAAAGAGAACGGATCAACACACGAGCACAGAGCACATTAGCAACATGTCGTTCCCCCCTCACTGTAAATGTCCCATAATTCTGCCTCCTCACTTTGTGATTTAAACTGATGACACAAATGTATTTTTACATACAGTACATTTGAATATTGCAGCTTGCATTGGCTGTAGTGAAGTTAATTCACACCCACGCTCAAAATATGTGTAGGGTGCTTTGGAAGTTGTTATGAAAATGTACAGTTTCATCAGAGTTTGTATCTTTGGAGTTTTATTTGACCCTCACTGTCAAATGTGTTTTTTAAATTATTTATAACATTAGAAACCAACTTAAATGTAATATCTACACAGAAGAAAAGGGAGTAAAACCAGTCAAATCATCAAATAAAGCAGATTGTGCTTTGTGCCACTCTGAGAACGAGCGATATCCTGCACTCTTTTCTAGTTAATTATCAGAAGCGTGACCAGCTTCTGCGTTCAGCCTCGACCTCGTCCCTGTACCAGGAAGGAGAGGAAGCTGTGTGAATCTGCTACAATATGTGAAATGATATGTGAAATGATTTAAATTAGCTGATTTAAGAAGCCAGAACCGAACCTTCCAAACCTATTGTTTTTTTATCACCTTCATACTTAAAGAAATGCTGATGACATTTTCCAGCAGCCTTTTACAGAAAATACTGTATTAATATTTGTTCATGCTCATATGTCCTGATTTGGTCAACTCTGTGTATTGCTTTGTTGTAATTTCTGTATCTGTCACTGTTGTCAAATAGGCAAGCGTCACCACCTCTGCAATTTTCTGCATAATGAGTTTTAACACGATCAGATTTTTGCAGTTAATATTTTTTACACAAACAGCACTTGGATCTGTTGGACTTAAAACCTTAAAAAGTAAAACCAGTTTTAACAAAAGCACAATGATTAATGGTGAGTAGACAGAATACAGATACTACAAACAGCAATTAAATTCATCATGTTTCATTTTTACAGTTCAGGATATAAAATAATTTACTTCAAGAAATGAAATGCAGTTATGAAAGTGGCGGTTTTGAAAGTCTAACTCTTTTTTTTGTGGCCTCCCTGCACACTCAGGTGTCCTGTGGAACCTGTCCTCATGCGACGCGGTGAAGATGACCATCATCCGCGATGCTCTGACCACGCTGACCAACACGGTCATCATTCCCCACTCGGGCTGGAGCAGCACCTCGCACCACGACGAACACAAAGTCAAGTTTCAGTCGTCCCTCCTGCTGCGCAACACCACCGGCTGTCTGAGGTGTGCAACAAATCAAGCGCACCTCTTCCTGATGGGTTTTAGAAAAGTTTTATTGAGTTTTTCTTTTTACACATCTTTGAAAAACAGTTCTGCACTGATCAAAGCTGCTATTATTATAGCTATTTATCATAGTGAATAATAAGCTTTGATTAATGTTTAGTCAAATTAATGCTTCACAATCAGAACTGTCCCAAAATCACATAAATCCATGTAACAAAGCATCTCTCCTCCTAAGCCTGTTGAGTTACCAGAGGTGCCGTTAGCTCATTAAACCGATTCTCATTTTGAAATGCAAGGATGACTTTTAGATTTATTGGTCTGTGTTGCTGTTTTTCTGTCTGCTTTTCATCTTAATGATTCTGTAAAGTCTCAGCACCTAATCACAGTTGTATAATTCATCAATAAGCTGCTCTGTAATGGAGATTTTATGCAGGCATCACGTCTTAAGTATGCAATTGACCACATTGGCCTAGAGAGGTGAATATCACCAAAGTAATGTCTCAGTGTCTTAGAAGTCAGTGTGGATCTATTGTTATTATTGTGTAGATTTATTAATCTACCTTTTTTTGATTTGTTGGAGAAGAAACACCTGAAACTTTTTATTTTTTATTTTACACAGTCAGGTAGCGGTGACGCAGTGTAATGTTGTTTGCAAAAAAAAACGCTGCCTACTGGAGCTTGAAAAGAGCATCTGTTGCGAATATTTGATGACTTTACTTTGGAATATTGGAGTTGTTTGGCCAAAAACGGCTCTAAATCAAATTGCACCTGCTGAGTGGAGACGCCACAGTTAAATTCTGCACAAGTGGATAGGTGCCATCATGCTTTAGTGTCGGGAGCCAATCAGGACTAAGTCCAGGTGTGTATCCTGAAGTAGGTCTGAACCTGATGAGAACCGTTTTCTGCAAATGCAATTTAATTTTAACTTGTTAAACATCTGTGTGCTGCAGGGAAAAGTACATCTCTGTATACAGACACCTCCAGTGCTTCTCTGCACTCACACTGACTGAGGATGTAGATTGATGGTATAGAAATGCATTGTGGGAGTTCTGTGCCGTTGTGCAGTCTTCTCATGTTAGCGCTCCATTAGGAGCAGCTGAAGGCTCCTATTGGAGGATCAGCTCCCTCCTTTACTGTATCCGGGCAGGTTTTAAGCCACCCTGTGGGGGAATCCACACACTGCACCTCAAGTTTGAATTATTGTGTGGCTTTGTGTGTGTGTGTGTGTGTTTCTGTGCGCGAGGAACCTGAGCTCAGCAGGGGAGGAGGCAAGGAGTCAGCTGCGTTGCTGTGAAGGTCTCATCGACTCGCTGCTTCACGTCCTCAAAGCCTGTGTCAACACCTCCGACTACGACAGCAAGGTGCTGCAAAAACACACACAAACGGTTATTTTTGTCACAATTTATGCATTGACTTTACCTTAACCTTAACATAACCCAACATAGTCTTAACACAAATTCCTAAACCTCACACACAAGAAATGTCGCAATCCTCTCAGCAGAGTGCAGCACAATTTCCAGAGCATATTCAACCTTCACAGAGGATAAACCAAAATTCAGCTTTGTATGCACAGCGTCCTATTTCAAACACAACGTAGTTTAACATCTGTTAAATGTGTTGTGGATGTTCATGATTCCTGGAGGAACAGCCCTACCCATGAGAGCTCTGTTGCCTTTCATATAGCACCACGTACACACTTTAATTTGTACAAAACAAATTCAAAAGAATCATTAACTCTTCTGTTTTTGGATAATTTTCTCCTACCACATGAATTTCCTTCCACTTGGGCTGATTGGAGAGGATATTAAGACTTTCCTGTTCCTCTCTCTTGTCTTAGATCGTGGAGAACAGCGTCTGCACCCTGAGGAACCTCTCGTACCGTCTGGAGGTGGAGATGCCTTCCTCTCGTCTCCTCGGCAACCAGGAGCTGGACACGCTGCTGGGTTTTTCCTCCCCGGTCAAGGAGCTGGACTACCTCTGCTGGGGCAAGAGGAGGCGCGGCAGGAAGAGGGGCGGCTGGCCCGATGACAAGGTAGAGGATGAGGTTCCCCAATAGGTGTTGAATATGTCAGAAAATGGTGGCGATCACTGTTGCATGTGTTTGTTTACTGCGTTTACCTGCACAGACAAGATAACTGTAATACACTCTGCTTGTTGACTGACGTGTTTCGTGCAGTGGGACGGCATTGGCCCAATCCCAGGTTTCTCCCAGCCTCTGAGAGGAGCAGAGCTGCTGTGGCACCCGATGGTGGTGAAGCCGTACCTCAACCTCCTGGCTGAAAGCTCCAACCCTGCCACGCTGGAGGGTGCCGCTGGGTCCCTGCAAAACCTCTCTGCTGGAAACTGGAAGGTAGGACTCCTCTTTTTAATTACACTAGACAGGCTTTAGTGGAAATTCTATGCAATAAAACTGTGTGTGTTCAGTTCTCAGCCTATATCCGAGCGGCGGTGCGTAAGGAAAAAGGGCTACCGATCCTGGTGGAGTTGCTGAGGATGGACAACGACCGGGTTGTCTGCTCTGTTGCCACCGCCCTCCGCAACATGGCGCTGGACGGCCGCAACAAGGAGCTTATAGGTCTGAACACACACACACACACACACACAAAGACTCACATACACAGGTAGACAAACACACACAGATGAACTCAGCTGAGAAGCAAACTGAAAAGATCATCTTCACACTTCAGTCATCAACTATAATAAAATAGCTTTTTATATTAGGCCACAGTAAGATACAAGACCGCAGTGATAACACATCGCCCCCTTGTGGATGACAGTTGTGTTGAAGGTAGAATGTGATGAGTGACTTACAGAGAATTATCGTCTGAACCTGGAGCACCTGAGAGCCTTTTACTGATGCAAACCCTGCTGTATCCTACCTGCTCAGCACCGAACAGCAGACAGAACAAGGTGGTGGAGCATTTAACAGCTAAAGAGTCATAGATTTCATAGAGTGGCTATTACATGTTTATATTAATAATAATAATTTTAATAATAATAATAATAATTTTTTAAATATTAAATTTAAACACAACTCAAAATGAACAATAATGTTGCTTCATATCTGCTGGATGGGTAAATAAAAAACAGCTTATAGCATATTAACCTACAAAGATGGAGATGGGTCTGCTGCTCTAGCCAATAGAAACAAAACAGTTATTACAGGATTATACTACAACCCTAAAAATGAGGAGAAGGAAAAGATAGACTAGCACAGCTAGAACCAACCACCTGCTGGTAGATCTTAATAAAAATGTGTCGCATCACACCTGTGACTGTGTGTGAGCCCAGACCCAAGTTAGACTAAGAGTAAGTTAGTAACAGAGATGTATCCTGTCTGAATTAAACCTCAGGCAAGATAAATAAGTCAAAAGATCAGATATGAATAATTTGGAACACTAAATTAAAACCTTACATACCTTGCAATGTTCACCTATATTAAACACTATGACAGATATCTTAATCCTAATTATTACAATAAATAAATGCTAATAAGAATATTAAACTGCAGAGTTGGCTTGTGGATATCATCCTCTGAAAGAAATGCAACCCGATATGAAGATGAATCTTTAAAATGCATATTTCCGGTAAAAACTTATACAGGCATACCAAGGTTAAAATATATCTGTCAGCCTAACAGAGGTCTGCATGCCGTGTATCCTACTGCAGGAAAGTACGCGATGCGGGATCTGGTGAACCGGTTGCCCGGCGGCAGTCCAACAGTGCTGTCAGACGATACGGTGGCATCGGTCTGCTGCACTCTGCACGAGGTCACCAACCGCAACATGGAGAACGCCAAAGCTTTAGCTGACAGTGGAGGCGTCGAGAAGCTGGTGGACATCAGCAAAGGACGAGGGAAAGGGTACGAAAACTGCAGAATACGTTTATGTGATAAATGTAAGGATTGATAAAGGCTGCAAAACATACTTTTACATTTTTGTAGAAATTCTATGAGATGAAACAGCAGCCGCTTTTTTTTTTTACTGTGATCAAAGTATAATAATATTTTTTCTTTCTTAATTCTTTGATTTTTACTGGTTTAACTGTTTTGTGATGTGGTGTTACAGCTATTCCATGAAGGTTGTGAAGGCAGCAGCTCAGGTGTTGAACACACTGTGGCAGTACAGGGAGCTGAGGAGTCTTTACAAACAGGTCGGCACCAGCAGACACACCTAATAAAAAGTATAATATAAAAACATTAAGTGCCTGGAAATCCCCCTTTATCAAAAAAGAAGTATTTTGCTGCACAATTTTCTGATATTAGAACACAGAGCACAAATACACAAACTTTAACAGAATTTTAAATATAATCATCATTTATGCAGGATGGATGGAACTACACCCACTTCATCACTCCAATCTCCACTCTGGAGCGAGACCGCTACCGTTCACAGCCAACCCTGCCCACCAGCCCTCTGCAGATGTCCCCCGTTATCCAATCGGGTGAGAGAACCCATGAGTGAGGTCACACCCACTGTCATACCTTATTTAGTTTTCTATGAGGGTTACATGTTATGACTTTCTGAAAAAATCCTCAGGTGGTAGTGCAACATCCTCGCCGGCGATGCTCGGGATAAGAAGACACAGTTCAAACTACCAGAGGGCACAGTCATCTATGCAACTTGACACGTATTATGGAGACAACAGTTTACACAAACGACAGTACACAGGTTTGTGTGTATTAGCTGGTATTGTGGAGTCCCTAAGGGCTCTATATTTGGGCCCCTTGAATTTCTTTCTTTCTACTTAAACCTGCTACCACACTAGACCCAAACTGTTGTATTTTCTATTTCAGGGTCTGAGAAAACTCCGTATTTCATTGGGACATATTCTTCCCAGTCAGGAGAGGATTTGAGAAGGTCCCAGGTAAGAAGAGTCATCCATAAACAAGTATATAGCCAATAAAGTGTTTATATGTGGCTTAATGCTAAGAGGAAATAACATGAAAGTAAATAAAACACGATGTGTGTGTTTTTACACACTGTTGAATCACAAAACATGTCACGGTACAGCACAGTCTTACTCGAGTAATCACTTCAGAAGATGCAGTAAATTACACTGTCTCTCATTAGTTGAATTAATCAGTTCGTCAAATGACAGAAACTTCTGAGAGGTATTGGATATTTTCACATCTTTAAACTAGAAACAATCACTAAAATAAAAACGTGAGCGTTGTTTTCAGGGTTTTTTTATATTGTTTTTGAAAAGCTTATCATATTTTTAATACTATAAAATCTTAATTTTCAAACATCAGCATTGTCAGTGTTCACCAAAACAAACTTGATGTTAATAATAAACTTCATTGTTACTCTCCCAGCATCCAGAGCCATTCTACGATGAACCCGACAGGAAGAACTACAACAACTACAGAATGTACCTCTCATCCCCACAAGGCTATGGAGAGGAGCGGTATGACGACGAACCGGTCCACCTTACCCCATCATCCCCTGACGGCTACGCCAGCCAGTCGCTCCGATTCAAAGCCAACACCAACTACGTGGACTTCTACTCCACCACACGGAGGCCTTCAAACAGGGCGAACAAGTTCACGGGCTCCCCCGACTCCTGGGTGTAAAAACAAAGTGGACACCGTGTATGTTGAGCTTTGCCGTTGTGGCCATCTGTTTCCGTGGGTGTTTGTTGTGGAGAGTGCACATGGGTGCACGCTGGGCGGTTGTGTGAAAAGGTTAAGGACGCATGTGAATGTGTGTGCATCTGTGACCAGGGCAGCAGCCTTTGACTAAGTTAGACCATGTACACAACAATGCAAATAAAAATTAACCATTCTTTGATGCTAACACATCAACTATTTTAATCAATTAATTGCAACTGACGAAATGTTTATATCAACTCCTAATATTTGCATAAAAACACTGGACAGAAAAAAACAGCAGCATGGGTTCCCCCCCCCCCCCTGCCTTAAAATCTTCAATTGGAAAAATGTGTCAAATATAATGTAAATCTAGTTGTGTTTTTAATGTAACACTTCTGCATACGAGCTTCAGTTACATTTCTGTTGTCGCAGCATTGTTTGCAAAATGAACAATGTTTAAAAAAAATACTATAAACGGCATTTTCACCTTTATCTGCATTGTTACGTACATGGACTTAGAATCTTTTCCGATGTAAGAGAACAGCACAAAGATGGGCTTGATCAAAAGGTGCTTTTTGAAAAGAAAAAGAAAAAACTACAAACAACAGCCCTAACTTTGTTGTTTACCAGAGTGTTCGTTAACGTCAACTGATTTCATTTTTCTCCGCAGTAAAAGTCTGCAGTTTGTTGGCTTAATAACATAAATATCGTCCGCCAGCATCATCTTGAATGCGAGAGAAAAGGAACTTATTGAAGCTGAAGATCATGTAAAAATAAAAAGGCCACACCTGGGACAAATACTACTTACCTGTAATTCTCTGCACTTGCTGCAGTAAATAAAACTACTTCACAAGTCCAAACAGGATACAAGTCGTTCTGTTTTTATAGACTATTTGACCCAGGTTTGGTATGAGAGCATCCTCACTCTCGGGAACCTTTGAAGACTCAGAGAACCAGGGTTACGTCTGTAACCTTTTCTGTAATGTTGGCCAAAAGTGCAGTATACCATAAAATATGTGAAATATGTGGAAAAAAACGTGAAACTCTATTTGTACAGATACAAACCGTCCTGTTACGTTGTTGTACTCAATATGTAGAACTTTATATGTGATTGTGTGGAGAAGATTTTTCTATTATTTATTGATTATTTTTTATTAATTTCCTTGTGACCTGACCAAAATACCCCATCTGTCTGTTCTGTCCAAAACTGATGATGATAATGACAATGTGCAATGTTACAGAGGGAAATTATGTGTATAGGGATTAAAGATTATATCACAGTGAGAGTTGTGAAAGTTGTGGCTTTCATCTTATTTTGACAAAAATGACAAATTTTAAACAGATATATCTTTATTAGCTTTAATTGCACCTGTTGTAGGCATGTTCAGACATATAATACCATAGCAAAAGGAACCAAAAAACAAATACAAACTTAAAATATACATCATGATGAGGTAAATGCATCGTGTATAGATATCGCCTCAGTTTGTCGTCCCTGAGCATGCCTTTAACACAAGCTCTACTCCATGCAGTTACATTCATTTATTCATCATGTACAGTGTGACTGCAGGTGTCCTGCTCAGTCAAAACACCCACGAACAAACAGAACATCCAAATAAAGGAGCTGACAATCAGGCTCAGAGTCGTGATATTCCTCGGCAACATCTAGGGCAACACGAGCTCAGTTGTAGCTCAGTTGCCTAAAATGCTGCAGTTTGTATCACCTCTCAGCAACTAAAAGTATTAAAGAACAGTGAGACAATAATGCAAAAACATGCTCGAGCACAAAGAAAGCATCACATAAGGTATCTTTAATTAGAGGGTCTCATTGACAAGTTTTTGCTTTTATTTCTGAAAGAGGAATTGGAAGTTATTCTGGGAAACCTTACGTGTCTGTAAATATACTAAAATGTGTTAATGAAATCATCCTGTAGGTGCTAAACAAAAGCACAAGATGTGCAGAGCGAAAAACAGACTTCTCTAGGATTGTTTGGGATGCAACATTTAAAAAAAAAATATTCTCATGGATGATTTTTAAGGGACATTGATTGGTCTGTCTCGATCTTTGTGTTTTGAAGGTCTCTGATTGGCTGATCAGGAACTTACAAGACACTTCACCCTGAAATTTTAAGGAAAAACATTAGAAACAGATCTTAAATAGACCGGTTTCCTGTCCTGCACACATGAGACCAGGCTGCACACAAGGAACATCTGATTGGCTGGTCAGTGTCCCTGCAGGCCTACAGTACATTACAATCAATCACAAGTGACTTTTCAAAGACAGTAAAACAACAACCTACTCAAAAAAAACTGAACATGTTTGGAGCTTCTTGTAAAATGATTTTACACAGATTTGATACAAACAACAGAGATTTTGAGCCTTTACTTTCTAAAGCTTCATAGTGTTTTGCAGGAAGACAAAAGACTAAGAGAATGTTTAAAAAGTGACACAGAAACCATGAAGAACTGGTACAGAAATATAACAAGGGCCATTCGGTAGGAAAAAATATGACCAAATGTGTGTTTTTCTCTGCAAGAAGTGACCGAATTTCATTTCCAGCTCAACTACAACTGTAGTTGTGTCCTTCGCCTTTATCAGCAGCTTTAGTTTCAGTGGCTTCTCTTCCTCCTCCAAGACAAAAATGACATTCTTTAAGGAATAGTGAGATATTTTTTGTTTTTTAGAGTTAGATGAGAAAGGCGAATGCTGGTTTATGATTACATTATAAATCTGGAACTGTTCTGTCTCGTTCTTCAAGCTTCAGAAAGCTGTACAAACTTACACGAGCAATCATAAATCAAAAAAATACGCAATAAGTCACCTGCTAAACGTCTAATTTGCATTTTAATCCTCCAAAGAGAAACTCAGGACCTCATTTATAAATGTTGCCGTTTGTTCTGATGCATAATTATAGTACAAATGAAACAATATAATCAGGAGAACCACGGACAATTAGTTTTATTTGATTTCAGGACATAAAGCACAACATTTTCTAAATGAGGCCTCTGATACATTCAGCCAATGAAAATATGTTTATATCTCATATCAGTATATTCACTATGATTGTTTGGATTGGCTAAGCGATGACAGTCTGTTGTGATGGCCTCCGAATGGTGCTCCAACAGGAGGGGTGGAGTGGTTGGCATGCATTGTTTATGGTCTGTCTGCAGGAATAAACAAAGCTTTAAAGAGATGTAGAAAATCACAGCCTGATTTTATATGTTTGTATTTCTATTCCATAACTTTGCTATAAGTGACAAAATGTGTTGAAGACCAGAAGTCATTATGCTCCCAGTACTCACGGGGTTTTTAGTGGTTTTAGTGGTTGTGGGTGTAGATGCTTCCGGCTCTGATGACGCTGCTGATGGGGGATGACAGTGGATGGTGGCCTGGCCGGATGGGCTTTGCTGAGACACAGTAAAGGAAACGGTTATTTAAAATCAATAACTTACTGCACAGTAACTTAACTCAACAAGCTGGGAGAACAGTATTTCTATGCAAGTCTGTTTTGTTGATCAGTTACCAAAAGGTGCTTATTTACTCAAGTCCAAGTGGTGCAAATGTCCCTCCTGTGCATTGTGATTTGATTTCCAGAGCAAAGCCTCAGGATGATTAGACAAAGTAGTCCCCACATCCTTCCCAACTCCACCCCTGACACTCACTCCCTTCTGTCCACATGCGTATTAAAATGACTACTGCAGCTGTAATCTGTGGGTCAGTTACTGTTACCAAACAAACAAACATCCCCTCGCTCAGCTGCACGTGTACAGCCCAGAACTCAACTTAGACAGCCTTTTTATATTTGAAAAGAGTCTCACCGATCTGTGCAGTGTACCCCCTCCTGGCCATGTTCTTGGCCCGAACAGCCTCTTTGATGCGGTCCACCTCCTGCTGGTATCTCTTACGGTCTCTCATAGCGTTCTCCTTGGCCTCCTTCAGAGCGTTCTCCAGGGCTTTGACTCGCTCGGCTGTGGCTCGCAGACGCTTCTCCAGCTTGGGCAGCTCACAGCGAAGGTCTGCGTTGTCACGAACCAGCTGAAGGCAGTGGGGGAAAGATTACTTACATTTTATGTTACATTCCAGCTGCAGTTATTTGTTACATTCTAGATTTTACATCTAATAATGATAAAATAGAGTTATGTCCATTATAAAATATAATGCACTTAAAAAAATTAAACCAGTGGTTCCCAACAGTCACTAATTATTTAACCTATACAGAAGAGTGTTTTCTCCCTTAAACTTCTCAAATAAGTTAATTTAGATTTTGTTCGTTCCAGGCCCTAAGTGATAAAATGATCCAATATTTCATAAAACAAAGCAAAATTTATGAAAATCAACATTTTTATTCAACAGTAGTAATAGTAGTGTGAATTGAATATATTATATGTTAGTCATAGTTTTGTTACTTACCTGCTTGTGGACCTTGGTGAGCTGCTCTAAGTTGTTCTCGAGGAAAGAGATCTTCTGCTTCTGGGCCACATGGCCAAGTCCCTCCTCACAGTCCAGCTCTGCGCTCTGAAAAAGCAGAGCACAGGTTCAGTGTTGACCTGGTATTTATACAAAAAAAGAGATACTGAATGACGCACCTTCTTCACGCGTGTGGTGAGGTCCTGCACGAACAGTTTGCGCAGGTTGTGTAGAGTCTGCAGCTCTTTGGCCTGAGAACACAAAGATGATCATGGTTAAAAATTGGACACAAAATACTCACAGACCCACTTAATCCTCATTGAGCACTCGTAAGAAGTTGGAATGCTGGTCTGAATGTTTATAGTATGTATAGGAGAGAGGAAAGTGGTCCATGACACATCACTTAATTGTCTGGCTAAATGACTTAAGAGGTTCGAGGCTTGCATAGAGTACCTTAGGTTGTGGGTTCAATCCTCATGAGTTTTTTACATTTAGAACAATGTAATAACACATGCGTAATAACACAATTATAACAATGTGATAACGTGTGTAATGAGATGCGAGAAATATGCGCTTTTGGCCTGTAATTTTTCCGCATCTCATTACACGAGTTATTACATTGTTATAAATGTGTTATTACACGTGTGTTATTACGTTGTTTTAAATGCGTTATTACACATGTGTAATGAGATGCAAATAATGACAGAGACAGGTGTGCTGTCTTACAGAACCAGGACTAAAAACATGTAGTTTGATTAGACCTTGTATTGTAACATGTTGAGATGCTTGGTTTGCCTTGTGTTGAATGTTATGCGGTCTGGTCCAGACATTCATGTTCCACCCAGGATTTTACAGTTGGAACAGCACCGCAAACAACACTCTCCAAAATGATCATGCTGTTGAATCAACACATCTCTAAAACTGTTTCAACAAAAAACAACAACAACGGTCTGCCGGTGTTCAGGACTGAACTGGTGGCCTCACCTTTCTTTATAAGTAATTTAACTTTGGCCACAGTTGCAGATTTAACTATTTAAACCAATAAACAGCATAAGCGTGAGACAGGACTGTCAGACTCACCACAGTCTCCTCCAGGCCCTTCAAGTCCTCTTTGGCCTGTTCCCTCTGTTCATTCAGCAGCCTGAGCAGAAAACAAGACAAACCCTCAGATAATCACACTTTTTTTTTGCTCAGTGCACATCTCTTACAGTAGATGAAAGTGTTAACTGCTACCTACATGAGTTTCTGTAGCTTCGCATCCTTCTCCTGCTCCTCCGCCTTCAGTTTGTCGTGTTCTGACGTAAGTCTCTCCTGCTCCAGTAGCAGACCCTGATTTAGACTGTGAGAGAATGCTTGACCGCGTCTGAATGTGGCCGAAACTTCAATACTGATCAAAGCATTAAAGTATTTGTGTCATCAAACAATCACATTTACAGAATAGTTTTGTAGTTTGTAGATTTTTTGCCCCTTTTTTTTACACCTTTATTAGACATCTGACAACAGGGAGATGACAGAAAGCATAGGGACGTTAGAGATAAGAATGCCATACAACGAAGGTCCAGACATAAAGGCTGCAACTAATGATTATCTTTGTGGATTTGCTCAATTAACCAATTAGTTGTTTTGTCTATAGGCTGTCTGAAAATAATGATAATTCCCATTTAAACAAAGGAATACGTAAATCAAAGTTGAAAATAATGTGTCATCTTTTGTTCTCCATACTCACTGACCTACAGACACACAGTCTCCAGGTACGCAGGTCTTGAAAGCCACTTTCTACTCATGCGAAATCTTTTCTCGTGTTGTGCTTTGAAAACTCAAAAGTGGAAACGGACGCGGAACCAAAAAGTTAATGACTTTCATGCACCGGCTTTTTCAGCTTGCTCACGGAGCCACGAGCCTCGTTTCACACTTACACACTTTTTCTCCTCCTCTGTAGTTTCTCTTTAAAAAACTCTTTGAGTGGAAATCAGGTTCATGCCACACTCTGAACCACGTGTAAGCAATCCCCTGTACTTCACGGAGACCTTTTGAAGATGGATGACTTTGGATTTCGCAATTTTTAAACAGTATTCCACATCCACAACTTTTCACCGAGTGGGTTCCATGTTTTCAGGACTTGGAGAAATCTTGCAACTTAGATGCAAGTGAGGTCAAAACGTGGGCAGCCCAAACACAGGTAGGGAAATTTCAGGTTCCATCACAAATAACATTCAAGTTTTAGAAGGGTTTAACTTGTTAGATTAGGGATGTAAGGTGCTGAACAGATTAAGTATCAATTCAGTCAATCAAGTCTTGCAAAGGATTCTTTTTTATGTCATGATGGGAAACGAGAACTGGTTCCACATTGTCTTTCTTTTGTCTTTTATCGATGCCGCGATGTTTTTCTGACAGCTGCACATTGCACAGACTCGTGTGTTATGACTTCAAACTTTGTAACTGACGTCAAACTCTGCATGTACGCAGCTGGAAACTTGCAGCGAGAAGGAGTCATGGAGGAGGAGGAGAAGTGGTCCAAAGCGTGGCTTCACTTCCCAAATTCCATCCATTAAACAGAATCTCACTGTGTAGCCCTACTTTTCATGATGTCAATATAATATCAACACATTCTAATATATTCCCCAATATATTCCCATCACTGTTCCTCTAATAAATGCAGAAACTGGCCGTGTATACTTGTATAGAAAAGAAAATGAATGAAAATGTTTCGAGCGAACATAAACGTTCACTGTCTTCTACCAGTGGGACAGTATAATTCCAATGCGAGGTGCCCAGGATGCATCCTCATCCGATACCAGAACCACCTCGACTGGCTTCTTTCGACACAAAGCAGCACCAGCTCCAAACACTGCTCCGTATCTCTAAGAGTGAATCGGGTCACCATACAGAAGAAACTCCTCCTCCAGGACGCCTCCAGTAGGAGAGTGGCTGTGGAGAGGGACGTCTGGACTGCTTTGCTGAACCCGCTGCCACCGTGATGGATGAATGGATTGATAATTATGGTTCTCTTTAACTGGATAATGTCACGGACAGATGGTGGTCTTGGTAAAAAACAGAATCTAATGGGATTCGGTTAAGAAAGAAATCCCAAAGACTACTGACTCTGTGGTCTGTAGGTGTTAAACCATAAAAATCCCCCAATGAGAACTTCAGATAACATTTTTCATTGTTCAAAAAAGCTGTTTTGTAGCTTGGAGCCATTTGTTCAATCTGGAAACGCAGCTTTTACGTCAGCAGCTCTCCGTGTGTTTTACTTTCAGATTCCAGGATGTCAACAAGTAATTAGTTTTTTTTTCTCTTATATATATATAAAGATAAAACGTGTGCGTGCGTGTGTGTCGTTTCCTCACTCTGTGAGTTCGTCCAGCATCCTCTGCTTGTCTTGGATCTCGTCTCTGAGGCGGCTGAGCTGCTTCTGATGAGCCTCCCTGTGGTACTCCAGCTGCTCCTCCAGCGTTTTCTGCAGGATGGAGGCGAAAAAGACACACAATCCTTTAAATACCAGTAATAAACTGGTTTCCAGCTGTGAGCAGATGTATGGTTTTCTGGGTCACCTTGATGTCCTCGCCTCCGTCCAGTCTGCTAATGTCTCCTTTCTCCTTCTCCTCCCCCAACACCTCGTGTCTTTTTTCTGAAATCCAACAATGACAAATGTTTTTTTTTTTTCTATTACACTGTTTTATCTGAGCCATGTTTGCAGCATTTATCCGTTCAACCTTCTGTATTTGATCAAACTTAAGATCAAATCTACTAAAGCAAAATGACATTGATGAGCTTTATCAATCTGCAAGTAAAAAACCCACATTATAATATGTAGAATTGGAGACGTCCATTGATAAACAGCATAAAGTATAAATAAAGCATAAAGTTCATATGAGATTAATACAAAAGGAATCTAAACACACATTTGAAACAATCCATTCACATTCTAAATCACAACTAAGAATTGAAACCATCTCTCAGAGTAATAATATATCTAATATATCTGAAACCTATAGACCAGGAAGGAGATTTCTGTCCAATCTGGAACGTTTCACTGTCTTCACCATGACACCTTTAAACAAAACAGAACAGTTTATGAGTTTAGTGCAGGTTTGTAGCGAGGTGCCGACCCTGAGTGTGCAGTTTGGCGAGCTCCTCGGTCAGAGCGTCCTGACTCTCCTCCAGCTGCCTCTTCTTCTGCTCCATGTTCTGCATGTAGTCTGTCAGAGACTTGATCTTGGCCTGGTGCTGAACACAGAGAGGCCATGTGATTTTATTCATATTACTCTGATTTGAACAGCTACTATAATAAACTGACTGATATGAGCCTGAAAATGATCAGATCTAGATATTTACATATTTACCTTGATTATGACTAATCAGCTCATAACCTTCTGTATTTAGGTGTAACTTCCTGTTGTTGTGTCGATATATGGAGGACAAATGTTTATGGGGAACATATAAATGTGTTTAAGGTGAAACCTATTTCATTTTTTAAAACTCTTTAATGTTTAGCTACATCCGGTGATGGTTACCTGTGAGATGAGCAGTTGACAGGACGCCAGCTCCTTCTCATTGGCTTGGATCTTGCGCTGGGCGTCGGCCTGGGCGCTCTCGAGCTGCTTGCTGCGGTTGACCAGAGACTTGACCTCCGACTTCATCTTGCTGATGTAAAGGCGCGCCACGGTGAACTCCTCCTCCACCGCCGAGCCGTTCCCCTTCGTCTCAAACGGCTGAGTGGGAGGGGGCAGCAGAGGGTCAGAGGTCAGGGTGCGAGTGTGGGAAATGATGTGAGCGTGTGCGTACTTGTGTGCGTCCATCCTCACCGCGGCGGTCTTGACGTCGCCGGTGCCGATGATGCCGCCAATGTCACTGAGGTCTCGCAGCAGCAGGTTGAGGACCTCGGCAGCTCTTTTCCTCTGCAGGCCGTTCAGCTCCTGCAGCTGATTGAGCTCCCTCTGCATTGCAGACAGCAACGCCTGCCAACACACACAGATATAAATATATACATATACTGTAGTACATTCAGCAGCAGCTTGTGAAGTTAACACAGCCGTGCTCTGTGGCGAAAAGCTTAAACTTTGCCAGTTTAGATGTAATTTCTTTCCTGGATACGGTTGTGCTATATTTTAAATAGCAATTCTTTAAATAAAATGTCTCAAGTAATAATATAATAATGGCTCAAAGAGCTTTACAAATAAAAAAAAGAAAAGTAAACTACTGTAAACATATGAAAATACTTATAAGTAAAATTATAATTAGTTGTAATCAAATTGGAACAGTAAAAATATAGGTTTGTGGCCTCTCTGTTGCATCTAGCACTTTATGATAAATGCTAACTTCTTCCACAGCTGCAGGATAAGCAAGTTCATCCTAAATTCATATTTAAAGTTTCAATGTCAGTTAAAGTCCTTAACATTTGTAGCAGAGTGTCTAGTTCATATCATTGCTTTACTACATTTTGTCATCAGCTTGTCTTTTATTCATGTATATATAATAATATAACTGGCAGCTGCCTCTTTCTTCTTATTTCTTGTATTTTCCTCAATATCTTAAATCTGAAAAGTCACGACCTGGGTCCAGTCCTCTCACCGTCTTGTGCTGCAGCTCCTCGGTCAGCTGCAGGTTGGCTTGTTCTCCCTTCTCCAGCTCCTGGCTCTTCTGGTCGTAGTTGACGGCCAGCTCCTCCAGAGCCTGCAGCACCTCCTTCACCTCCTCCTTGGCCAGCTCGTTCTCCGTCTGCAGCCGGCACAGCTCCTCTTGGATCTTCTCGTAATCGCGTCGCGTCGACGCCAGCAGCTGGAAGGACGTAGCGTGTCAGTAAAAACATGGGAAAGAGTTTCTACGCTGACACCGACGGGAGCGAGAGCTGAAAGACCAACCTCTTCCTGGTCCATCATCTGCTCCTTGAGTTGCTCGGCCAGCTGACTGTGCAGGTTGATCTCGTCGTCCTGTAGAATTATTATGTGTAGTAAATGAAGTCAGTACTGTGACTACAACTATAACGCAGTGAGTTTAGTGTAGTATAGAAAAGAAAAGCTTTTAACAGTGTGACGGCAAAATCAGAGCTGAATGTGAAAGACAGATGTTCCTCAGTCTGACCTTGTTGTCCAGCTGTTTGTACAGGTTGCTGATGTCCTCCTCGTACTTGCTCCGCTCCTGCTCGGACACCGAGACGCCTCGTCCGGCCGGCAGCAGGTTGTCGATGACGGGGGTGTTGTCGTACGGCTCCACGCTTCTCTGATCTTTAGAGCTGAGCTGCTCGTCCTCGGGAACGTTCTCCCCTGTGTGAGACACTCGTCCGTTATATCTTTTACTCATCCGTCCAGTAAATAAACATGTTAGGTAGAACAAAACACGTTGGATGACTTATAGGGACTAACAAACTGAGCATGAGAACCAAAATAAGTGTTGCAGTAGTATATATATTTACATTTATTTAATAAATTTATATTATTCATTATATATTATTTAAATTTTCAGATGGTTGCAATCTGCAACCTCACCACATACTGTAGCATTGTGTTGTGGTTGTGTCCGTTTGCAGCAGTGTGATTTCAGCTGATTAACAATTGATGTTTCAGTAATTGTCGACTTCTTAATTGAGACTTGTTTCAGTTCTGACTCGAACACAAACGAGAAGATGGAGAAGAGTGACTGACTCACTGTATCAGCACAATGTGTGTGTGTGTGTGTGTGTGTGTGCATGTTGCCGTTTGTGTGTTTTCTACATTCATGCGTGAGGAGCGAAGGCTTTAGAGGCTGCAGCTGAGCTGATTTGTTGCTGAGAAGGGGCGGGGGAGTGTTATCAGCATCCGCAAGGGATTTAAAAACCACAGTGTCCAAAGGAAGAGAGGAATCGATGGAGGGGTAGTGGAGGGTGGAGAGACATTCAATCAAAGAGGAAGAGGGAGCGAGAGAGGCGGGGATTCAGTGGTTACCATGCAACAGAGATGGAGAAAAGGGCGAGGATGCGGTGTAAAGGACACACTGCAGTCTCATAAGTGAGGAAATAAGAGGCGTAGAAACCAAACGCAGGCAAGTGACTGATTTCACTTTAAGCTCAAGTTGGCCACATCGTCAGTGAGGACGTTTCACCACAATCACTTGTTTTCAGCAGTTCTCAGTCACAGTTCTGGTTTGCTTGTCCCTCTCCTCGCGTGTAGGAGCTTCTTATTCCAAGTATACCCATCCCCTAACCATGCAAGTTTCCTGGAACTTGACTTGCTACCACCTCCTGAGGGCGGCTGAAATGTAGCTACCAGAACTTGTGGAACCAAAAACAGACACAAAGGGTCAAAAGTTCTCTTATGGCTCATTGAGTTCCTACAGTCAAAAAGCCCTAATTGTTGTCAAACCCACAGTCAGGTCAGGGACTAACTAACTATTTATTTGTTTACACCTCGTCGCCCATTCGCATCTCTCTATCTCACCGTTCCTCCAGCGGTTGAGTTCAGCCTCCAGCCTCTGGATGATGTTTTTCAGGCCCTTGTTCTTCTCTTTCTCCTTCTCGTATTTCTTCTTCCACTCCTCGGCCGTCAGCTCCAGGTTCACCGACACGGTGTTCTTGATGGTCTTCGCTCTAAACAGAAACAGACAGCGCAGAGGTTACGTGGAAGGCGGCGTACTCCTGTGAAGCCCCCTGCACACCTGAGCGACACTGAGCTGAGATGTTGAGGTTGGACTTTCAGTGTGGACTTAGGGTCGAGCCGTTTGTCCGACGTGTTGTTTTCTCCCAGAGGAACTCCGGCCCCGCAGATCTTCCCTCTAACCTCGTTTTAGACTCACACTGTTCATTTCCTCTGCGTCTCTCCTCCACACAGGGCAGATGGCTGCACAGTAATTGTTTATGCTTTATTATTACATCATCAGTTTGAACTGAAGCTGCAGCAGCAGGCTGGTCACATAAGATTTTATTCTTTCTATACAAGACCCAGACTGGAAAACAGCTGCAAATGAGTGTGTATCTTTGCTAGTTTTTGTCTCTTTTCATTGATCTTGCAGATATTTTGCATCTAATTTTGGTAGTTGTGTCGTTTTTTGGCTCTTTGTTGTTGTTTTGTGCCTTATAAAGGAGATCTGTGACTTTAAAACAATAAATATTAACAATCATTTCATAAGACTTCAGAGACTCTGGTCCCTCGGCCTGAGCTTCACTAATCCATTCACCAATGTATTCATTTATATTTTAACCGCACTGTACTGTCACAGTGTCCCTGTGTGAATTCATGAAATACTGTACAATACATGAATAGGAATGATGACGGTTCCAGACTGACAGAGATGCAGTTTTGTGGGAAACAACATAAACAACACACTGTATCGCTGTATAAATAGGATGCACAGTGGGAAACTTGGAGCCATCTGGCTGCTAGTTTTCCACAGTGACGTCGGTCCTGCTCCCAATGAGTCAACCCTCAGCTTCACACACTTACACAGACCACTGCAGTGTGTGTCAGAGTGTGTTTCTTCAACCTCATCCAAGATGTTCAAGTCAATTTCAGAAGGTACAACGTCCCCTACTTTTTTCAACCGTCCACCCAAAACTGAGGAGCTGAATGTCTGGCAGCACACACAAATGACAGTTACAGGTACCTCTGTCCAAACATGAGAGTGGACTTGGTCTCGGCCTCGTTGTAGATGGACGGTGAGCAGCAGATGATGATGGTGGTGCGGCAGTTTCCTCCGAGAGAGTCCTGCAGGATCCGCGTCATCTTGCTGTCTCTGTACGGCACGTGGGTTTTCTGAAACATAAATGTCTCTCACGTATCTTATGACAACATACTACTGGTGGAGATGTTGCCTGGTGGTGACTGTTCTTAACATGTTTGAAGAGTTATGAGTAACGTACTGTTCCCTCAGCCAGGGCTGAAATGACGTTTCCCAGCGCTGACAGAGATTTGTTGATATTCTTCGCTTCATCCAGCACTGCCCCCTCCGCTCCTGTCTTACTGACCTGTCCAAACGGCACATCTTACAGCTTTTGCGTCTACTTTTGCTTCATTAAAAAAACGTCTGACGTCACTCAGACTGACCTTCTCGCTGCCGGCCAGATCCACCAGGTAGAGCTTCCCTGATAGCTTCTTCTCAGTCTCAATATTTTCCTGCTTGATGTTGATCAGGAAGATGCTGTGGCTGCGAGAGCTGTGCTCATTCATATCTGGAAGATGATGAAATAAATAAGCATTGTCGTTATTATGCAGCATTTGCTGGCAGCTCTGTTAGTCTGGGTCAGAGTGGTAGAGCACAGAGATACGTACTGGTCACTGCCACGTGCCGGTTGGCTTTGCCCTCGTCGATAACGTCCATCACCTCCTGTGGACTGGACACAAAACGCTCAGTGCAGCCCTGAGAGAGAGAGCGAAGGAAAAAATACATCACATTTTATATGTTAGAAGCAATGCTGTATTATGTTGCTGCTGCTTGACAAAATAACCTCAGCTGAAGCAGCTCTGACACTCCTGACATCGGTGATAATTGGCCACAGTCTATACTGTATCATAACGAATGTGAAGCGCAACTGGACCTCGTGTGTTTCTGATCAGTGAAACGACGACTAATCTCAGATCTTTACTTTTCTTCTTCTTTCAGTTTGTTTTTTGGTTTATTAATAAGTCGGACTGTAATCGCTGTTTGTTTGTGTGATGTTTCAGTGGAGCCCATGAAGACTAGTGACCACTTCAACTATTACGTGACTCTATCAGTATTAATTGATTAATCTACTTATCAAATGAAAACTTAAATCTGCAGGGAACTGTCCTGGGTCCCGTTATCCTGTGCAGTTTACCGACCTTGACGTAGGGCACTCTGTTTTTGTCTTCGTGCACAGCGAGGTTCGTCTTTGACACTGCAAAAACAACACCCGAGTCACGTCATGCTGATTTAAAAAAGAGAACTTTTAGTAAAACATGTTCATCGTGCATTAGCTTCAATGCTGTAGCCTTAACGGAAACAGTAAGCAGTAGGAGCACTTACCATCCAGCAGGTCTCTGATCTTGTCTAAATAGATTTCAAAATAAGAGATCTGCACAAAGAAACAGATAACAGATTGTGTCAGATACTCTTTTCTTAACGTGTCTTCGTTACCAAGCTTTGCTCTATCAGTCATGAAGACACACAGGATTAGTGGCATCAGCTATCTGGACTATTACAGATGCTGCAGCTTTGCGTGTTTTATTTCATTTTGTTTGTGCAGTGACACATGTTTTTACCTTGATGTGAAACTCAAGATTCTCATCCATGGAGTAGATGTGGTCAAAGATGTCGTGCGCGATGCGAGGGATGATTCCCATCAGCTGGGGGTTGTGCAGTTTCCCCTGGACACAACATGGACACAGACATTTTAACACAGGATGGATGCAGCTATAAACTACTGTATGTGATCAAAGGTTATAGCTCCAAACTCAGAAGATGCTTAAAGGGAATGTGAGGGAGCGTAAAGGTGATGAAGATGGTGAAGCTGAGGACATCAGCGCCTCGCTGTCAGCCAGATGTGACCGTTTCTGCTGTGAGGCTTTTGATTCCTCACATTTCAACCACTGTGAGAGCTTGAGTGGATTAAGACTGTGGAGTAAGTCTGTTACACAATGCCTGCCGTGCTCTAATCCTGTGACTCGAAGCTCTGACTGCGATTGAAGATAAGGCAGTGATTCCATGTTGCCAATGTAAAACGTGAGCAGTACTATACTGGACCTCCATTGTGTGTGTCTTCCCAGAGGATGTCTGGCCATAGGCGAAGATGGTCCCATTGTAACCGCCCAGCACATCTGGAATAACACAAAAACACTAATAAGGAAAATGATTAACATATTCTTATAATACCACACATTCCTTCGGTTTTCAATGTGCATAAACCTGATTATCTATAATGTGAACTGATAAAATTAGCAACTACTACAACAACTATTGCATAGATTTCTGTTGCTACGGCCACTTCCACTCTCATTACTGGCTTTACAAACACAATTCTTACCATAAGCACTTACTAAGGAAACCTAACTTCAGATTTTACTTTGGGGAAGTTCCTAAAATCCATCTGCATTAATAGAAATACGAGAAAACCCTGATTTCGTTTCTCAGAAACCTTATTTATTGTCTAATTTTCTTTAAAACCTCAGGGTTGTAGATCATCAGAGGTGAACATGGTGAATATTTTAGATGACAACAAACTCAGACTTGGATTTCTTGTGATTCCCCCAAAATCAAAGTCAATACGTGTGGAAAACGCTACGAAAATGTGATAAAGGCAGCAGGCAGATTGACTGTACATGAATAAAATACTATGACTAGTACTTGTACCACTGATATCTGAGTGTAAAATGTCATTTTTCCAGCTTCATTATGCAAAATAAGAATAAAAAGTGAGCAGAGGATGAGAACTGGAGAACAGACCGGGTAATAGATTACAGTTACTTAAGAACAATGTTTCCTCACTTCATACCTTTAACGATCTGTTTGGCACACTGGTCGTACACTTGCTCCTGTGACGTGTTGGGAGGCAGCACACGGTCGAACACGTAGGGTTTACCCTGTTTCAGACCGACACAGAGCGACACATCAATGACAACAGAAAAATGACTCTTTCATTTTGCTAAATATGTCTTTGTCATTTGAGTCTGTTTAAGAAAACAATACGTTAAAAACCCAGTGACCACTTTCCTAAATGTGGAAGTAGAATAACACACAATCAGAATCTCTCTCAGTCAGATTTAAAGGAAGAAAACAAGATTTCAGGACTCAACATTATGACAATGATTATATTAAAGTGTACGTTTAGAAGCTTCAGTGCAGAAAGTGATTCTGGGTGTCTGGTCGTACACAAATCCTTAACCACAAAGCAAAATGTAAGATTTTAAAGAGGATGACGACAAATTCAGCTGCAGCTAAATGTAAATCTAAACCAAATCTCAGGCTTATTTGCACAAAATTTGCCTAAAGTAGGATTTCATACAGTGGATAAACACTGTATCGATGACTCCTCCTGACTCATCACTGATGCCCTGTGTGATGTCTCGTCCTCATTTCTCTCACGTGTTCCAGTATAAAGGAAGTGAAGCCATCATAGCTTAAAGATGTTTGTATCAGTGCTGAAGTCTGATTTGGTTCATGTGTTCACATTTACAGTTGTATTTTTGAGTCACACTGAGACATGAAATATTGAATTACTATCATTAGTTGTGGTCTATGGTACATTTGGGTTTAGTCATGTGGTGTGAGCCTGGAGTTTGATGTGTCATCACATCATTACAGAAATGTACACAGGCAGTTTGACCGGTTCATTCTAATATTCTTCTGATTTATAGACTGTCTTTACTTCCTCTTTCTTACACTGGACCATATCCATCTATAAGCTACTGCGCACTTGGCGTCTCCAGCCCGCCTGCAGAGCTCCACAGCTCCAGGTGACTTTTGATCCTCTACAACACTGCAGTGTTCGTTTTTTTCTGCTACACACGCGCAGGACCAGCGTCAGCACCACAGCAACAACAACGACGAGCGCACAGACTTGCCGTTATGACCACGGTGTCGTCCTCTTTGAATTTGGGGATGTATTTGTCTCCTCGGGTGATTTCGGCCTCGTTCAGGGGCCTGAAGCGGCACATCACCCTCACCCCGCACTCCGCCGCATCCGCCATGGCTGCTGCTGCTGCTGCTGCTGGCACTGGCTGCACCACCCCTCTGAATGATACGGCTACAAACGCAACAGGCTGGAAAACAGACGACTGAACCAGGAAGGGAGGTGCCCAAAATGAGGTTTAGGGACCTCCAGCAGGGCCTTGATGTTTGTCCCTGAGCTCCGGGGAAACGGAGAGTAGAGAATGTACTGAAACAGGGACTCAGATCATTATAATCAAACACCAGCGTCCTGGTTTCCTCACTGCGGGACGTTTAGGAACCTCGCTCCTTATCCGACGCGCAACTCGTCCTTCATCCAAGCCGAATATCTCCAGGTTTCCTCGGCTGCGCCATGGCCAGACTCCGTCAACCGCAGCGCTGCATCCAGGTGAGGATCTGCGCAGGCCTCCCTCCGCAGCGGTGAGTCCGATAACCGCGCACAAAGCGGACTGATGCGTGTTTGTTAACGACGGCGGGGGGGGGGGACGTTGCCCGGTTTGCAGAGGGAGAGCTCGGAGAGGATGCGCAGAGACAGCCGTCGCATAATCCTGACTGGCGATAAAGGCGCGCTCCCGGCACGACGCCACGGCGCGCTCCCGAGCCCTGCATCAGCACCCTCCATCACTGAGCTGCTCACACGCACGCGCACACGGAAAACGTGCACGTTTTGATGCATTTCTACAGGACTCATCTGTTGATGCTTGTTCATTTATGAGTCTGCGCTGTTCTGTCAGATATTTGGTAGAATCTCGTTATTTACCGGCCAGAAACAGAACAAAGAAGTAAATGTTCTATGTTAAGCTGTTAAACATTAAAGTGAGGTTTAAACACTCAACCACCACAACCATGAGGTATTAGCACTTTTGCACACGGTGATATTCTGCTTTTACTTCAGAAAGGATCCGAGTTCTTCTTCTACCCCCATCAAAACCAGCTTTTATTCTACAATGAACCATTCTGCAGAGGGAGGGAGCACTTTTCCTACTGGTACTTAAAAGTATTATAATAAACTACGACCGGAGACACACGAGGTGTTGAGATGAAGGAGACCGGACAACAGCGATCTTTATTATTAATACCCAACGTGACCTTTACTGAGCAAAGAGTAGAAATGATTTGATGCAGAACCTGGTTCAAACCTGAGAGCTGAGAAAACAGCAGGACCACAAAGCGCATTTAGTGGCTGCTCTGGAGCTTTCCACCGCGTCACATGATCTTCATCAGCAGATGCGCAATTGAAGAGTGAAATCTGATGTGTAACTGGTCTAAAGTTACACCATCCATGTAATCTGATGAAGACCGTGTAGTGTGGTGACAGTTGTATATTTTAGATGCCAAATGATACAGAGCAGAATTCATCTAAAGAACTATTTAGTAATTAAATAAAATAAGTTTTTATCAGATATTCTCCACCCTCCCAGGCAGTTTTATTTTAAAAACGTCATCTCGCATTTGTCCACTAGAGGGCAGAGTCCAACAAGACACTAACTGCTGCTGTCTGAGTCTGGATGACTCACACTTGAACTCAGCAGATCCAGCTTTTAAACTTGAACTAACCCGAGAGCAGAAACAGGAAACACACAGGGGGACATAAAAACACGTAACACACCCGGTTGTTCAAGTAAGAGTGACCATGTTTTTAATATCTTAAACATCTGTGCAACATTGTTCAAAATGTTACATCACTGCATGACCTGTAATGTTCACAATATTTACAAAAAAATGCTGCTCACATCAAACCATTAAAAAAAAAAAAAAGTCCAAACAATCTGAAAATGATGGACTCTGACAAACTATCTCTAGCCCACATTAATGCAGAAAGAAAGAAACAAGAGCAATCAAGTGCACATCATACTTCACGCAGGTCTATTTTCTGTAAAGTATATATTAGTGAGAAAATATATACTTAATTACAAGTTGAAAAAATAAAATACTGACGACAAAAGGGTGGAAGAGGGAGAAGGAAATGAGATTCAAAGAGCAGGAAACAAACAAGTTCACTGGAAAAAGGAAAAAAATCTAAATCACACACACACACAATCACAGGCAGGAAGAAAGACTGCACAGACCATCTCAAACACAAAGATGCTTTGAATTCTCGACCACAAATAACATGAAACTGATAGAACAGATCCGTAACACATAAGCTCCCAACACTACACTGGGTTCCTGCATGTCACTGCACCAAAAAAAAAAAAAGAGGGGAAGAAGCAGAATGAACTTTACCGAAAGAGCTCGTGTCCTCGACACTGAACGTCACATTTCGCAAACAGCCGGAGGATTTCCTCACCGCAGATTACAGTAAAAACTCAACTGAGGTTCTTTAAAAGTGTGCACACTGGAAGAAAACAGGGACATTTTGAAAAAGGACGGAAGTACAGCTTTCTTCACGAGTGTGTAGTAAAAGGTGACGGTGGAAACAGAAAATAAGTGTAATTATTGATGTTTATCGATTAATACTGCTACAGAAACAGGGCAGGAACTGAGGTTTTTCCAAAATGTCAGTGTTTCTCCAGTGTTCACATGACATAAACCCTAAGAACGTTTTGACATGAGTGAGAGATCTTATCAGAAAATACAGTACAAATGACATTAAGTGTGTACACATGAACTAAATAAACGGTGTAAGATGCTGTAATTCATTGTTTTGAGTGTTTGTAGGCCACAAACTACAGTAAAACTGTTTTAGAAGTAGTGTTTTCACTTTTACTGAGTGAGAAAGGTGAGAATCTTTTTGTAAAGTAGTGTACTATTTGGTTTTAAGGTTCTCAACATCTGTAATAACTCACATCCTTGACAGAAATCGACTGAGAAATTCAAGTAATGGCAATTTCGCAGAACTTGATTCTGGAGGTGAAGTGTGTGCATCAGATATTCTGATAATGGAAGGAAGCTTCCAGCTGTCGGGCTTAACGGTTGTGGCTGAGCTACAGATAAATTACTACTTCATGGCATCTGAAAAACACAAATATCGATACCCAAAGAAAAAAGAAAAGTGACAGATTACATCTGTGCACGTGGCAGATGCTGACATTTTGAAGACAGGAAACAATACAGTGGAAGGTGTGTACAGAAGAAAAGGTTTCAAACAATCACATGCAGTTGATCTTCGCCATCGACTGGTATATTGCACTTGATAATTCTGTAGTGATTCAGGTTGTTGGTTGGTTTTGATCTGGAGAAGCAGCTGTGTGCGTGTCTGTCCGTGCGAGTCTGTGTGTGGTTGATCCAGACTGTGCATCACTGTCGATTTTCAGACCGATCAAGCGACGATTTGACTTTTCTTGCTAGTTTGTAGTGTTTAAACTGCATTTCTCACCAGACATGCATAATCATAAATAGTACGATTCCATGACACAATGTGTAACAAAAACAAGAAGAGCACAAAGCCTCACTGTAAAATAAAAAGTGTTATGTGTAACGCTCACTGCTTAAATAAAAACGTGACCTTTGTAATGGACTCATACATGATCGATTCACTTGTTAAAAAAAACACAGATATACACATATAAGGCTTGAGTTCTCGACTCTTGGTAGTATTATTGCCATCTAGCATATTTGTAAAGCTTAAAATAAATATGGATACTGTACATAAATAATTTACATCAATAAAGCAAAATAAAAAACAAAACAAAAAAACAAAACAAGGCCCCTATATGTGAGAAATGCTTTCACCGGATTAGTGTTCTTTTTCTGATAAACTAGAGGTTGGTTACTCTACCTAAAGCTATAGCTGTGGCGAACAATGACTACAGTCATGGAAGAAAAGAAAAAAATCACTGTACAAACGAGCACGAGAACACAATCACTACAATCATACGACAGACTTCATCGACGTCGTCTGGGATTCTTGGTGACAGCTGAAGGAAAAATCCACCCACAAACAGCGTTCCCAGCTACGGTGTCGTTTCAGTGACGCAGCATCGACGGTAAAAAATACAAACCTTGAAAACCTTGAGGGCTCATTTTAAAGGTCTGCGCTCATACATGGAACCGAGTCGATTTCTAAAACGCAGTGTAAATGAGAAGCATCACTAATCGGGGTAGAATATTAAAGAGACCTGATTTCTACATGCAAGTATGTGCATGAGCGAAACTGCAGAGATGAAACAAACAGACGTGAATCATCACATTCAAAACAATTCAAAATACATGGATCTGAGTACTGATGTGCTGCATGTACACACAGCTTTACAGTAACCAGGTTACTACAGCGCGTGTAATAATACTGATTAACAGTTAGAAGGTATCCATTAAGTTTGGGCTGCAACTGGTGATTATTTTCATAATTCTAATTATTTAGCTTATGCTAATTACTTTGATGATTAAATGTATCACTTGGTGCATGAAATAACAAAAACAATGCACAAAAAGCCAGAGGAGGACAGAAAAACACTGCAAAGTGTCTCATTTGAGAAGCTCAAAGCAGAAAATTAAGCTTCTTTCCTGTTGTTTTTGCTTAATAAAATGGTTCCGTTAACAGAAAAGGTGCCTGAAGGTGGATTTTTCCTTCTAAAAGTGGCAGGTAAGCAACTTTCTTACGTTCGTCAGTTACAATAACAGGTGAACCCAAAACAATTCAGCAGCCTGGATCTCCAAAGATCCACTGTCAAAGTGACTGATGGGGCTGATGAAGAGTTCCCAACATTCGTCCGGCCGGTGCTCATTTCCCACCCTGCTTAGGGGAACATCGAACACTTCGCTGGTAAAGTTCATTCTGTTTTTTTTATCTTTCTTTCTTTTCTTTTTTTTTTCTCCACCAATAGAAACGAACACTTAACTGGTGTGAAGTGAGTAATCGTAATGGAGAACTCATATACTCATGCCTGTTCCACTGCTGTTCTCTTACAAAACAAGGAAAATAAAATAAAATAAAATAAAAAACAGCACGTCTTACAGTTCATCATATAAAATCTTTAGGCTGAAATCTTATTTATCCTATGTATGCGGCTGTACGCAACCGCATTTCTGAATAGAAACCAAGACATTGGTTCACTTCTTCTGCTTTGTTTTTGTACAATAAAAGATAAAATGTGCATTAGGTACGCTTGTACATGACATTGTACAATATTTACATACAATTCTTAATAGCATGAAATTTCAGGATTATCTATGTACATGTTGAAAATGTATCAGAAATATTTGGACTGTCTATTCTTCTTAAATATGTAAGGTAATGCTTGTAGCTTTTTTTGTTTATTTTACTATCTTATACTAGAAAAAAATAGTTAATTCAGTGAGCTGTAGACAAATTGCAACCATTTCTGTTGTTTTACTATTTTCTTTTTTTCTACAGTTAAAACTGTATTGGTGATTGGAATTTCCAGCACCTTCTGTGGTCAGTCATTAAGTCAAGTTGATATATCATGGAACAACGATGTACCACTGAAAGTCCACGTGTAGCACCTGTTAGAGAGCTCAGATCGCATCAAGGCTGAACGGACGAAGTCTCAGAAGGCTTTGAGGATGTTCTTGCGCCCACACATTAAATGTTATCTGGATATTTTCCTCCTCTTAGGCTTGGGGAGCTTCACCTGACGATCCCTTGATGGGATCTGGCGGCACACACACATAAAGAAACATTACGGCGGCGGCTGGACACAGGTAGGTGGAGAAAAAGCAATACTTCACGGGGATAAATTGATTTCTCCATCTCCCTCTGAGATCATGAGAGTTGTAAATACTCACTGTGCCCGACATCTTATCCAGCTCACTCATGGCCTCGTGGATAGCAGCTTCCAAGTGATTATTCAGTTTCCCCGGTCTGTTGGACACATTTACATTTTACATTATTTATGTTTTAGCTGATGCAACCGAATGGGGACTGAAGTGTTTTTTGCTCTGGGACAGTTTGTTTCTACAGGGACCGAGTTTCAGGACAGCATCTTTAACCACAAACACAAGCAAACCAACAGTTAGTAAGAGTGATGGTTTTAAGGACTGTGTCATTGTTTAACATTATCTAAACCAAAGGTACAAAAGGAAATAATGAGGAATGGATTAAACATGTTGCATTTCTGCTGTGATATGAATGTTTGCTCACTGGTTTATGACCTACAATCTACTCCCAAAGCATTTCATATATATCAGCAGTAACTACACTAAGTGTTACAGCTTAGAAAGGGCCTGGGACACGCTCCGTGTGGGGAGCTGGTCTAACACTGGTCCTGGATGACAGCTGATTCAGAGGTTATGGCAACATAACTGCACTGAGCCTGCTCTGTTTTATAGTTGAGTTAAAACCTGTGGATATCCCAAGTGGGCCTTTAACTGAAAAGACTGAAAAGGATTTTTGGAAAACACCACATACCTGTCCACTTCAAACCCACTAACACACAGAGACAGAGACTTGTCCATCCCAAAGACCGGACACCAAAACACAAGAAGAGCAATGTAGTGTCTGCTGTTCAGTGCAGTGAAGAGTGCTCCGAGCTGTACATTGGAGAAACCAAACAGCTGCTACACAGGAG
>JAUMHL010000013.1:2541454-2575219 GCA_032362345.1 Sandelia bainsii | reverse complement strand
AGGATAAATTTGTGGTCACTAACCAACTTCCCTCAGACCGACGAAGTTCTGTGGATGCAGAGCGAAACGTCTCTACCTCACAAGAAAGAAGTCCAGTTGCTATGACTCAACTTCCAGACAACTTCACCTGGATGACTGAGAATCTTCACAGACATAGTTAAGTTTAAAACAGTTTAGATTCAGATTAAATTGACCAAAAATACAGCATAGACATTGAAAATGTTGTAAATTAATTCATCATTAGGATTCTGACTTTCATTTATGTCAGCCAGTATCTTCACCAGTCAGCTTGAGACAAAGTCTGAACAAGCTCACAACTTTAATCACAGATTTATCCTGGTTATGTACAGCCAATGAAATCTGCTGATTGTGATTTCAACAAGGCAAAACTGTTGATCAAGAACCAGAAATGAGAAGCCAGCTTTTTGTCTGTACTGTTTCAAGTGATAAATCTGCCTGTTATAACTCTAAACTGCACGCATGCAAACCTGGTGTAGGAACGGAGACGAAGGGAGGTGTAGCTCAGCTAAGTGTCAATTAAGGCACCAACACGAGCAACACAGAAACCATGAAACGTTCAGCATGTTCAAAACACACCACGCACTCCCTGAATATCTAATGTGACACTGTGGAGCAACAATATAATATAGTGGGAAGCTTTACTTACTTTAGGCCCCTTTTGGCGGCTCGGTCAAGTGCCTCCAAGTCGTGGGTTAGTGTTTTTAACTTCTCTTGCTCTACCTGCATGGAGACGAGAGTAAACATCAGAGTGCATTCAGCAGCAGATTGAGAATTTCCTTTCAACCACCAGAAGATGATGCTTAATGTGGACTACTGTTGATCAGTTTATCGTGTCTACCAGTTCATCTGGCAGTCACCATGACCTTTTCTATTCTGAAACTCTGACTTGGAAGGTAAAATGGCGTGTTTGGAACTTTTTGGAATCCATCTGCCGCTATGGCCAGTGGACAAAAATCTTGTTTCTTTCTGACTTTTCAGAGTTGCAGTAAATTTCCATTTCAGGAAAACTTGATTACAGTCAAATACAACTTATTCTACAAGACTATTTATAAAGCTTCGCAAGCAACATGATCAGTTTAATGTCTAAATGCACCAGCCACTGAAACCTGCCGTCACCCTGCAGTCTTCTTTAATCTGAAAATTCAGGTCATGATGACAGGTGGTCACAGACTGGTTTCTCACCTTGGCCTGCTCCCGCAGCTGCATAGCAGCGCTGTGCACTTGTTCATCCCCAGCCAGCTTGGCAGGCCACGGTGGGAAGCCCTTCAGCTGGCTCCAGACCAGCTCTCCCATGTTGAAGGTCCTGGATCGGTAGTGAAGCAGCTCTGAAGAGGGAGAGTCCGGCTGCCGCAGGTCCTCCTCGCTGCTCAGGCTCTTTGTGTCCGAGGGGCTGGGTGCCATACCGTTGAAGTGGCCGTTGTACTGGCTGTAGTCTTTGGCTGTGGCCAGAGGTCCCTCCAGGCTAGTGGAGGAACTGGGTGACTGGTCGTCCCCCGTCAGCTCCTGCCGCGGGGGCCCCAGGACTTCTCCGTAACCTCGGGAGTTGAAGTGCGGAGTGGCACCGTTGATGTGGGCGCAGCGTTCCACTGTCTGCTCCAGACGCTCCTTGTAGTTTGCAGGTGTCCGGCTGCAGTTGTTGAAGCGATAGCCATCATCCAGAAAGGCCTTATCGTGCGCCATGGCCAGGCCGTGGTCACTGGACCCCTCAGTAGGGCATGATGGGGCAGGAGCTAAGCTGGCAGGTCGCTCAATGCAGGGACTACTCCTCACTTGAGTAGAGCACTCCAGAAACTCCTCACCACCCCAGGCGTTGTTGTTGCTATGAGCATCAAAGCCTCCTCCGAGCTTCATCTCCCCGTCCCACTGCCCCCTGGGAGTCCCACGGCCAGGAGAACGGAAGTAGTCGTTGGCTTCAGGGCCATCTGGAGTTCTCTTCCCTAGATCTGCGTTCTTCTGCCCCCGTCCCAGCCTCACCTGCCTATGTCTGGCGTGCTGGGGTAACACTTCACTTTCCTGGTGCGCGTGCAGGACTGCGCTAACTGCCTTGGGTAGGTTGACGGGTTCCCCTATGGAGGCAGTGAAGGCACTCATAGCGCTGAGAGCAGGCACTGGACTTGCTTGTGTGGTCCCGCTCACTGTGGTCGTTATGGTTACATGCATGCCCTTGCTGGCGGCGTCCACCACGGCCCGGTAGATGGCGTCCACCGACTCTGGGCCTCCACTGGGGCCCCTTTCGGAGCCAGGTGTACCTCCTGGAAGCCCCTCTCCCTGGGGCCGTTGTCCCTCCCTAAACTGGGGGTGTGGCAACATCCCCTGCTGTGGACATAAACACATGGTCGCATCATAATAAAAAGTTTTTATGAAATTCTCTGACATGTTAGAGGAGATGAAACTTGTCTCACCTGGTAGTTCTGATAGAGGCAGGCCATGGAGCCAGCGTTGGTACTGTTGCTGTCTGTGTAGGGTGGGTTGTCAGAGAAGTGCTGCTGGCCCTGGTAGGCTGAGTGGGAGGCCACCCCCTGCTGCTGCATGCCCTGGTGTACCTGCTGCTGGAACAGCTGACCTCCGCCAGTGTTGACGTGCTGCGGCAGGCCGCCCATACCACAGCCAAGGGATAATGCATTTCCTGCAAAACCATTGGGACACACAATATGAGTCAAATGTCTGCAGTCTCACCTGACCACAAGGTAGCACAGCCGTCGGTGCCTCAAAATACTGACACTGACAACAGACATGCATTATTATTACTGCTTATTACGCATCTTTGACCTTTCAAATATCTTTAACAGAAGTGAACTAGAGATAATACAAAGCATCTCCCATTGTTTGAATCCATGGTTTCTTATTCTATTATGATGGCTGAAATTAATTTAATACATAGGAAACTTAGTCTTTAGACTTTTCGGAGGAACAATTTAACTCTACTTTAGTGCCCACCACAAAATGTGTCTCGCAAAAAGTGTTTTACATTTTTAAGAGAAGAAAATTACAAAACCACACATAATCTGTTGCACCCAAAATCAATGGATGGACCCAGTGGCAGATGTGTGTTGCAGACAGACTTGTTAGCAGCAACACACACAAGGACAGAGCGTGAACAAAATATATCAAGGCCACAGATGTATCAATGAATGAAGAGACAGCCCAGCAGCAATGTTATGCAGACAAAGCTGAAGCAAATACAAAATCTCAGAGGCCTAACGCTGGGTTTCGTGGCGTTGTGTGTGGACGAGCGGCGACTGGAGCAGCTGGTGCGATGCTACGTAGCTGAAGGGCAGCTGTGTGTGTTCTCTTTTTTTTTTTCCTTCGCCTCTTTTCTTTCTTCCCCTCTCCCTCCTCTCCAACGCTGAGAGCCACGACTCGGCCAACCCCCTCCCCCCTCCCTCACCACATCCTCCGCTACCGCTATGATATAGTGACGGCTGTTGCCGGGGGAGGTTGTCATGGAAACCGAGTGATGATTGGTGGTGCTGTCCGCTGCCAGGAAGCTTGTTGGGGGAGTTGGATGGGTGGATGAGGGGGGTTACGAGGGTCGGGTGGTGTGATTTTAGCCTGCTGGGGGATGGGGGTGGTCAGCTGGGTGGCAGGGGGCCTGGGGGAGGGAGGTTTACAATGAACTTAGGAGTATTTGTTGATGGCAAGAGTGGGGGGGGGGGGGGGGGGGGGGTTTAAAGCTCGCTAGCTGTCTAGAAACAGATGGTTAGAGGCTAATGCTAAGAAGCCAATGACTAGGCCACTTTCAAAGAGCTTTCAGTGCTCTTAAGATCTCTAATATGTTCTCCAAATTAGCTTCAAGTACAGAGCCCCTCAGAGGTGTAACATCTGCCAGTTGGAGACAAAATATTCTTCTATGCTTCTGACACAAGGGAGCGTAGACAGCTGAACAACCTTTCTTTTTTTTTTTTACCAGTTGTGGACTATCACAGGCAACACAGCTAATATTCCCATAATCACTACTTTCCCTCCTGCTCAATTTAATACTATTTTCACACCACTCCATACTGATCATATAGGAGTGGTGGTTCTTCCTTTAAACTCTAGACACATCTATTATTAATAACTACCTACCAACATCTTACCTCCTGTTTTACAGAAACATCATCCACAAGCAATTAATGACAATCTGGCAACCAAAAAAAAAAAAAAAATGGATACCCTCCAATCTGGTTTTCACTCCAGCTATCACACAGTAGCAGCCCTGCTCAGATTTGATTTCATGATAATATTTTTATCACATCATCTAATATTTTAGACGAGAGGCATCAGAGCTGCTTTGGCCTATGTGGGTCAATACTGGACCGGTTTTCTTAATACCTCAAAGGATGTGACTGTTTCTCTTGGGAACTTTAGCTTCAAATTCTTTCCCCGTGCTTTTCCCAGGGGCCAGTTCTAGGCCAATTATCATTCAGTTTGTATAGTGTCTGCCTAAATTGTAGGATATGTGTAGATCACATGTCGAAACTGTTGGCTGGGTTCTTCACGAGTCTCCCAGAGCTTTTTTTCTGAGATTCCTTTAGAGGGCTCACAGGTGTACTGTTGGGCTCTCTCCCTCGTCCCCTTCTTGTCTCTGTTTTTGAGGATGACCGATTTACGCGTGCCACATTCCTTCTATTACTTGATGATGGATTTAGCTGTAATCATTTTACTCAATACTCATATTCATACCCTTGCACAGATCAGGGAAAGGTTATCTTCAACATCTAGTTAAACATGGCAATTGATCAATTTAAAATATATCTAAAACACAATAAGATGTGCGGAAAGGAAGAGGTCTGAATCTTTTCTAAACTCACTGTGTATGTTGCTTCTAGGCCAACGTATTATGCTGATGACACAATGATGATGAAAATGAATAAAAGAGATCAGTGAATAGACGCCTGGTCGTTTGTTAATATACTGGATGACAAGACAGATCTCCTGGTTATTGAAGCAGAAACAAGAAATCTCTTTAAAACTGGTGCATGTGTCTCTGCAAAGTGTCACATAGGTCAGAAACCTCAGCGTCATCATGGACATTGGACTCACTATCCAGAGTCACATCCCAGAGGGATGCAGAAAAGCTGGCTGGTGCTTTGATTTCCAGTCATCAAGACATCTGCAATGCACTGCTCATGGCTTCTAACTCACATTTATTTGTATATTTGTTTTAATTGTGGTGTGCAACAGGTTGCCTCTCTTCTTCCTCAGTGTTTTAACTCCTTATAGTGTTGAGGCGGAGGTGCCTGCATGTTGGTTCAAGTATAAAGAGAAATATAACTTTTGCCATAGCGGTGTTTACAAACCATCTTTCTTTCTTTTTTTTTTTTTATCAAATTCAAAATAAAAGCAGAGCTTGGATTTAAGGAAACAGTTGCTACTTGAAGTGTGTTATTTTTTCCAACATTTTCTAGATTAATCTTATATGTGTAAACAAGAAAGTTATATGGAATATTTCCATCTCACCACTTTAAGCAATGAATATAGAAAAAAAATCCTGGAGCCACTATGAAGATATTGAAATTCTAGATGTCAAAACTGCAATATGCAACAACTTTTTCCTCCCATCACTAACCCAATGGCAACAAACATTATGCTGTATCTCCACACCTACACAGACCACCTGAATTTCAATGACCTGACTTGGAACAGATATGGAATAATGGGGCACCTGGCGATAAGAACAGTGGCCTGCAGCAGACCTTGGTAATATCTCCATTACAAACCCTATGAGAACACACAGAAGCAGTGAATACATAAAGTCCAGTCCCAAAGTAGGCAGGGAACATGAAAAAATAAGATGTAGGTCTTTCAGTGCTTTTAAAACAAACCATAACATGAGCATACACACACAAAATAAATATACAGTCACACACGTCATTCATATGCACACAAACAAACAGAAACTCACACACACACAAAACAAATATACAGTCACACACACAACGTCATTCATATGCACACAAACAAACAGAAACTCACACACACACTGTAATACACAAGTAGTCGTAGTCATTCAAACACACACAGGCCTAAACCCTCATCAAAGGCTTCACTCTGGTCTCTATTCAGGGTCCATTGTTACTATAGCGACCAGTTAGCTGGGAGAAGCTCTTTAGAGTGCCCTATCTGGGCTGTTTCCCTTAAAGCGTGATGCAGATCCCATTTCCATCTTCTTACACCATTGACTGATGCTAGCATACAAATAAAACAAAGAGAAACACTGGCTGACTGACAATTAGCTGAGCTTCCAAAGATGAGGGGCCTGCTCGTTAGCTCAGAGATACTGGAGGAGCCTGACTGTCTAGGCTCGGGGCCTATCACCTAAATCTTTTGGTTCTAGATCACTCAAACCATAGAAACCACATTGTCAACCAGCGACTAGCTTATCAAGAGGAAGGAAGAGTGGTTAACTACATAGGACAAAAACATGAACAGGACATGAACTGTAGGGTCAGATGGGGGTCAGTTTGGTCACTTCGTTTGTGCCCTGTCAATTGTTTTAACTTCACCAAATCATATTTCATGGTATTTTTTTATACATGTTGATGACAAGAGTTATATTACGCCAGGAGCTGTTACCCTCTCACTATACTGTATTCTTTCTCCATATCATACAGTTAATGGGCAGAGGTGGTGCCTCACCTGTATCAGAGATGTTCTGTGTACAGCCTCCATCACCACCTCCATGTGGCATCACCACCATGTTAGTCCGCCCCCTATTGTGAATGAGGTTCTGCTGTGAGGGATGAGGGCCTGGATGGGACAGCGGTGGAGGGTTAGGGTTGGGGCGTCCCAGTGGCCTTCCATCAGGGCCCACTGGTCCACCACCTGGGACCATAGGCCTACAGTTACTCATGGAGGAGGCTTGCATCTGGGTCATCATATCAGGAAACTGGCCTGGACGAGAGCCCAGATGGCCCCCAGAGGTGTCCATGTTCTGGCAGTGCTGCATGGCATCTCCTGGACCTCGCAGCCTCTGCTGGGCTAGGATGTTCTGCTGAGGGCCACCAGGGACCATGCCTGTGCTGTCGTAGTGCAGCTGTGCAGCTCCTTGAGGACCAGGCCCTGGGCCGGGGATAAGACCTGGACGATGGCTGCTCCCAGCCAGGTTGTGGGAGCTGTGGCAGCTTATGGATTGGAGAAGCTGTGCCATGGAGGGGTTTGAAGTACAGTTTCCAAAACGACCCACTTTTCGCAGCTGCTCAGTGGCACTGGGCCCTGACATGGGTCCTCCCATGCCTGATTTGTTAAGCATGTTGTAGACCATGTTGTTACTGTTGTCGTGGTTTACAGCAGTGTTGCCTGACGACTGCTTACGTTTGCGCATGGGGTCCTTCTGCTGGGCCATGAGCTTGTCTCTAAGAGCTGCCCGACCACTCTGGCCCTCAGTGTTGGGCAGCATGGTAGAGTTTGGCGGGAGCATGGGGTTTAAAGTGCTTTGTCCCTCCATGCCTCGAGGGCCACTCATAGAGCCAGGGTGCCCACCACCCCCTCCATTAACTCCACCACCTGTGCCTATGCCTGCCATACCAACACCACCACCAGCCATGCCAGCAGTGCTGTTGCCAGCAGCGCTGAGTTTGTTTTGATTTGCTAGCTGTGCTTTGGCTGCAGCTGACAAGAGACTGCTGGCGGGGAAGGAAGTGGCATTCTGTTGGTTGAGGATCTGGTTGAGAGGCATGCCCAGGAGTCCTGGGTGGCCCTTCTGGGAAGCGCTGGGGGTTGCTAAAGAAGAGGATGACGTGGAGGAAGAGGTGGGTGAGTACATGGGGTTGCTGTGCTGCGGGGTGCCAATTGAGTTTCCCATTCCGGGCAACAGCTGGGATTCTTTGTACTGGTGGAGTGGGTCAGTTTTGTTGGTGGAGGGGCTGGAGGGCATGGCTGGCCTGGGAGATCCCATAGCCGACCTGGGGGAACGAGGAGGGACCTTCATGGTGCCACATGGGCCCTGATGCCCTGCAGGCATTGCAAAGTTCCCATGGTCAGAAGAGGTGGAGGATGAGCGTGAGCGATGAGGCGAGGCCTCCATTCTCCCAAGAGCAGGCCCAGCCATGTGGACAGGTGAGGTGACAGGGGATGGGGACATGGAGGAAGCCGGACCACCTTGCTGAGTCCTTTGAACATGGCCACCATGTCCCACAGGCCCAGGCTTCACTGTGGGTAAAGGTAAGTTGCTTGGCAAGGGAACAATAGCGGGAGGGGGTATGTTTACATTCATCATTGGTACCTGAGAGTGGATGTTAGGCTGGAAATTGGAGGGGTTTGGGGCGGTGGGGGGCTGGCTGACTGGTTTATTTGGGATGGGGTCCAAAATGCCTAATGGGTCTTTTTCTGAGGTCAACTGCCTTTTCTGAAGGGCACAGGATGGTGGTATGGCTGGAGGGGGTGGTGCGGGATGCACAGGGGGGTGTGTTTTATGGTGAAAAGCTGCACGGGGCATATCAATACCAGGGGGGAAGTTCCCCCGTGGCATATTCATGTTCATGACAGGGCTTTTGGCAGTAGCCGTTGGGGAGAGGGGCGTGCTAGTCCTCCCTGTCATGGCACAGGATGGCTGGCCCGCAGGGGAGCCATGGAGCATCACACTGGGTGGGGAAAGAGGCGTCCTAGTATTCCCATGGATGGAAGCTGAGCCGGGACTGCCAGCTCCTGGAAAACCACAAGGATTGGTCCTTGGAAAGCCCTCAGGGCTGCCCAGAGTGTCTGCACTGGGAGACTGTGAGCCATCTCCATACAGCTTAGCACTGGAGGGAGGTGGGCTCAGCATGCCTCCATAACCAGCCCTATAAGGGGATTTGGGGCCTGGCTCCCCACTGCCCAGCCTCTGCGACCTGGGGTACCCAGAGTAGACCTCAGGTTGCTGGGTTCCACCCATCTCCTGGGGTGGATACAGCCTCTGCTGCTGCTGTCCAGCTGCCATCATCATCATCTTAAAAGGATGTTTGCAGTCAGAGCCAACAGCACTGTGCACACCATCATGGGGTTTAGTCCTTATTGCTCGTTGAGTCGTAGAATGCACAGATGAAGTACCTTAAGTCCAAAAAAACACATCTGAGTGAAATCAATAAACACTACAAACAGCCAAATACTAATGACACAAATCGCCAAGTAGTTTATATCAGTACCTTACCAAAGTGCATACAACTAAGCAAGTCAACCATTGATAAAAATAAGACTAAACCTAGACATTCATTCTTTTTTTTCCAACCAACAAAGGATTTAAAATCCCAAACGCTAAATTCAGTGTGCATATTGACAATTGGAATTTTCTAGTTAACATTCAGAAACCGTCACCAACATAAGGCTGGCTGCCACTGTTTACTTCACCTGAAATACACCAAGTTGTACATTAAAATGGTTAACATTATACTTGTGTACTTGAGGGCTTAAACAACTCATATACTGATTTGAGTTCAACTGGTCTGCAGCCACAGCATTTGTATATACGCGTACCTCGTCCTGGACTGGTCAGCGTCAGAGGTGGATGCGTCTCCATGCTCTTGTGCAGCGTGGCTACGGCCAGAAGTTTCCTCTTGTGAATGCAGAGTTTGGTGACATCTTCATCTGCTTTCACATCCTCCGCTGTCCTCTGCTTTACAGCTGCCCCTGGGTCGAAGTTGAACACCTGAAAAACAAGAGGACGGGATTTGAGATTAATTTAATCCTGTATCCTAAAATTATACTAAATTATATTTATTAGCATATACATACAGATAATGTTTTTATGTGTTCTATGCATTTGTTATGGTAGTACAATGCATGAAACTTAATAATTTGCTGGTTATAATGTTAATGTACACAAAGCTAGTTACTACAAAGACTATCTGACTAAAAGTCAAAAGTGTTGCAATATTTTCATGTTTAACTCTTTGCAGATGAAAATAATGAAATTTATGCACAAGTTAAGAAGAAACCTAATTAATGTGACAAATTCCATGTGAGATATTAAATTAGAAGGAAGGAGGAGAAAAACTGAGAAGAGCACATGGTCCAGTTTTGTTTCTGACTTATATTTGACGCACCAATGCCTTAATTCTCTGTTTATGAGTTATGAATTTTATAAATTATATATGACGACCCGACTAGATTATCTATTCAGATAGTGAAATGACAAAGAGAAAACACTTACGTATAGCTTTAGGGACAGTCACAACTCGTTTACGTAAGAGCCTGGATATGCAGTGATCGTGAATTGAAAGATAACAGTGAGCTTATGATCATGGGTTTATGACTAATTCAAGGACAAGGCCAGAGGGATTCCGTGCAAGAGGGTCACCAAGGGTCAAACCAGTAACAATGACAAACTGTAACCATGACAAATTGATGTTTTGGAATTGACACTTTAAGGGGCATGTGGAGAAACTAAGGATGATTTGGGGTTGGTGGGGGTTACATGTGTCTTTATTAAAATGCAAGTAAAAAGAGCAGAGAAGCTCCTAGAAGACGCAATACAAGCCTGATCATGGCCTGATCTGACAGACGTGGTGCGTTGGGGACAAATTTAGCTTCAAGAAGGATAATCGGTCGGATTACCCCGTGTATACGGGTGATACAGTGGATGCCTCACAAGACCCCGACATTTGTCGTTTGGTCATTCACAGAGACGAGCGAAGTGTTCAGGTTGAATGTACTTAACAACTTGAGCGTGTAGGGAGTGAAGAACTGTATTTATGCTTCAGGAGTGATTCGACAGCATCTGATGGTCATTTTAAACCTTTTTTTTTTTACATCGTGAAAAATGGTCTATAATGGAATTAAATCTATGACATTAACTCAAGCTGGCCACAGCCACTGTGCTCCATTAAGTTTTACAGCCGTCTTTTTAAGCTGACTCATGATGTCAATTTCAAAATCAAGAAGACGCATTCAACAAAAGCAAAAGCATAGTTTTAACAATAACCTGGTTTCACTCATCCTTGACTACATTTTTGATCGCCATGGAGAAACTGTTTGACTCCTCACATATATGGTTAATTTATCATCATTTCTCCCTTCATTCCTTCCCTCCATGTGGTCACAAATGTACCCATATGTAATGTTTCCTATTTTGAGGCCAAGAGCTGATTGTCTGCTCAGAATTAAAAATCTAGTCTGAAGAGGGTCACTGTCAGTGATATTGAGCAAGGGCAAGTTCTGTATCATTATCACATCTGCTCTCCAAAAAAAATTAAATGAAAAAAAATCTTACAATTGTACAACGTGAATAGAAAGTTAAATTAAATATTTTTGCACTTGAGTCCACTTGATACCAACATGAATCAACCGAGCGTATGGCACAGACTCCCGAAAAGTCTGCAGACACTGTCCAGATAGGCAAAACCCCTGCACAACCAAGCATAGAACACCTTCACTGACCTTTACATCTCCTCTAAGAGTAACTACTGGAAAATGTACTAGAGAAACATAAAATCTTATCTTTAAAAGTGTGACTGTTAAGTGTTAAACACAACCTGTAACAGCAGGAACAAGATCAGATGCGTGATCTTTAAGCTAAATCCAAATCCGTCTTAACGTCACCGGCTGTTGCAAAAACGACGTGTTCATAAATTTACCTTCACTATTAAGTTACAATGAACATCTAAAGAATAAAGCTTGTTATAAAAATTATTACGTTTCGATTTGATTGACTGTTTTTAATCAGTTACAGCATTTTAATCTCATTTGCAGATTGTGGCTTCCACCTCAATCTTTTATTATTCTGGAGCCAATTTAAAAGCTGCAAAACCTGCAAACAAACAAAAATTACCTTGTGGAGGATGAGTGGGCACTCCAGGCCGCATTTGCAGGTTCCATCTGTCAGCAGGTAGGTCTTCACCTGCTCCAAGCTGGACAGCACCGAGCCACTGGGACTGCACACAGAAAAACAACATTATTCTTAGGGGAGACTTCAGCTGCGCTCTGATGTGCTACAGAACACTGAATTTCTTTTATTTATATGATTTAAAAACAACAACTGAAGTACTTTTATAGGAGTAGAAGCCCAAATTATACAGGTAGTGGACAACAGTCACTGGACAATATAATTGTAAATAAAAAGCCTAAAACTAGCACAAATTAATATTTCAATATGCAAGCAATAGGTGGTAAATGTCAGCTTGGATATATCACTGAACAGATGGAAAATTACCCAAATTCTCTGCAGTCATCTCACCTATTTATATTTATTCATTTAATTATTTATTAGTGGGAGGAAATGGTAGATTTTAAAAAAGTGGAGACACTTCTTTCACTGGTAGGTGAAAAATAAACATTACCAAAATAAAACCTGAGAAAACCTGAATCATAACTCCACTGAAAGATCTCAAACATGCCGCTACAAAAAGAACATCATGTACCACTGGTTGCTCCTATAAAACATATACACCGATGTGACTGAATCATCGCTCGCAACAGCTGTGAAAATATCTGCTGTGAGGATCTACAGCTGCACATCCCCGAAGCAAATGAACACTTTAAATGTAAAAGAACATGAGCAAATACAGGTGTGCAGTGACAGTATCAGGCCACGGTCACAGACAAGATTCTTTCCAACACCCAAAATAAACCTGACACCAGCCAACTGCTTTAGTTCATTGTGGTTCGTAAATACACATGCTGGTGTTCATACGCCAGGAAGGACACCACCTACCAGTGACTGGTGGAGGGTCCAACTCATTAGTAAAAAGCCCCTGTTGCACCAGCTGAGTGGATGTTGTAAACAAATGACTTGTGGCTTGTGAAATCTGCCACATCCAACGTTTACCAGGATATATTAGTTATTTTCCTGTCTAAGAAAACACGTGGGCCGCAGTTTCGCCCGTGTTACGGATGACGCCATGAGCGACTAGGTTTCCACCACAGCTTCACTAAAGCAGTTATGAGAATCATCACGACTCCTCACAGTAATTAACACCATCGAAAATTCACCATGTTTCCATTCTCCTGCAGAGCCAGTCACCTAGAGGAACTCTTACGCCTGTGTAGCAACAAAACAAGCCTGTGGGTGCTCACCAACTTTAAAAGAACGACCAGAAAAAAAAAAAAAATAAATTTCAGTTTCACTGTGCAAATATTTAGAACAATCTCTGGTTTCAGCTTCTCGGATGTGATGCTTCTGTTCCCTGTTTTATTATTATGATAAATTAACTGTTGCTTTTTGATGATTTTGGACCATTGTTGGGACAAATGGGAGATTTGGGGACATCAAATATTTATAGTTTATTTTAAAATTCCATTAATTTCAGTGATGAGGCCTGTCATATGTGTTATCAACTTAGCGTACGTCATATACAAAGCACTGGGCAGTTGCTGGACGACAGGAAGGTCGCCCTTCTCAAGAAGAACGAAGACGGCGCTGGCTCGCAGTACATCACTAAATTAGCACGTAAGTTTGCCAGCTGTCTAATATGTGTTGCTGTTTAACTGGAGACTCAAATGAGACTGTTTGAGTGACACGAGTGGGTTCGATTCAAGTCTGATGCTTGTAAATAATAAGACATGTAAAAGCAGCAGAAGGCATAGCATGACCAGTGTTTCAGCGTGTGATATGGGGGCGTTCAGGGACTGCACTGAGAGTAGTTCACATGTGTTTTGGAAGCTCCCCTGGGACATTATATCGTCCAATGAAAGCAGATATTTTCACAGGCCTCATTGATACATGTTTTTCTTACCTTATGTATACAACCCCTCCACCATGCTCCGCCTTGCGCTGCCAGCCAATGGGGACCTGGACAGGAACGGCCTGCCTCTCATCTCCCGCCTCACAGTCCTTTCCACCGTTCATTGCTCCACTGGTTTTACACTCAACACCTCAGAGGTATATCTATCAGACATCGACCAGTGTCTCCGCAATGAACGTCATGTTCGTCTTCCAAAGCCGTGGTGGAGGTGGTGGTGGGAGGGTGGAGAAAATGGGTGGGGCTGCAGGATTATGCTTCAGTGTGGGACTCTGCTCTCAGGTGGAGCTGATGGGGTGGTGGGTAGGGTGAGGCGAGCTCACGGCAGACCCTACCCTTTGAGCTGCTTCATGGCTACAGTGCTGAATGGCGCGTGGACTTCCATTACTGCATCTTGTCGTTCAGAGCCATCCGACTCAGGAAGATGCTGGCTGAAAAGGTGAGGATCACGATTCAGCGTGCGCTGCGCTTTCACAAGAAAGTTTATTGTCAGTTTTTTACCATTTGTCGTATGCTGCCCAGAATACTGTCCCTCAGTCAGACAAACAGAGTGTGTTCAACATATTGGTTCCCAAACGCAGTTGGGTAGTGGTGCTCCCATGGTTTCTGTGAATGGAGAACAAATGAGAAAAGCGCATGAATTATTGGTCAATTAACTAAAAGTCCAAACTTAATTCTGATATCAGTGTTTTCATATGCTCAATATTTCAATAATTCAAAAAAGACAAGAAAGAACCCATTAAATTTTACACAGCATCACTGGCAGTTTTTACTTCTCTCTCAGAAAGTGAATTTCAAACACTGAAGCCCATCAAAGCTGGTAAATCAGGCTGAATTCAGTCTGTGAGTGATGGAGCTTCATGTAAAGCTTCCTCTCAGCCGCCGGTGCTGCTGACTCATAACTGCCCTGTGAGCTGCTGAGACCAAACCCAGTGACACCACCACAGACGAAGAGAGGCTAAGAGGGTACTGCTAATGGTGGCACAGTAAAAAAAATAAAAATAAAAAAACGAGGGAGCAATTCAACATATGCCGTTTATACTGAAATACGTAGCAGCAACACTCACACCTCATCATCTCAGGAGAGGCACATAGCGTCCTATCAGAGAAACCACCACGTCATTAAAATCTCATTTCCTGTGTTTGGAAAACGCAGAGGTAACAGAGAAAACATAATTTCTATTGTTGTGTTCACACTGGAGGAAAAAAAACGATTTTCTAACAAGTGCTTGGTGCAGTGTTGCTGTTTGAGGATGTCTCCAACTGTGACAAATGTTTCACCTCTATCTTTAAAGGTTTCTATTTGATATTTAGTTTTTTATTCTTTGTTTAATTATATCACAAAAGGAAATGCAGGACAGACGGAAGGAGGTGTAATGTACAGTTAAGGTTCTGGACCAGATTCAAACCAAAGATATTTTGATTAAAAGTGACATAGGTGCCTTAGCCAAAACCTTTCCATCTTAACTTTTGGCAAAGCCAACACTCTCAATCTGCCACCTTGCTAATGTGAAAGCACAAATTTAAATCTCAACTTTTACCAGTGTACTGCTCATGTCACCCGCCACTTCCTGACTCAACAACTACCACGTCCAAATTACACACAGCACCTACCAATCTCCAACCTTCACTGCAGGTTGATCTATTTTTAAAATTAGGCTTTTGGCCTTTTTGCATTTACTGTTCACAGCAGCAAGAAAGGGACAGACAGAGGATGAATGTCAGAAATGAAGCATGGATTCAATTATCTGCACTGGAAACATCTTAAGGTGGAACTTTAAAATTTAAGACGGACACCTCTTTCTGCTTCCAGCCACGACGTTGTAGGTAAATCTGTAGATTTAGTAGCTGAAGACATGGTTGACACACGTCTCCTTAAAGAAAGGTCACTGGGCCCACTGGGCCCACACAAGGATGAAGTCAATTTTAAGAAAGCAGAGGAAACGCACTCAGTAAACACACCTCCACTGCAAAGCGTCTGCTTGCCCTGACTGGCGCGCTCTGTCTCAGTAGGCTCCAAGTCAGAAAGGGAAGCTGTGAAGTACAAGTTACCTGGATGTAGCCACAGTTATAAGTATGTGTCCTCCATCGCGTCATATCACAAATTAAATTAAATAACATCACGGATACAGAAACTGAATGTAACAGATCTAACAGTGAATCTAAAGACGCATCATATTTAAGGGAAGGTACAAAATCCAACAGAGAATGTGATCAATGTTTGTGTACATAGTGGAAGAAGATAATAATTTTATAAAGCTATGGAATCACTGCTGGAATAAAAATGGAAGCTGGAAATGCAATTATCATGCAACAATTGAGTCCTGAAAATACCGGTGGCACCAGAGGAGATGGTTGTGCTTGTCATTTCAGTGCAACTTTTTTTTATTTAGCTGCATGAAAAAGAAGAAAATAAAGATTCCGCCTCCATCCTCATTTTGTCCTTACTACGAGTGTGGTGGTGGCTGTTACCATCACAAAGATGGTGGAGAGAAATGTCCTTAAGAAAATGACAAGGAAGTAATGTGAAGCCTGACTACGTCACTGCAGAGTCACCGACGCTTGCAATTTGAGACAACACTGCAAAAATGGTGCGAGCATCATACATTTTAAGGCATCCAGGATGGTAAATCTGATCTATCTGATAAGGTGAAAAGTGAAAACAATGAACAAAAATCTAAATTATTCCCAGCGTTCCTCCCAAATGTAACACGAATGAAAAGAAGCAGCGCCAGTGGAAATATATTTTGGGGGAAAAGACCAGTTTTGGCACAAAAGTAACTTGCGTGTGATGGGAAAAAATACACAGTTTGGACTCTGTCCAGCTGCAAACTTCATGTAAACAGTGTAGAATAAGAAGAGGATTAGGGGGAAAGTAAATAGAGAACTAGACATAAAGCTGTAAAGTTACAGAAATGTAGTTTCAGGAAAAATATAAAAAAACATGTTTGAAATAAGAAATGACATCAAAATAATAAGTGGAACCACAGCTAAAGATTCCTGAGCAACCAAATAAGGGTGGTAGGTTGTGGAAAACACTGCACTCTGACATCTGAATTTTAAAGAATATAATCAGACAAAGAAGCTCACATGTATTTTGCTACACAGACATGAGGTGGTTTTCTTCGTCTTGCACTCTGGTATAATCAAAGTAATTCTCATTGTGATATTTAGAATATAATGTCCTTTTTCATTATTGCAGTGATCATGTCTGGCATTTACATGACCTGTAACGAAGGTCTAGCGAACACACAATCACTTGTGCCTTGACTCATCCTGGTCAGAACGAAGAAAACTAACTTTTTATCTACTTGTCGGTGGAACTGTACCCACCGACTCATGATTCTGAACAGAAAACGACCTTCCAACGACGACCGCAGAGGAACACAGCAATAGTACATTTCCACTCAGCCCTGTACCAATGTAGGCTTTAATTCTTCACTGACTGCCAAATGAATAAAGCCAATTAAAAGTGATAACAGTGAGGTAGTAGGCTTTTTTCAGATGTGCAAAATCAAGGGAACACGATTTCAGTCCTGTACAACCTTAAAAGATAAAAACATGCTGACCCTGAATGTGATTCACAGCAGCCCTGTCTCTGTGTGATTTAACGTCTAGTTCATCTGTCACACTCTGAACACCATGTCGGAATAAAGTGTGTTTAGGGAGGTGACACCAAGAATCAGATTGCATTTAAGATCAGATTTTCATCTGTTGGGCTGCTGCTAAATACATACAAATGCATCTGGCCACACAGGTAAATTACAAATTGTGGTGCTCCTATGTGTCACATTGAACGTGGACAGCATTTGGGGGGTTTATCATGTAATATACACAATATAAAGCCGCTAATGACCCATTTAAGATAACAAATGTCTCTCAACAGTCCCACCAATTGTCCACTTAAAACAAAAATGCACTTAGTGCAAATAAACTGTCTGTCATATGTTGTCAGATAAAGCAAGAGTAGAAAATGAGCAGCAACTAATGCACAAAGCATGTTCTGTTGGTAAAGTACAATCCAGGGCATGATAAAAAAGGAGTAAGTGTGCAACACTAAAAATGTAAAGTACTATGATCAGGTCTTCCTTCAGTGAACTTCACTGCTCTTTTTGCAGCGTGCTAGACTAAATCCATGAATTTCAAATCTTGCTGTAATCCCGTGGAGTTGGCTGAGGCTATCTTTGGATGTAAATTAGCCATAATGTCCTGCAGCAGTCTTCAAAGTTGACAGCTACACAAGTTGGCTAGCTCGATGACAAGACTTTTTCCCTAAAACTGGAGAGCATGACAACCAGCTTGTGTACACTACCAACGCAGCCAAAGGTGCCTAAGCGTTAGATAATAGCCAATTAACATTAGCCAGACTGCCTACCAACTGTGCCAAGTGCTGCTTTATTAACGTTTTAGCGACAGCCGTGCGGCGTTAAAGGTTTAGGCTACCACAGGGCGAGACGTGCAGCTTAAACTCCATCGTCCGTGGGCCTCCGCGTTAAAAACTGGCCGTGTCAACAAGCGAAAACAGCCTTGTCTGACTGTGCTTTTTGATGCATTGGACACAGTATCTGAACTAGCTGGGGGTTAGCATGCCAAGCGTCAGCTGTCTAGCTGCCGCTAGTTAGCTAGCCAGCTAGCTTGTTGTAACGAAAATGAATTAGACGGCGAGCTCGGCTACGCTAATAACGTTTTAGCAATTAATTAGCAAACCGTAACCTGGGTCGAGTACGTTGAGGACCCGCAGCCCAGATTCCGACATTAAATTGTCGAAGTACAAAGCAGCTAGGCCCGCGTTATGTTTCGAGCCAAGGGGCCAGGCGAGGCCAGGGCCAGGCCGAGTTAGCACGGATTAGCTTAGCATGCTAGCTAGCAGCCGTGCTAACCCGTTGCGTTTGCAGAGAGAGAGCGAAGAAGAAGAGAGAGACGCTTTTCAGGCACTAACGTTTCTGTCTGCGTCAAATCACGCCGTAAACAGTCCGTTCTTACCCGGGCATCCCTGCAAATGCGTACCGGCGCTGAAGCAGTGAAACAGGCGAGCAACAGTGCGTTTGAGACCTTAAGAAAAATAAGAATAAGAAGCCTACCCATTAGTTCTCTGCCTCTGCTGGTTCTCCTACACTGGGATATTGGAAATGATGGAGAGCCGCACCGCGCATGCGTCGAGCAGGAGCAGCCAGCAGATGGGAGAGGTGATTTACATTTCATCCGGAGCTCAAATATACATCAAACGTGCAAAAAGGTTACGAGTAAAGTGTAGTGGTGGAGAAAGTATTCAGACTTTCTACTTAAGTAAAATACAACACTGTTAAAACAGTCAATTGCACGTCATTGAACAGCAGAACAAGTAAAAGTATGACTACAATCAGGCAAATGTATTTAAGATATAACAAGTAGAATTGTGCAAAAAATGAAGATGAAAACATCTGCAATACTTTTATACTACATATGGAGAATGAGAATTTTGAAAATATTGCTGGATACTGCTGGAAAACCTGAAAGACTCAAATGACCCCTGTTGTATATTGTACATTATTATTATTATTATTATCATGACTTGTGCATTCGTGTAAAAGCAGCATTTTATTGTTGTAGCTGGTTGAGGTGGAGCTAAGTTGGAACTGTTTCAAATAATACTGCAACTGGTGATTGTTTTTGATATGGATTAATCTGCTGATTAATAAACAGACGTTTATCCAAACCAAACACCGCTCTGCACTGTCGTTCCTTTATACAACCTCAGTAATGAGTTGCTTTAGTTTTTTGTTAAATGAATGGGCTTTTGAAACCTTCCTGCAGTTGAAGCAGTCCATCAGAGGAACATATTATTCTCCAGGGTCTGTGTAAAAGGAAGATACAGGATAAACAAGATGAAGGATCATCAAATAGGGATGTCCTTTAATGATCGTTTGGTCTTATCATTAAGGCTGATATGTGAAAAACAGTGTATCTAACAGTGTAACTATAAAACATGCAAATCCACTACCATTATTCTTCAATACACAACACATAAACCCCAGTATTACAAACAACAGGAAGTAGCAAACACACATTTTATTTGATAATAAGCCTATCCATCCTCAGGACTGAACATAATAATCACTAATTGTTAATATAATAAAACTCGCTAATAATAATCCCATCGGCAGGACAAAGTTATTTTGCTATTAGCCAGGAGCTACAGAGCCATATTTAATGAGACATGCAAATTGCTAGAATGTCAATAATTAATTACAGTAATTGGAACGTTTCACCAGTCTCTTTCGTATTTTATCAACCACTGTGAAACAATTCACATTTATTGACAGGATCATCTGACATTAACAGGAATATAGTGACAGATATTCCATTTTCCAGAGTGTATTTAGGTGCATGAACATGGTACTGAAGTAAAAACAAAATGCTTTTTACTTTTATAAATAAAGAATATAATGCTAAAAACAAAAGAACAGTACAGTCATTTGAAGTGAAAAGGAGATGCAGCTCAGGGTGGAAATACTTGAGTTTTGTCTGAAGGTCAAACCTGAGGAGACGTTAAATTAATTCAGTGTATGGCTGCAGTAAAAGGGCCGCTTCATGTATTTTTAAGGGCAAACACACACAGCCGAACGTGTGAGCGGAGAGTTGTATTTTAGAATAATGTGACAGACTTAATGCGAGAGGAGACTGGGAGAAGATTTGCGAGATATCTGGTGGTTTATTGTGCTTTTTTTTCACCAGTCAACCAAAAGCCACAGGAAGGCGTTATGAAGGCGACCCTCGAGCCATTCACATGAGCTTTACTCCTAATTTTTATCACAATCCGAGTGGTTGTGGCAGTTTTGCAGATTTAAGCAGTTTTTATATTATATTTTCCTATAAATATAAAACCTATACATTTTAAATACTAGTTTTACAGATGTTTTACATTTTTTTACATCCTGTATGTATTTGTAAAATACTTAGTTACAGTAGAGGACCAATTGTGAATGACAACAAAGTTTTTAAAGGAAAATGCAAACATTTATTTATTATTTATTTAAACGAACTGAGTTCTATGTTTCAAACAAAGCTACTTTTGATCAAAGTGCTCAGAACTTGGTTCGCAAATGAGAACCGAACCAGTAATGTATGGGTCAAAATGCCGTGTAAGTGGATCACTGTTCGTTTTCATGGGATTTGTTGAAAACATAGGCTTAAGATCATCAGACTTATTTTAAGGAGGACAAACATAGTGATTTTTATTCACAGTCTGTTTAGTATAAATACGCCCAAAATCAGGAGCTGTGAAAACTGCAGTATCCTTCATTGCCTGTAGTTGGCACAAGTGTTGAAACTGCAGTAACTATGACTTTATTTGCCTGTAGGTGGCAGAATTTCTCGGTCTTAAATGCAACTATTATTTCACTCTATTATTATTATTTTTATTATTATTACTGAATTATTGTAATTATCCTACACATTCTTACAATGTCGGTGCCATTCTTCTCTATTCTATTCTAATCTATTCTATTGTATTTTCTTCTGAGCCTCGGCCAATCAGAGCCGGAGATGAAGTCATGGCAGGAAGTCGTCATCGCTGTCGGAACAGCATTCCCGCGAAGGTTGAGGCCCGTCAGTGGACGCTTTGCTGTCTTCTCTTGGTACGTGTTGCTGTTATTTTATGTCTGTATATTCCTGGACTAACTAATGCAGAATCCACGTGTTGCTTCGTTGCAGCTGCTTTACTTTTTTAACGTCCACATTCAGCGTGGGAAGGAAGTGATACCAAACTCCATTCTTAGTTTATGAGAGATTAATGCCTCCTAGCTTGTCGGGAAAATTAGGATCTATCTTGCATAAAAACTGCGACAGTTTCTGAATGATTATGTGTCACTTTATAATTCGGGATATCTACTATATACTAAGATTTCAGGGGTTTTGTCATGTTCTAAAGAAACCTCCGAGTTTGCTTGTGAACAGTCTTGGTCTGTTATTAAAGTGAAAATTATATTCAAATAGACATTTCTCGTTGTGTTAGCTGTATGCCGATTTGAAAGGGGCGTTATGATCATCAATTAGAGACCTTCAACACTGTTCCAACATGTGCGCACCTGTGTAAAAAGCGACATACTGTGATGTTTTGACGAATACTGGCTCGGAGTTCGGCGTAAACATGTGAACATGTGAAGACAAGATCATTAATGAGAGCCAAAGCTGTAGTAGTCACTATGTTTTTGCGTTTATTTAAGAGAAAATTGCGTTTTCTGCAGATTTTATTAGTAAAATAGATTAAATGCATAATTGAATTTAACAACTGTAGCCCCTGCCTTGTGTGTATTGTGCAGGTGAGGCGACATTTAACTGCAGAAAGTAAAACTGGAGGGGGGGCACAACAACTGTTAAAATGTATTTTAGCCAATGAACAATGTGTTTTGCTGTTTAGATCTGCACCATCATGAGTAAGAGGAAGGTGAAAGACGATCATATGCCAGTGGGAGAATGCATCACTCAGGTTTGTATCGGCCTGCATTAACATCATTTACACACTCAAGAGCAACTGAATTGCAGCACGATACACAAATAAATTGGTGTGTGTTTTTATTCATCTTCATTTGCAGGTTCAAAAGATTTTAAGGGAGCGGCTTTGCCTTCAGAAGCTTCCTGAGAAGCCGGAGGGTGTAGAAGCTCAACACAAGTAGGTTTATTTGAGTGATTCTGGGGACAATCGTGATTTATTTTGATGTGTTTTAGATTAGTTATTTTGAGAATTTGTACTTTCAATTCTGGAATAAATGAAAAAATGTACAGGAGAACTGTAAAAGCGGGAAAAGCATAGTTTTACAAGTCTGGTTTGGATTTGTGTGGTTACTAACAATTGTGTTTTCAGTTATTCGTTACCATCTTGTTGGTTTTTCTGTTAAAACAAGGTCCAGAATCCCAAAATATGCACTTTACTATCCCAGGAAACATCAAATAATTTAGCATTTTTGATTTGCCTGACATTTAAATAAGGATGTTCTTAGTTTACACATCTTAAATGGTTCAGAAAGGACACATAGAGTTAGGAAACTGTTGTTATTGTAAATAATTGATGTGGTTCGGTAGTTGAGTTTAACAGTAGTTTACCAGTGTCATCTGTAATAAAGAGATCACTGTGAGCTTCAGTGACCCAGTTCAGTCTCACCTGGCTGACAGCTCTGTCCCAGTTTGGAGGCTGGAAAAGTTCCCAGTAGACGCAACATGAGCGTCCCAGGTGTGGCTGACATCCACCTCCAACACTGAGGATTTAATTATTTTTCCTCATTAAAAAGAGCTGCTCATGCAGGTCTCTTCATTCTCAAGGAAAATAGACACGTTGCCAAAATATGAGCCTAATACACCGTTTATATTCTGCACCTGGAGAAGTATTGTGGTCGTTGTGGTCAAAACAGTGCATTTTCAGACACCTCCTGGAGCTGCTGAAGCGGACGGCCATCCACGGGGAGAGTAACTCGGTGCTAATCGTCGGTCCCAGAGGAGCGGGCAAAACAATGGTGAGCCTCTGCAGCGGGCTTAAAATGGGGTTATGTGTAAAAATGTCTGAAAAGAGGATGGGTTGTGTTGAAGTATGTGTTAAATCCTTGGAGGGTTGTAACGTGTGATGGTGTCCGGGTTTGTGTTTTTCTGTCTGCAGCTGCTGAAGTGTGTGTTGAGGGATCTGCTGGAGGATAAAGAAGTGCAGAAAAACCTGCTACAGGTTCACCTTAATGGTACAAAACCTGGTTCCCCACCAAACCTCACTTTATTTATTCACAATTTAAGGATGTGTAAGATCTCTAGTTTCTGGGTTTGTTCCTTGTTTCTGTAGGTCTTCTGCAGACAGATGACAGAATTGCACTAAAAGAAATAACTCGGCAACTGCACTTGGAAAATGCAGTCGGTGACAAAGTATTTGTAAGTATTAAGAAAGAGTTTTACCTTTTGTCATGAATAATGCAGTTTCACTGCTTAGTACACCAGTGTCTCTTTGCTCTCAGGGAAGCTTTGCAGAGAATCTGGCTTTCCTGCTGGAGGCACTGAAGAAAGGTCAGCAGTGTTGCATTTTAGAAAATCATTTTTGCATGTTTTTAAACTAAATTACACAAGTTTAAGGCCATTAAAGGAAGGTGTAATGTGTGACACGTTTGCTCTTCTGGTACCACCCAGGCGATCGCAGCAGCAGCCGCCCGGTGTTGTTTGTCCTGGATGAGTTCGACCTGTTCGCCCACCATAAGAACCAAACTCTGCTCTACAACTTGTTTGATGTCTCCCAGTCTGCCCAGGCGCCCATCGCTGTGGTCGGCCTCACCTGCAGACTGGTGGGCTTCAGAATCTCATTTCATTTACTGACTCGGAGTAAAAATATCTCCACCGTCCTGAGCGACATGTTTCTGTGGTTCATTTTCTTTTCAGGATGTTCTGGAGCTCTTGGAGAAGCGTGTAAAGTCGCGGTTTTCCCATCGTCAGATCCACCTCCTGAGCAGCCTGACCTTCACTCAGTACCTGGAGCGGGTCCGAACGCAGCTCAGCTTGCCGGGCAATTTTCCTGATTCCAAGTTTGCTCAAGACTGGAACGCCAGTATCAAGGTGGATCAAGGAAGGAGAATAAATCAAACAGTGCAGTCGAGTTGTTCACAGTCAAATTGATGAAATTGACTGGTTACATTTCCTTTTTACACTGGTTGGATTTTACAGAAAAACTTGACTCGTCTTCTCTTTGTTTTGTTTCCACAGACTTTGTGTGAAGATAAATCAGTCGAGGAGGTTTTGCAGAGACACTTCAACTCTAGTACAGACTTCCGGTCAATGCACATGCTGCTGGTGAGGCCGACACCCACATATCATGTTAAACACTGCACGTACCGTTTGGTTTGATGCAGACATTTCATAATAAATGATATGCACTGTATCATTGATGTGTTTGTCTAAGGCTTCAAATATGGCGTTTGAGTAAAAGACCTTAATGAGAATCTAACGTTGTCTAAAGTTGTTTGTTGCTGCTGCTGAACGTCTTTTTGTGTTTTTTGCTGCAGATGTTGTGTCTGAGTCGCGTCTCTGTAGCCAAACCTACCATCAAACCTGCCGACCTCTTGGAGGCCAGCAGGCTGTGTTTATCCGACGCCAAGGCCAACATGCTTCACGGTAAAATCCAAATGAAAAGAGAAACATCTTTAGTGATGTACTTCAGACAGTTTACATCAATTATTGTTTCTTTTTTTTTTTTTTTTAGGTCTGTCCATCTTGGAGCTGTGTCTGATCATTGCCATTAAGCACCTCAATGACGTCTACGAAGGAGAACCGTTCAATCTCCAGATGGTTCACAACGGTACGGCCGCATACAACTTCACCTAGTGCTTGTTTTTTAAAGCTGCACTTCAAAAAAACGGCTCAAGTGACATGAAAAACTTCACTTAAAAGTATAAACGGAGCTCATGTCAGTGCAATTGGGAAAACCCCTGAGGTTGTACATGCATGTGAAGAACACAAATGACATCATCAAGGGAAATAAGGAAGTATTGTGCTGATGCTAAAGTGTAAAGATTGTGCGATTGTGAGTCAAACGTCAGCCAGTATGTGAATTTTTTTGCCTGGAAATGTCTTTGACTTTTCTACACGTCCTGTTTTTCAGAGTTTAAGAAGTTCCTGCAGAGGAAATCAAACTCCATGTACAACTTTGAGCAGCCTGTCGTCATGAAGGTTGGTTATTTAGTTTAGAGATTTCCTGCCACTGACACAAAAACAGCTTCAACACTTTAGATTTTTGGAGTCTGATAATATTAAATCTACTGATTGACACACCCTTCAGCCCCGACTGGGAGAGAAGTCTAGGAGAAGTAATTGATATTAATATTTAAAGACATTTACTGATAGTGTCGCTGCCCCAACCAACCCCCTCGTTCCAGCCTTTGCTTCTTACCATCCTCAGGCCTTCGAGCACCTGCAGCAGCTGGAGCTGATCCGGCCGATCGACAGCTCCTCAGCCAAAACTCAGAGGGAGTACCAGCTCATGAGACTCATGCTGGACCACAGTCAGATCATGGAGGCCCTGCAGAAGTACCCACAGTGCCCCACTGATGTCAAGCAGTGGGCCATGTCGGCGTTCGGCTGAGACTCTGCGTACCTTTGGACTTCATGTAGATGTTTACTGGCTGTGGTCCAGCGCTGCTAGAGAAAAATGTGACATCATACCACAAAGTCTGGATCACAAGGACCGTGTGATCGATGAGCTTCAAAACTTATTTCATGTTTATGGATTTGATAAAATTGTAAAATAAAAACTATTATCCCCTTAAAAAAATACAATTTTTTAACAAAAATTCAATGAAGGATTTCAGCAGAATTTCTTGATAAATGCTTATATATTGTTGGTAAAACAAGACATCTGTTACCCTACATCTAGTAATCTCAGACTCTTGAATGCTCCCATCTAGTGGTGAATTTCTGCAATCTCAACATCAGCCTGTACAGAGGAACAAAGTTATCAGTGCGGGTGATGCTGTCTAATTCTGATGCCTGTCACTGCAAGGTTAACCTGCAAAAGTAGTATGTTTAATGCTTATGTAACTGTAACTCAGGGATACATTTTGCTTAAACTAACAGTGATATTCTTTTTAACTCCACTCACACACGGTGTTAACAGGTCAGTTTCTATCCAGGATATTTTAGGGCTGTGCAAAGTTAAACGGGTGCAGGGCCTTTCTTGCAAATGAGCTTTCCTGGTGTGTTAAATAGAGGCTAAATTGAAGGGTAGAATACTGTGAATTTTACCTGAAAAGTAAAAAAGTAGCTTGTAGCTTGACTGTTGAGTGATTCAAACTATTTATATATAAACGATTAAGTTTATATTTTAGGAAGTTATTGTAGGCTGTGTTTTCCATAGTACCTACCTCTAATAGTAAAGCTTTTTTATTTCCTGGAAAGGAGGATGAAATACTGAAATTGCTAAAGTTGAATGAACTATTATTGTGCTACGTGCTACGCTGTGTCATTATCTTGAGCCATTTGAGGGTTAGAGCTCTCCTTGCATTATTTCAGGAAATTACAACAAAATTGCAATCCTGTGAAATAAGTGTTTCTACCTTGTAATGGCAATTGTCAGACAAATAGGAATAAAGTCAGTCAGTGAAATAAAAACCATCAGTGCTCACAATCTAAAAACACATTTATTTACACCACGTGGATCACTTCAGCTGATAAAAACCACGGCTGGGTAATATTAGCCAGTCATGGCAATATTAGTGAGTTACAGCGCTGATCACGGAACAATCCTGCCTCCTCTGGGATAATGTATTCAGGGTTTCTCAATGTTTCTGAATTACTGTTTTTGCTGTATTTTTCTCCAATCCTCCCTTCTCCTTTCACTGGAAGGTCAGAGGTCAGGGTGAGAACCCTAGAGCTGGTAAAGACTTATTCCTGCTCAGGAAAACCCAATGGGATGCTTTTGTTGTACTTCCTACACATTTTCCAGTTTGACATTCCAGAACTATTTTCACATTTTTGTCAGCAACGTAAAACATACAATCACATGTGACAGGAGCAGAGAAACATTTTCATTATTTTTAGAGATGTTTTACACACAACCCACTGAAATTTCATGACCAAAAAACCAACAATAATGCAACGGTTTCTTCCAGCTTTGAAACCCAGAAACCCCGTAAGTATCATTACCGTTACAGGCTGTGGTGGCAGATCCCGGATAAGCGCTGTAACTCCAGAGCCTTAAAGAAATATAGGGTCAAAAACGCTTGTAGTGTTTTTGTTTTATAGAAATTTCAGGCCTGGCAACAAGATTTGTCTTGCTGGCGAGGTCACTGGAGTTCAATGTTTCCTCTAAAATTCTTACCAACAGTGGAAGAAAGCAGGTGATTAAGATGCTGGAATGAAATATCTAGAGCGGATGATTGTATTATCACATATGGAGTATTGCAACTGCTCTTAAAGAGCTTCAGGGGTTTGTTAAAATGTAAATACTAAGGGACCCAAATAAGCTCCTTGAGGAATACCCCAGATTAAACGTTCCTCATTGGCTAAATCATTTTCTGCTGATGAAACCTTAAGTGCTTCTTGCTTTCCTTAAGTACTCCAATGAGCCTCTAGCTTTTAGCTTACACAAAGCTCAACTTAAAAGTTTTTCGCATAGTAAAGGACAATTTTTATGCAGCTGGGCCAGGCCCCACTGAGTCAGAACACAAGAAAAGTATAAATCAATGTAGAGGAAACACTGAAGTTCAACACGCACTTATAAATATTCAGCTGAGAGTATATAGTTAATACAGGTATTTATGTTCTCATGTCTGTACAGATCCTAGACTGCTTAAAATAGTGGGGGCAACAAGACACAAATGTTTCACTGGTAGTTTATATGCACAGCAATGTGAAGTGCTGGGCTGGAGGAAGTCAAGACAGAAAAAAAGTAAAGCCTGCACAGAGGAAACCCATTCATATACATTTAAATTAAGTTCAGATTCAACACTCACTTGAGTCATACTTGCTTAGACAGTCGAGAACTGAGAACAAGCATAAAGGTTTGGCTCTGTCTGCAACTGCCTGAATCAAGTGTTTCTAGATGTTCAGACAAAGTCAAACGCTTGCCAGGCATTAAGAAGACTGCAAAAAAGGTGGTTGTGGAAATTTAGGTGCTAGATAACTTTTGTTATCTTCGTTCCTGTTCTATTCTCCTCCCTTCATCTGGACTGTGAACTGTTCAGAAGTTAACTGTATAACCAAGAGGTGTATGAATGGATCTCCATGTGCGGTGGTTTTACTAGTTTCTACAGCGATGGGGCACAATCACACGAAACCAGCCAAACGCAAAGCCCTCTAAAGTTACACAGGGCCGGGCTCAATCCATCAAAGTACACACAATACTGGAATCCAGGAGTCTTGAGGAACATTCATTCTCGGCCGTATGTCCATGGACTGAATAGAAACGAGCACGTTACAGTTTATATCTTTTCTTTTTGAATTACTGAAAGTATTTCCTGAATTACAACCGAACAACCCCCACAACCCCCCCCCACCCAACAACAACAACCATAAATCGTGCCAACTCTTACAACTTTATTCCGAGTTGCACCTGAGCTCTGATCCCCAAAACGTCAGGCCTGTAAATTATAAAATAAATACAACATATCAATATGTTAGGTCACAGATAAAAAAAAAAAAATAAAAAATTAAAATGCTACAAGTTATTTGTGTGTGTATATTGAAAGTCACTCCTGCAGCTGATCCTACAGAAGTGTAGGGTAGTTTGCGGCACTGGTTGCATATAACTCGCTAGAACTTAGAAAAGCATAGTACTGAATCCCTGAATGATATTTGTCAGTTTGAGTTGGTTTCTCAGGTGCAGTTTAAACTCAAGCAGTCAAACACAGAACATCTTCCACCTTGCCCAACTACAGTACTGGGATGTGACCGCCAACCAAATGCTGGTGTGTTGTTTTGCTGTGGCTGATGGGTTTGTTGACTCTACCAACCACTTTGGCAGGTAACCAACCAACATTTGGAGGCAGTTTTTAAAAATCCACTTGGCTGCTGTGATACTGGTGAGTACGTTTTGCATTTGGGGACACAACTAAATGGTTTTTCCTTTACAGTTGTGCCAGTCAGTGTATGCTGACATGTTAAGGATGTCTTTCCTTCTGCTGTTCAGTCTTCCGCAGAAAGCAATCATAGGAAAAACTTCTTTTTAAGCCTTATTTTACTTCTTATGGGATGAAATGGGAGTTCACTCAGAGAAATAATCCCTCAAAATGGAACTTGAGCCCAATTCACAAACTCAGAAATTTTAATCCGTTTTTTCTACTGAAGGAACATGGTTAGGATTTTGGTTTATTTGCCACACTTTCTACCCCAAAGAAATCCCTGTGCGTGAGGTAGTACTTATTGAAGGGTTGCTGGGGTTTGCAGTACTGAACATCCCTGACTGTTCAAGCTTTGTGAGGACTGTTTCTGAATTTACGTTAACTGAAAAACAGCAGCAGCGAAAGGAAGAAACATCAATGCAAATGTCATACTCGTGCTACAGTAAGTAAATAAGGTGATGGCTTTGACTTCCTTCAGGTTTGCTGTGGTGTTGCAATAGTCTTGTATTATTTCCTCCTGATTTACCTACTCTCCACGGTTTCAGATGTGTAACAAAAAAGCAAATGCAAACATACTAGAGGAATTTCTACAGTATCTGAAGATCTTTTAGTTCCTCAGTTTTTTGGGGTTGAAATTAGGGTGGAATTGCCTTTTGTTAGTCCAACTAACAAATAGTAAATATTATGGTTATTTGGCTTATTCCGTTATTAGAGACTTGGCTGTTTGCTGTGGAGAATGAGAAGATTTGCTTTTGACACCCCTGTCCAGACTCAAATAATCACTAATCAATTTCCTTTTTTACAGTACTATGTTTGCTTAAAATGCTAAGCACGTTACAAAGAAAATATAATTATGTTTTGTCCTGAATGTGAAATGGTTTGGTAGGAAGAAGCTTCTCTGTGTTTTAAGTATTTCCAGGTGTATCACTTGACTTTAAACTGCATCCTGTGAAACCGCCCCAAAGCTTGAGGAGAGACTGCAGGTTTGCCGGCACCAGTGTTCAATATCCCTCAGAGGAAATAAAGACTCAAAAATGTCATTGTTGCCTTCACAACGATGACAGATACATCCGTTTTGCCTGACATCTACAAGAGTAACTAATATGGGTACGTACAAATGGCACCAGGATGACAGAGAGAAAGGGAAGTTGCTTGTCTCAACTCGTCTAACTGTGGTTAGCCGTGTGATCGTTTGGTTAGTGTCAACAAAACCCATTCATTTCAGCCCCATTCACAGCAGTAGCAGTTAGGTGAATCTGTTAATATAGAGTTCTGAGACAGTAGTTGGCCAAAATCAGAATTAGACCTTATCTAACTTGCTTGTGGAGAAGGTGAACACATGGGGCAGTAAATATGTTGGGTGGGGTAATGTTTGGGCAACATTTGACCCTGTTCTCAGGACTAAGATAAAACCAGATGTTTCATACTGTAGGAGCTGGAGATACCAGCTAGTTAACCAATCAGATTTATACTGGTTTTCATGACTTAATGCTTGTTACACATACAAGAATGGTCCAGATTAGCCTAGGTCCTAAAGTTGGTTAGTGTTAACATCGTATTTAGACTGGTCTTAAAGGCAGCAGACACTGGTTTTGAGCACGGCTAAACCCTTACAAATAGAGACAAGCCAAGAAAGAGAGAGATAGGAAGCGTAAGAGTCAGCGAGAGGAGAGAGGAGGTACTCCAGTCCGGGACAGGTGAAGATAAGGAGAAAGAGGTGGAGGATGTGAGGAAGTGGTGAGTAGCAAAGATTCCTGAGGTGTATCAAAAGAGAGCAGAAACTCTTGATAGTTATCCAAAAGATGTGTGCAATCAAATCAAAAGCAAGCTGGCTCAGCTAAATACAGGTACATTTCCAAAGTAGAGCTGGGTATCTCGGGGAACCTTCCTCAAAACTGCAAATCTGATACCACTCTTAAAATAAACACATTTGATGACTGTATTTTGTTAATCTGCTTTTCCTAAACAGAATCAGACCACATTTAACCCATTTCACAAAACAAAAGTAAGAAGAATATGCTCCATATGTGAATGTGACAATCTTGAAGCGTTTTAATACCTTCAGATTTGGTACTGATACCAAATATGAAAGGTATCATGAGTTGGTACCCAGCGCTAATCCAGAGAAATATAAATACATATACTGTATATCCAGATCTCACGGCCAAAATTAGGCTGTCAGCGATGGATATTATTACTCCGCTGAAAAGTTGACACGGCAAACCAAAACGGAAAAGTCACTTTAAACAACAACTACATCATTGGGGTTTGTTTTCTTCCCTATTATCAGAAGAAAATCTCAAAGAGAAAAAAATAAAACTAACAACAGGAGAAAGTTATGATTTAGTCAAAAATCTAAGTGAAGCAAAGGAGAGGAAAAGTTTGAAAAGGAGTTTTTAGTGTGTATGGCCATGAATTTTGAGGATTTGCTGACTACATTACCCATGAGCGCCATGGCTGACAGCAGACTGTTCAGATGTTATGAAGAGCCAAGTTTGTGGGAAAGTGTGAGCTATGAACAGGGAGAGTGACTAATTTAAACTGTGTCCATCTGAACTGAGGTATACCTGGTTGAAGGAGGTTTATGGTTCTTATCGTCGTAATGCTTGAAAATGGACCCCCCCTCCCCCCTTTAAAACAAGCTTGATTACCAATGTCTGGGTCCATAATACATTATGTACAGCAGCATTACACTATAAACATTCAGAAGCCGTTGCTTATTGGCAGAACGATAGTCGTTTCTTAAAAAAAGAAAAGGAAAAAACAATGCACACAAGAAAACAGCAAGTGTATCAAGAGCCAGGTGCTCCTCTTTTTTTTTTTTTTTTTTACACTAAAATGCACTGAGAGTTCTGTGAAATTTCTCGCAAGATCTTCTCTCTCTGTAGAAAACTGAGCAGAACAGGTCGCCCTCCTATGTGTGTATATGTATATAAAAACAATACATGATAAAAGTGTTTGTTGAGTGTCATCGACCCAGCATGTCAGCACTGTCAGTGTGACGTTGTTTGTCATCATACGTATCCTGAATCTCGTGATGAGAGTTTCGGCTGTTAAAATGTTAAAATCTTCAGGCACACATATCAAAATGAGGTGGATATAAACTGATGTGGTGAAGTGGGCACAGGGTGTTTCCTGAACGCGAGTAGCGGCCCACGGCTGAAGAAAAAAACCAAAACAAAACAAAAAGACAAAAAGGGGAAGAAAAAAGCAACACTATGCCAACCAGCCAGGGTCGGCCGTTTATCCCCTCGTGTTGATCCGTGTTTCTGCAAGGTCATCCGGTTTCAGCCTCCTGGCTGATCATAAGCTGGACTCCTTGGGAGGGAGGTCCACATTGGTCACCATGGTGACAACAGTGACGATCTCCTCAGGGCCAATGATGGGGGCTTGGCGCTGCATTTGGCCGATGCGCTCCTCGACGCAGCCGGCGGACAGGCGAGCCTCGGCCTCGTGGTCCCAGCAGTCCTCGATGGTTTCGCAAAGCATGGCCAGACCCTGAGAGAGATGAACAGATCAACATTACTGTCTGTCACAGCTTCACTGTGGAGTTTATTGTTCATTTTAAGCTACAATATTTTGCAGAGATGCTGAGAACGTAACAGAATCAAACTCTTTTCATTTAGTTTGAAAACCATTGCTCACCGTGTGTTTCTGCCAGCAGTCTCGCAGGCAGGGCCGCAGTTTCTTATGAACCACGACCTCCTGCATGTCCTCCAGAGATGGATGTTGACCCACCTCCTCTTCAAATGGGAGCATGTACTCATCCACTGGGCCTGTTAATGCACAGCGACGTGTCCAAAATGAAATACACTGTGACAGACAAAGCTAATGAAACTAACAACTTGCAGCAGTCAGTCTCACCATCTGCGGCCGTGCATCGCGCTGCCAGCTCCCAGAGAACGAGGCCAAAGGCGTACATGTCGATACGCAGGAACGAGTCACGCTGGAAGTTAATGGCGCCCTCCAGAACTTCAGGGGCCATGTAGCGCCGCGTTCCCACCTGCAGGTTCAGTCAGCGTTAGGAGAGAAACACAGGGCAGATAATCGAGCATAAACAGCGAGCGACAAGGATGTGATGCTGGTCACGAGGGGTGACATTTAGCTGGCAGATACAACAAGTAATTAAACAAATTTGTTCAAATGGCACAATCTCAGCATTAAAAATTATGCAGGTGCATATATATGAGGAGATAAATACCTTACGAAGTTATAGCTCCAACTTCCAAACCAAGAAATAATCACATAAGCCTGAATGTCTTCTTGCTACCACTAGACTGTGGCTTTCACTGCCACCAACAGCTATGTTTACAACTCAGTTTTGATGTCAGTAACATTCCTCACAGTATACAGGACTATACAGTAGAAGGGCATGAACCACGGATTGGAGGTGAATGAGAAGTTAATGTTGTAAACTGTACCTGTCCATGTGTGTCTCCTGCTGATTTTCCAGCCTCAAACTTCAGAGCAAGACCGAAGTCAGCTATGCAGGCTGTCAGGTTGCTCTTCAAAAGCACATTCTTGCTCTTAATGTCCCTAAAACACAAAAAGGA
>JAUMHL010000013.1:2521454-2536454 GCA_032362345.1 Sandelia bainsii | reverse complement strand
AAAACCCTGAGGGCTGCATTTGCTTAAGTTCACAAATGCAGTATTGGAACTGGAAGGTTGCCAGTTTGAATCCAATGAGAGAAAGTATATGGAGATAGATCTAAAACCTTCATTACCTCTGAGCAGGGCACATGATGAGCAGATGAGGCTTTAATATGGATGAATATGAAGCAGGTCTGGCTTAAAAGGTTAAATAAAGACATTTAGGAGGCACTGTGTCTAACCCTGATAGGTCAGACCTCATGTGTGCGCCGTTTGGTCATGCTAATCCCATATAAACAAAAGCGAAAGCAAAGAAGCCAAGTGTTCCAAATCTAAAATAGGTTAAACACAGCTGTTGATCGGGATTAAGCTGATCACTTTAACATGTGACTTCACAGGGAAGGACAGAGGCTGAGCGAGGATAGAGAGGCAAGGAGAGAGAGGGGGAGAAAGGAGCATGCAGTGGGGGAGTCACATTTCCAAAGGATAAAAGGTAGAGGAGAAAGACCCGCACATGACTGATGGCCTTTGATGAAACCAGATATGCTGCTGTAAAATCTCGACTTCAACTCCGTGCCTCTGTATCGCTGCTGTCAGTAAAAAGTAGAAAAGTAAAACGCTTTGTCCCTGCTATGCTGCCGATATTCATGTTTTTACTTGAACTGAAGGCTTACACGGTGCTCGATAAGCTGGAGCAAGTTTCAACACCCTGAAGGCCCACAGGATCCACTAAAACGCCACAATATTATATAAAAAGTTCACACTTGTCAATCCAACTCTGTTTTTCCAACTTCCTGTGAAATGCTCCCTTTTCAATTCGCGACAGATACGAGCGACAAAGATTTAACAACACTTGTGTGGTTGTGTGAGGAATAATAAAAAAAAAGGCACATTTGAGCACACACAGATTACCTTTGCGTAATTTACTGTCAAGGTTTTGGCACTTACCCTTTGTTAAAGACAAACATTGGTGATATCCAAGTCTCCCCACTGTGAAAAATGAGCTGAAGCCAAAAAGCATTTAACTGCACGAGTAATAAAACAGGGAGAAGTGGCTTCAGCTTTTACCGCCTGTCTTGACAAGATTATTGTAGCTACAGAAGCGAACTGTATATCATTTAGTAGCATTTATGGATTTGTTTTTATCAAGCGGATACTGTACGCCTGGTCATGAACTTTGATCTTCAATGCTGTTTAACTGTGAATGAAAAAAAAGTCTCTTAGACAAAAATAGATTTTGCCACTGTACACTTAAAATTAATTCTGCTAAATCAGTGTCCTTACACAAAAAAGGCATTTTTGCCTACTGATACACCATGATGAACTATTTTCTAGGTAAGATAAAAAGGATTTGATACAAAATCACAGGCACACAAAACAAAATGAAGCTTGTTTGGGATTTATTGATGGAAATGTTAACTGTAGGTCATGGAACACGGAGAATTAACCCTAGACTCTGAAGAAGGCGGCAACGTTTAGCATAAACAAAGAGGAGTTTAAGATAAAGTTAGATGGGGTAAAAAGTTAACAGGCAAAGGAAGCAGAGGAAACATTAGGTAGTTAAGGTTGGGGTTACTGTATGTGGACCTCTGTGAAAATACATGAGTTTATGTTAGTGAACTGTGCAGTCTACTATAAATAGGGTGTGTAATAAAGCTTCTATGTTGCAACAGGACTTTATCTTGTGTACAATAAACAACATATCCTCCTGTTGTATTCATATAAGTTTGTTATCTTATCTTACATTAACCGTTTGTCCTTTGCTTTTACCGAACATTTATATCATTACTTGAGTCAGAAGAAGAAATAATCACCATCCAACTGAATCCTCTATTGAGTGGAAGTTGTAGTAGTACACACGGCGGCAGCTGCACATACATATCTGCTGAATTAACAAGCAGCTTTGTTCGAGTAAAGGAGCAAAGGGGAAAAACTATTTGCTGTTGTTTTTGGGTATAAAAAAGGAACAGGCTGTCTGTTTTTTTCACGTTCTGCCTGGCAGTGCAGGGGGGAATGGGGCATTTGAGTGGGAACTGGTATGTTTACTTAAAGATTTTTCCTTCTAACAGAGAGCTGCGAGGCAGACCTGCTGTCTCTACACTCTGCTTTCGCACCGACTGCCAGCCAAATGACGGGGAAAATTACCCACGATGGTGCTGAGGTTGGATTACAGAGTGGACCAAATGGTCCCAAGCTGGCACCTTCAAAAACATCTTCAAGAACACATTGTACTAACCAAAATAATGAATGTATGGTTTCGTGGAAATGCTTCTCTACATCTGTTTTAATGCTGTTTTGTATATGTGAAAGTTAGCATTTCATTAAACACTTCCTGGCATGTTCTTAAAGTGGATTTTTCTCCTTTTTGTTGTTAACAACTCAGACCGCAAATGACTAGTCTGGATTTCATTGGCTCCAGTTCAGTAAGAGTACGCCGTGGTAAGGTTATACTCACTTTATCATATCAGAAACATCCAGCTTCCAGTTCTGTGAGTGACCCTTATTAATTCATCCACTAAAGTCCAAGGATTTGGTGCTTGGCAGGCTACAATTTCAGACCTTGAATGTACTTATCAACTGTGTGTCATTTGGCAGCACGTTTTGAGCTTAAAGAATAACATAACATCTGGTTAGTCCATTCAGATAAACCTTTCAAATAAACCTGCACCAACAGACCGGACAAAATAGAACGTACATGCTCTACATGTAAGGCTTACACAGGTAACACAGCACAATGCTGCACCATGTCAATTAACACAATTCTGTATGAACACGACAAACAAGTCCATCTCGAACTGAAGGTATTTGGTTGATAAAAGACTGGATTGAGAACTTGTAAAAAAAAAAAAAAAGAAAAAAAAAGTGCAAAAATGTGGTCAGTCTGGTAACAATAACACACAAAAAAAAATAAAATAAGGAAACAAGGCATTTCTCTTGGTCTCTTTCCTTATTACCTTATTGTGTTTTATATCCGTTACCTGACCCATTTAAAAGTCCCCAATATTAAACTAAATGATGAAATTCAGAGAAGGCAGGATGTAATTTGCACATTTCAAGTGTTTTTCCAACACTTTTCGCCTCAGTTGGCTGTAATTGTGACAGTGAAATGTGCTTAGAATTCTTGAGTACCAGCACTATGTAAGTAACACTAAGTAAAGGAAGGAGTGTGCAACAATGAAGCAACTGTGACCTTAGAACAAGTACAAAAAGTATATTTATGTCCCAAGAGTAATTAAATATGACAGTGAAGTGCAAGAAAAAGAACAACCAGAATGGTCTACCTGCATCCCGAGGATACTTGTCAATGAAAATGGGGCAACACTTTTACTGAACGACTCCCTTAGTGCCATTTCTGTTCCACGTGCAGAAAATGACCAAAACCTATTTAAGAACATTTATTGAGCTTGCTGTCTGAAGCATTTATTATTATAATCGTGAGTTGTTGAAAAAGGAGGGTGTTATGCAAGTATTACGTTTTATCCACCAATGCAAGCACTGCTCAGTGTTATACAGCAATTTATAATTCATTTGAAATGTATTATTAATTCCACTGCATGTATTGTGCATGGCAGCATTTTCATTGTGATTTATTATTCAGATCAGAAGAGCATTTTAACACGCAGGTTACAATAAGCTGCACAACTGTCACAAACACAAATTCCTGTACATTTAGTTTTGACTGGAGACGAAAGAGATTGATACTCTGACAAGCTCAAAATACAAGTCATCGTCTAAGGCCAAGGTGAATTCCTGCACAGCTACTATGCCTGGCAACTGAAATGACTGATGGATCTGATGGTGGTGGCCTGATCCTCACCAACACAGCATCATGTTACAATGCATGTGATCAACATGGCGAAAAATTTGAGAGAGCTTTCTGTAGATTTACTGCAGGCATCCGAGATAATCCTGATGATGATGATGGAGTCTTAAATTGAGTTATTGTGGGATTATTCTCTTTCTTTGTGTCTGCAACGTTTCCGAAAACTCCTGTCTGTCTTCTGGAATTGGTCTGACAAGGCGGACCGGCCTGGCCTGGCTCGGTCTCCCTCGGGAGTCACCGGATCTCTTGTCCGATCGCAGGGCGCCGTTGCCTCAAATGGGGGCGCATTACACTTAGTCAGCAGACCACAGGAAACAGGAAAACAGAATATGCTGCTTCACGCCGTTCTTTCCAACCCTCAACCATCTCCCATGGCCTAATCGGGTTACGCCTTCATCTATTACATCAGAACAGGTCCTTTAGGTCTGGTTTAGTTTGCCCTGGTATACACAGATGTAACATAATCAAAATGCCAGGTTTGATTTTTAGTCATAGAAGTACAATGGGATGCTATTCTAGACATAAGCCTGCAAAATTCATATCTAAATGTCATATCTTGTTGATATGACCATAAAACCTGAGGTCATATCAAAACACAAAAACGTGTTGACACGACCTTAAAAAGAGCTAACCTGAAATCCTGCACTGCCAATACACCAGGGTCTGGGTTTTATTTTGTGAGCTACCTACAGTACTCTTTTTTTTTTATGTGTGAATTTTTTAGTGATGTCTACAGTCATAGTTCTACTACAATTTAATAAATTTTCAGCAAAGTACATTTGCAAAGGCTTATCCTCCTCTTGTATTTAAGTAACGTACACTCTCTGACATGAAAAATGTTCCAGGTAAGTGGCAAATGCTCCTACTTATGCAAAATGTATCTGTACTCCTCCTCAGTCTGCATATGAGATGGAAAAGCATGCTGCAGTTTCAGTTTCTCTGCTCTGTCTGTCTGCATGGGAAACATGGTGAGCCATAGGTCTAGCACATAGTGTTCTAGAAACTGGGTCACACACACTCACACACACTCACACACACTACAATATTTTACATAAACATCACAGGTGGACATTCATACAAAAGAGGGGGCTGCATTCAGAGCCATGTTGGCCACTTTCCACCATGCAAATACATTTTCAGCAAAGAACACAAAAGACATCCATCCATGCAATAAACCCAGGCAGGGAAAAAAACAAAACAAAAAGACAACAAATGCATTAGAAGTGAACAAGACGCTGTCAAAAAAGCAAATGAAAGAAACTAAATGGTGGTTTGGGACTGAGGTGGAGAATCATACCAAGCTCTGAACCCAAAAAGGGGAAAATTAACAGTGTTTCAATGTCAATTAAACCGCTCTTACCTCCACCATAATGTGAAAGGCGTGCTTGTTGAAAAAGAACATAAGAAGCAAACAGAGAAATTATTGCTATTTTCTGTTAGTGGATTAAATAGAGGCAGATAAAAAGGTATGAGATGATGGGTTGTCCCTGAACAACCTCCTGTCCCCCCTGTACTTAAGACCAGCAAATAAAGCTTTGAAAGCTATGGTTCGGTTTGGTTTGGGATGTTTGTCTTCCCAACAGGATCATACAAAGTGTTAATAAGCACGGCACTGAAGACAAGATGGTACATTTTAGGAAATGAAATGATGCTCTTAAGTAGCACAACTAAAAACGTTTGACCAATATGTAAAAAGGAATTAAAAAGATAGATTAGAGTGAGACCAAACCAACATAAATGCAAGTTCAGAGCATCAGCACCCTGACAATAGATGCATGAAACTGTCAATCATGAGACACAGAAAGGCTGAGTTAAGAATGTGAATGAACACAGAGCACAGACGTTACACGAGAACCACACACAGAACATGAATCTTAGTCTTGGTGTTTATATAACTGAAGATGCTATAAGCTCAGATTTGAAAAACACAGGGAGCTGTACAACAACCTTCTGAGAAAAAGCCTAAAACTGTCAACATTTCAATTTAAATCAGCATCTATATGATCAAGGAATAAGTGGTTTTCAACACGCAGCCATATGGAAGGCAAACAAATGCTATAGAGAGAAAGCAAATTAAAATCCCCTGCTGAAGAGATAAAGCTCTCAAACACTTGCTTCAAAATGTATGTAGCATATGATTGGGAAGTTTTGGATGCTTCTGATGATAGTCCGCCTGATCTTCAGGACGTCTTTGTAAAGCTGCATACAGACAAACAAGATGTAAGTAGCTCCATAATAAAGCAATTGATGAGATTTTGGTCAGAATCGATCTGTAAGATGGATAAAGATGAGAAAATAGGGTCCAGGTAGGAAAAAAAATGTCCAGACCTATGTTTAAGTGCTCCAGGCCTCTCCGTGTGAAAGCGGTGGGTCTGTGTACTCAGACAGAATCAATTCCAGTTTGCCTCCAATTCGCACTGGGGAGTGAATAATGGAGACTTGGTGGCAAATATGCAGTCTGCGATGGACCACGATCATAAAGACATAATGACGATGTGCAGTAAAGTTACTTTTCCACGTATGTGGATTGAGTTGGATTTGATCTTTTTGAGGGTTATCGAGTCTATAAAATAGGAATGTGTGCAAGAAAACCAAACCTGCACTGTGGTATAAACAAGCCTTCTTTATGATCCCCACCTCCAGGCTGGCACAACACAGTGCTAACAACTGTATGTGGATGTGCAGTTGGAGCTCTTTTCACTAGGTTTCTCTTTCTTTAGTGCCTCGCATTGTAAAATTAGAGAACAGGGCTGTGATAATGAATCCATTAATGATCAGGAAGTAGAAACAATTACTTTTGCATCATGAAAACGGCAAGTTTCATTACCTTGATTTACTTTTTTCTCTGACTGACTGAACTCCCTCCCTGCGGAGACTTCTCCAAATTTAATGTAGAATCTCTGCAAAAAGCATGCACCATGAGAAATGTTGAGATGATAGTCCTCTGTCAGAGTGATGTATGCACACAATCCTGGAATGTTCTGTTATGATCCTTTTGACCAGAACAAGGTTCTACTGAAAAGCTGAAGCGGACATGTTGATTCTTTGTCTCCAACATAATCGCCACTCCTTTTAATTAGAGATTTAGATGAAATGTGCGCAGTGTGATGCAGAGCTTTGCCATTTAAGCTAATGCAGCAGTGCTCATGGATGTTAGGGAAGTTATCTATTACTCCCAACACCTATGAAGAACAACTATTGTGACTTCCCATACACACTGGGCACTTAAAAATCTAACTAGCAACAGGTGCAGGTAATTTGTTACTGTCACATTAAAAATACATGAGTAAGTATGATGCATTATGCTCTAATGATGCAGCATAAAACAGAAACAGCACGACAAAGAATAAATTAAAGTCCAATCTATTTATTTTTCGCACAACATGTGTTTTTGTTTTTGCAGGTTCTAACAGTCGATATGAAACATAATAACTGAACTTCTCATGCAGTGGTCTTTCAACCCTGCAGACAAATTGTTGAGATTTCAGTATTTTAGTTGTGCTAACGCAACAAAATGCAAGACACTGTTCTGAATTTGTCTTTATCTTTGCATAGAGAGAAACTCTAAAGCGTATTTGCCAAAACTGTTTATTTTGGAATTGGGCTTATTTGTTTTCTTGCAGAGTATCAGATGTGTTAGAGTATTAGACTAGATGTCTTAAGTGATTTTCAGCTGAAGATTTTGCTCCTTTTTAAAATTTCACATATTGTGCTGTCCTGAAATGCCTTCTTATATAAGTGATTTCATCAGGCAGGTGTTGCACCTAACCTAATACAGTAATCTGCAGTGGAACAGAAGATGTTTGTGGTGTGTTTTTACTCGCAACCACGTTAAGAATTGCTAGAAGCTGTCCTCGAGTGAGCTGTTTGAGTGATTGTCAGAGTCACCTCTGCTTTTTATAAAACCCGCCTGTGGTGAAACACAAAAAACACACTCTTCAGTAACAACCCCCCCCAAAAAAAAGACAGAAATAAATCCCTCCACATCTCCCCTCCTGCTGTATCCATCCATCTCCTCTTGATGACTTTCTTCCATAGTGAAAAAGCGGGTTTGTTCAATTACAGAACAAGCTGTGGACACCAGCATATGTCTGTGTATCTGATAAAATGATGTCTTAGTCGTCTCCAAGGAGGGAGCAGTTGGGCTTTACTGCATCACCTCCTTCCTGAAACGCATACAAGCCGACTTCTCCTGTCCTTGTACACCTACTCATTCATGCATGCCACTTCTTCACAGACACACGTGCAATTATACACATCCGCCATGACTTCCTTTATTCCACCCTGGCTATTTTATTTCATTTTATTCCCCATGGGATCCAACTGTTCTTTTTTCCACCCCACCGCATCATCATTTGTTATCGGATACACTCTTCTTTGCAACGATCATATTTTCTTTTATGTCGTTCATTTATTCATTTATCTGTGTGCAGGTAAGATGTTTCATAAGCCTCGCAGCGGTGTTGTCTTTCCAATACACATTAGCATTTGTCTCCTGATTGTATTGTGTCAGTGTCTTTTTATCTTCCCAGCTATGCTCTAGCGCTGTGCAAATACAGTAACTAAGTTGAGAGAATTGCATGTCTCTCTTCACTCCCTCCCCCGCACTTCCCCCACACGACCCACCCACCCACCACCATCCTCCAAGGCAGAGCTGCGAGCGTCTCTGTGTTTAGTTTTGTTTGCCTATATAAAGCCTCATCAATAATGCAGAGGCCCCTGACTCCTGTTCCATACGGTGGAAGCTCTGCACAGGTTTTCTTTTTCCCCTGCTGCTGGGCAGCAGAGAATATAGCTGGCCTGCTGTCAGGTTAAAACCACCCCAGAATCGTAAAATCTAAATAAATCAGGAACTTGGAAAAACAGCGTCGCTCTCACTTGTACTAGAATGGAGACCTGAGACATGTTTAAAGGTGATGAAATTCAAGTGAAGACATGAAAATGATCAAAAGCGTAGATATGAGTTTTTTTTCTTTCTTTAACTGTGCAGCTATGGAACAATCATAACAGAATAGGGAAAAAAATGAAATGACTGTGTAATGAAAGGTGAACGAGTACATGCTCAGATGTGGGTCAAACTTCTATTTAGCCAACAATTAAGCTTAATTTTAAGCAGAATGGCACAACATGCACTTCAGATTGAAATGTATGTATGTATTTGTTTTTACAGTGTTTTTCCTATAAATGCTGCACGACTAAAACTGATGTATTAATGTGCTTGTGTTTGCTTTATTTACATGCTCTTTAAGGCGCAGAGCATGAGCTCTCAGGGTCAGCCAATCTGAAAAAATATAAAGCATCCCAATTATATGAATCTCCTGATGCTCGAATTAAAAACAGGGCTGAAATTAGTTTTCTGTGAAAGAGAATAAGGACAGACAGAACAAGGGCTGCTCTCATCCTTCTACACAACTTTGAAAGAATAAACTGAAAAAGCAATTATCCCAACGTAAACTCTGTGCGCAGTGTGTCCGTTCTGGCTGACCGTGGCTCTGTCCCTCTGCTGCATGGGCCACGAAAGGCCAAGGCTGTTTCAGCCCACTGAGAAAGTAGATCAGTGGTGAAGCTGAAGGTTGCTTAAATAGAGAAGACAGAGCACAGTGTTTTACTGTCTCATACTGCTTTTCGTGGCAGCAAGTAATGAGCATCGACTCATGTAGGAAAATAGGTATGAACAACTGTTTTCTGCATGTGGCACATTGTGCATAGCAATAAATGTATATGTTAATCTTCCAGAAATGTGCAAAAAGATAGGTTTTACATATCCTCTTTGTTGCATTTAGTGGATAAAGTGAGGCGCTGTGCTCGCCGTGGCTGAACAGACAAAAAGAGAAACTAACTGCACCAACAGCAACTTTGAAGAAAGAGGACACCACAGTCCCTGCTGCACGATGTGACTGACACGTGAAGTGTAGAAACACATTAGTGTTGAGCATTGTGGACCAAATATGAAGACACAAAGACAAAAAAGTGGTCACAGACTGAACACTTGTCAGACGATAAATACCTTCTCAGATTTTTCTTTACATGACTGACTTACATGTGTGGGGACAAGTGCAGCGGGGTAAGCCAGTTTGTGGTGTCTCCACATCCAGAAAGAGAAGAGAACGACGGCAGCCAGGCCTATGATGGGAACCAGGGAGTAAAGCAGAGTGCTGAAGAGCTGGGGCTTTTGGGAAAATGGGTTGGAAGTGGCTGTGGGGAGAGAAATAGAGAGAAGAGTGGAAAGAAGAGAAATAATTAACAAGATAGGACTTGTAACTGGCATGTTTTATCTTTCCAGAAACACAACTAAAGCTCTGAAATATCAGAAATTATAGACACTGTCAGAGAGAAAACAGAAACAAAAAAGAAAACGGCATGCCTCATTGGCTTGACATTGTGCTACATCATCTCTAAGTGCAGCACTAACCCTGCTTACAGCTTACTGCCACTGTGCTTAGGGATCATATCAATGCACGCGCACACACACAAACACACAAACACACACATGCAGCAGGATTAGCAAATCCATCTTGTGACATAACGTAATCCGCCTGCCAAAAATAACAGAGCTGTGAACTGTGTCCGACCCCTGCAGGAGTCGCTGGGTGACGCCTGCTGGCTCAGGTCGTCCTCCTATCATAAGGTGTGACAGCCTGATTCGGCAGTGCTGTCAAAGAACCGACGCTCGGACGCCGACCACCACCGGCATCCCTCGGGTGTGGGGGTAAAAAAGAGGGACGGGTGGAAAAGGATGAGGCAGAGGCCGATGGGGCTGCACCAGCTGCACGGTGGGACTCTCAGGAAATTTTTCTCTACAGGGTGTCTGCAGGTTTCAGAAAGTCACATTTAAAGGAATCCAAAGAGACAGACTGGCCTGGTGGACAATTTAGCTGTAAAGTGAAAAGTGCAAGGACACCATCACCGCCATTAGTGGTGAACACACACAAAATTGTATGTGCCGGTCAAGGCAATTACACACATCTGCACTGAAAACATTCACACTTTATTCCCTGATGATCAGTTTAGTCGTTAAACTCCTTAAATCCATCTGAAAAACACCCCGAGGCTCCTTTTACTGTACATGCTATGGTGAATACATCATTTGCCAGTTGTTCTCCTGTGATTTTAGCATCACTATCTGGCTTTTAATACTGTTTAAAGTGAATGCTTGATTTTTTTGTTATCACTCCTGACATCTTTAAACCTTTTTAAGGGGGTCAACACCTGGAACACACACCTCATACTTCAAGGTCTAGATGTTAGGACTGATGATGATAGGTAAGGTCATTTTAGTGGAAATATGTGTTTGTATGTGCATGTTGTGTACATACTGTAGGCGGTTGAATGCTGGTTGCCATCTGGGGTCGTTTCAGGGGCATACAGGAACCTCTCGTTGCACATGTTGCCTTCACAGCAGCAGAAGAAAACGTCGGGACTCTCCTTCCTCTCCACACACTCATTACTGCAGTGGACAAGGGACAAAAATTAAAATAAAAAAACAAGACACACACACTCAGAAAGCTCTCCTCTCTTTCCTCTCTGCACATTGCAAAGGTCATGGAAGCAATTTGTTTTCCCAAGAGTGCACACACGAACAAACACATCATCTGCATGTGCACACAGAAAAAACACGCACTCGCTCCTCCGTGCACACGCTGCAGAAGATGTGTTCCAAAAACACAGGAACACGCACAAACACACACCGTCTCCTTCCTCTCCATTCCCTAGCTGCTGCAGAACACATGAAACAAAAACATTTAGAAAATAACTCCTACACACGCCAATATACAGACATGCAAACAAACACACACGTACACTAACAATCAAACGTGCACACACTCACTCTCTCTTTCACACTCACACAGTCATCAGATAAAAGCCAAAGGAAGTGGCAGCCGCCCTCGACTTGCTCTGGACTCTCCAGGGAGGAGAGGCGGCGCCGTCTGAGGAGAGGTACCCAAACTGTGCCGGCTGCTGAATTTACAGCAACTTTGTGGCTCAGGAATCAAAGGGAAGCACAAGCAGAACTGGCTCAAACCAGCATCTGATGCCAGGTTGATGTTCTAACAAGGATGAAACTCTAATAATATCGTGTATTAATATGCGTTTACTGCTCAGAGTTTGGACGCTTGGTTGCATGTATCAGTCTGAATCCATTTTCAGTGGAGATTCACAAAGCGATTTATATTTCATCGGCCTGTGGTAATTAAAAATGTAGCCTTGTGCAAGTCATTCAGATGGGGAAGCACACAAGGGGACAAAAACTGTGCTCAAGGTGATTTTAAATGTACTTAGAGTTCCTGACGATGGGCTGGCCTGACTTTGTTTAAGAGACCTGTGCTGGCACTTTTCATTTGAAATGAAGACGTGTCATAATAATTGATGAGGTGTTAAAAACGACATTTGCTCATGTTCGAGGTCTGTATGAATACACTGGTGGTGTTTAATACACTCCAAGTTGCATATTTGTCTTAACTCCCAAATCACAGATTCTTGACTTACACTGACAGCCTGTTGAAAATGACACCATAAAATTATCTTCAGGGACTCATGTTTCACATTGCAAATGGGTATTTGCAGGTCACAGGAAGCCAGATGTAGGAGTTTTGAGAAGCTTTAAATTCAGCCTCAAATTTAAAAAACAACTTAGAAACAAAAAAAAACATGAAAAAATACAAAAATCTTTGAAGCTTAAAACTTTTCTGCTGTTACCCACACACCTGTCGTAGCAGTTGACGTCGTCCAGCCAGCAGCCTTGCTTGACGATCTCCACTGTGCCAGAGGTGTTCTTCCATGTGGCGAAACAGTGCCGCCGCTTGTCTTTCTCACCGTAGCAAGGCTCAATGCCGCTGCGGTTGGTGCGATCCTTCTCCCAGCTGGAATTGTAATAGATGCACTCCTGTGTCTCTGACCGTCCCAGGATGGCACCTGCGGAGAGCAAAGAGGATATTGTTTAAAATGTTCTTTAAATTTGAAGGAGAGTGCCATCCATCATTCATGAATTGTGTACTTTTTCTGTGTGTGGGGGGTCTATCAAACATTTTGACAGGTAAACAGTCAGAAACTTGAATGGAGCCTCTATATTTTTGGATTTACAATGCACAGTGGCTGAGAGATGAAAAACTTATTTCCCTCCTGTCATTGACAGTATGTTGTTTTGTATCAATAACTGGTGGAAGGACATTTATTTACAGATACAGTGACGTCAGAAAACATTTTGTAATAATAAAATCTACTTGTGCTGTACTTTTTTCCCCAGAGTTCCTAAGTGCTTTGAGTCAATACACCAATAAAAAAATGAAAGGACTTTTAAGATAAACAATGAAAACCTGTCACTGGCATCACTGACAAAAATAAGGTGATAGAGAAACACACAAGGAAAGCAGAGAAATCAAAATCCTCTTCACAAACAACTGAACTGAGCCAACTGAATTCCCTCCCCCGCCAAAATAAAGGAGACTCTGATTTCCTGCGGATGAACGCAGGCAGCAGGTTTTCGCAAACCGATATCCAGGGAAATGACTGCATGACAGCTTGTCAGTTTAGCGTTGCTGCAGCCTCTCATCACCTGTCGGTGAGCTAGTCCAGTTTAGACTGCTGACAGGAATGATAGTCAGCCTCCGTTTGCTTGTTTCCTGGCATTGCAAACCAAACAGTCCAGCCACACAGGAAACCAGGACTGCTTCCTACGCATCATTTTGTTTGTGCTCCTCAAGGTTCAATAAGTAGGTCTTTTACTGTTCCAAGACGTTCGTGTTGACTCTCAGTCATCTGCATGCATTGTCTAGAGCTGAATACCACCAGAAGATTCATTTCCTGACCTAAGAAATATCAAAGCCGTTATATTATTACAGTGTCGATCAAGTTGTTTTCTTTTTCACGCAGACATTTCTTCTGAGTTCCACACTTTAACAGCCAGCTTTCCCCTCTCTACTGTGAAAATGTGACTTGTTGGTGTGAAAGACAGCTCATCGTGTCCTGGAAAGGGAAGGCGGTGCATGTGCAGGTCAAATGGTCGTGAACTTCCTGGGGCTACTGATTTAAAAAAGTTTGCTCATCAGGCCTCATGACTTTTTTTATTTTCTGCAAATATGCACATGGCACGATACTAATCTCTTCTGGTTTGTGTACAAAATGGGTTTAATCTGTGATGCCGGTCCATCACGTCCTGTTCGAGCTTTAAGACTGTGTTTTCTGTTGGAGTTAAATGCTGCAGTTTGGGGTCTAATGTACGATTACTGATGTCAGGAGTCTATTGTGCCTCGATTAAAAGTCTGTCACACAGAAACATTTGAGAAAATCCTAACATACCAAAGAAAAAAGCCAAACAGCCTTTGCTGATTTATTCATAGTTATATTCCCATTTCTAAATCTTTCCACCCTGCTAGAATTTGCACTCTTATTTATTGTTGCTTTTAATGTGTCTACAGTGCTCTGTCATTTTACATAAAAGTGCAGGACAAATAAAGAATAATGTTCCAATTTATGTGCTGGTCAACCACTCTCATCTGGCAGTGAAACAGAACTGCAGAGGAGACGTGTCCCGTCCGCACTGACCGCGTCTCAAGTCACGGTAGCTTCCAGAAATTAGGGCTTAGCTCGAGTGATGGCTGTTAACTTTAGGAAGATCATGTATTTTTCAATAAAACGGCTGCGTTAAGCAAAGCCAACCCATGCCCTGGAAGCACCGCAGGTCTCTTTTCAACGACATTAACAGCTGCAGATGGAACAGAGAAGTGGAGATTGGCTATTTCAATGGCAGACAGGGTCATCATGCCTCTTAGCAGCACTGACGGCATTTTCTCTCTCGTCAAATCCATTTCCCATGAAGCCCCAAACTATTTCACAGCAACAGGTGCAACTGTGAACTGTAGCCTGCAAGACTGAGAGCGAATAGCTGAAGCAAAGAGAGGGAAAAACGGTCTGGGGATTTCAATTGAGCAGCGTCCAAGAAAACTTAATTTTCAAAGACAAAGAATGTGTATTTACACGGGAACAAGCGAGCACATGAAAACTTATGTATGGACCAAACTGCATGTACACGTGACGTGTAACAGCTTTTAGTGTTAACTTCACTCCCTCCACAGGCTTGTTGAAAACTCGATTTGTGTTTAGTTGTATATTCTGCTTATTAAAAAAATTGTCAAAGCAGGGTTTGAGAGTTCAAATTACTGCTTCAGCTGACAAAATCAGGCCAAGATAAAGGCACT